>JACEVL010000251.1:385000-655000 GCA_020284085.1 Aporrectodea caliginosa | reverse complement strand
CAACTGCAGTAAAAGAGGCATTAATTTGTTAAATGAAATTGTTGTCGTCTACTAGGGCCTACTAGTCATAATCCGTTGTAAACAAGTGAGTCACATTGCAGGCCAGAGATTCTGCACGGCAGGCGATGAATAGGCAGCGTTAGGCAATCGGCTTGTGTCAAAATCAGTTTAATTTAATGTTAATAACATTAACATAATTTAAAACCTAATACGGCACCTAGCACATGCGATTTGGTGAAAGTTTCCAATGGGTAGGACATTTAGGAAATATAGGGTTGCCAACTTTTTAAAATAGAAAGTCGGGACGAAAATGTTTCGTGAAACACCTCACGAGTCATGATGTGAAACCAGAGGCGGCAACCGAATAATATTTTGGTGTTTAAATGTCATTATTAAAGATTTTGCATTGGGTGCAATAATTTAGGTACAATAAAGTTTATAATTTTTATTACATTATATATCATGGTACATTTCCAACATTGATTCATTAAATTTTATTAAATTGTGACTGACATTTTATTAAATAGTTTAACTATAAATACACAATGCAGATTCTGTCGATCAGATCAAGTTTTCAAGCAGTTTAGTTATGCGATGAACACAATGTTGATTTAAAGCAGGAACTAAACTTATTTACATGCACTTTTTAAAACGCTTGTACAATATTTCCGTTTTTATATTGGCACATAATCGTTTTCTATAGTTCAATCTTCCTATCAATGTGCAAGTAACTGACTGCAATTTGTAATTAAGATACACTTATTAAAAGTTCTACAATATCAATGGATTCGTAAGCTGCATTACGCTTACTTTATACACTTACATCCAGCGATTGTTTTGCTTTTAACCTTAATAATGTAGTCAATTAGAAACGAACTGGAGGAAAAAACGCTCTATAATCAGAGCAAAAAGTAAACAGTAAGTAGAAGTAAAGTGATGCCTCAGCGTCAAGGAACCGACTCAAGGTAAACGCACAAACATTGTTTACGATCATTTTAGATGAGACAATGACATAGAGGATGAAGCTATTTTATTAATTTCTATGATAAAATTGCTAAGAATCTAGCATTTGGAAATACAACTAGGCTATAAAGAAACTATAGTATCATTTTATATTTAGGGCCTTTAATCGTTATCATATATTCACGACAATACAAATGTTTCACACCATGTATTTGCTTTTCAATCTTTAATGCAGGTTCGTCTTTGATCACACGATCATGGCTATCGACACATTTTCTTGAATAAAATCTGTCGGGTATCCAGTCTAAAACAGAAACTAAACCTATTTACATGCACTTTTTAAAACGCTTGCACAATCTTTTAGTTTTTATATAGGCACAATGGCACATCTATCGTTTTCTATAGTAAAATCTCAAAGATCGGCATATCAAATGCCATCTTCCTATCTGTCTGTTAGTAACTGACTGAAATGTGTAATTAAAATACACATTATTAAAAGTTCTACATGATCAAACAATGGATTCGTAAGCTACATTAGCCTACGCTTACTTGATTCACTTACATCCAGCGATTTTTTGTTTATAATCTTAATAAGGATCTTTCAGTGTAGTGTCAAATCAGTCTTTTCGTCAACTCAGTATTTAAAGCCTATAGGCCTAGTACTGTTGCATTGCTTAAGGAGCAGCATTTCGTGCCTCTACTTCACAAATATCGCACAGAATATGCGATCCTAGTTTTTTGTTCAAAGTTATTTATTTATTCTGTCAGCCGATAATATCCATTCACCATCAATTCCTGTGAATTCTTCCATTAATAGCACCTCCTCGTCATCCAGTCTAAGTTTGACTTCTAAAGCTCCTTTTGGTTTATCTGGGAGAGAGGACATTAGATGATTCAATATACGTTCAATAATCGACTGCAAGCGCCCTGAGTTGAAGGCTTTCATAAGCAATGCCATATCGTCTGTTGTCTTGCAGTAGAGACATATTACAATGCTTTTCCCAGGTTTAGAAGAAAACAGGAAACTACGTATCCCGTTTAATTCTTCAAGTACTGCTCCTTTAGAAGCAGAGTCTGCGGCATATTCCTTCACTTTGGTTTCATTTAGCGACTGAGATAACAGATCATCGAGTTCTGGATGATTTGTATTCACACGTAGTGCCACCACTTCACCTATTATAAAAATTAGGAATCAATATTATTATAGATAAATAATTTTCGAACTCTAGCCTACATATTATAAAATCAGGAATCAATTAGAGACAAATAATTTTCGAACTCTACATAATATTATAAAATCAGGAATCAATTATAGACAAATAATTTTCGAACTCTACATAATATTATAAAATCAGGAATCAATTAGAGACAAATAATTTTCGAACTCTACATAATATTATAAAATCAGGAATCAATTAGAGTCAAATAATTTTCGAACTCTACATAAAATCAGGAATCAATTAGAGACAAATAATTGTCTAAATGTATGATATAATTTTCTAAATGTATGATATAATTATATATATATTATATGCATATATACATCAGGTTTACTATATAATTATAGAGGCCTTTATATGTACGCTTCTATCACAAAATTCAAAGGCACTGTTGTGAAGGTGCTGTAGATAAGCCTATGTTGTTGAGTGCTGCAAAGTGGGCCTTTTATGCTTTGCTTTTGCTGGATCTATAACGAACAGCATAGGCCCTACATTTATGTCATAATTCCACTTGAAATGTGCTACTACATGTCTGATATTTGGTTTGAAGTTTACTCTGTCTAGGGGTTCATGTGACCTATCTTTGCACTCAGGCCGACTCAAAATGCAAATAAAACCAATATGCTGGCAAATGTAAGTGGGTTCTACATTCGTCTTTGACGGGCCAATGTTTTTAACCCATAAACCTATTTGAAATGCGGATCGAGCCCATAATAACCATAATAAGCAGCTATACGAATACGATACATAAAATACGTTGTACACAAAAGGTTCCGAGGTCGACCGTGCATCTGTCGCTTACTCAATCCAGCGCGATCGATTTTCAAATCACCTTCTATTTTCAAATGAGAAGCTTTGACGTCAGTTGTTGTCTGTCTCATATCCGTTGCAACCGTCAGAGTTGCTGCTTCTGTGAAGCGGCTGCCTACCAATCCTTCAAGAATTTGGCCATAAGTTTAGATAGAAGGCACCATTCTCATAAAGTAGCAGGGCATATTTTAACTGTTTAAGTGGTGGGACAAATGTCCCACCACTGCTCGGATATGTCCCACCACTGATTTGTGTCCCACCACTGTCCCACCACTCATTTTGTGAGGTTTTAATATTAATTGTAATTCTAAAATATTTATTTGGAAGCTAAGTAGAATGTGCTTTACTGATCTTGAAGTTGCCACTTGTAACTGAGTCTACGGAGAATGTGAAGCTGCCTTAAGTTACCACGTCAGGTTGTTATTCATTCTCTTGGTACAAATAACCGTGCTCACAACTTCCATCAATCCGTGAGGAGATACTTATTGCTGCACCAATTAATTATCCAGCTGAGCGTTTGTTGTTAGAGCAAGACCATAATGATGGCTACATTCAAAGACATACTAAAAAGGCTTAGCCATGCCACGAAATGATAATAGAAATAACTCCATTGGTTCAACGGACAGCTGTTCTGTGAACTGTAAGCAAATTTACAGATTGTGTGTGTGAGTGTTCGGTTTCAAATATTCCATATCTACATAAAGGGTGTGATACCGGTTGTGCATTGTCAACTAGAATACTAGACTGCTTCAATTATTACCAGTACACCTAACCACAGGTTGTTTACAGAAAGTTCTGGCTGCAATAATGTCACTGTCGCCGCACTCTATGCAGGTGGAGCGTATAATTTCACATCATAACAATATTATCAGCACCACATCGTTTATCCATTGACCATAGATGCTGTAAATAATCTTCTTGCTTTTCACTCAGTGGTGGCGGCACAGCCAATTTCGATCCAAGACTATGTGTTGCAAAATTTTTATCAACTATATGCCATGCCGAACTGGATTCAGAAACTTAATATGCAAAGCGTTCTTATGCAGAAAAGTTTTATTCTTAGGAATGACAACATTCTTTAGAATAGTTTAGATCATTAAATTCCAGTGAATAACTAGTGTAGGTTAACTGTTTTAGTGTGTATAAAATTTTCATAATTTTAGGTAAATATAGGGTAGAATGGGGCAAAACGCCCCTTTAACAGTTTTTGCTCAGTTACAACGTGGGTAACACCATTTTAAGCATGAAATTATTGAAAGACCATAATGTCCCAAGTAAAGTATAATAATTATGTTCAATAAAATTCCCAAAAAGATGACATTAAAAAATAAGAACTTAATAAAATACAAAAAGCTTCAAAGGTGGCGTTTTGCCCCTCATCTGGGGCAAAACTCGCTCTCGTGTATTTTCCGAAAACCTTTGTGACCTTTAAAGCCTAAATGTACTCTTAAGAGATGTACAGAACTTAAATTTAGCCTCTGAGTGTAGCCTATTTATGACTGTCTTCTATACATTTTAACACACACAAAACAATTGCTTAATAAGGATAGACCTGCTATGCATGTAAATGACATTGAGAAATACCATAAGGTTATCGTTTTAAACACATGAAACGTCGACGCACATAATCCTACTATTGCTACTGTCTATAGTCTGAAGTAAAGAACTACTGAAGAATATCAGTAGCCTATCTGTAAATTTCAGTGAATATTGGTACTGCTCTAGTCTGAGTGCAACCAGGGCCTACTACGTACAGGGGGATGGAAGCAGCCTGCTTCCAATTTGTGCCAGAGGGGAAAAGTTTCAAAAGTTTCCCATGCAAAGTTTCCCTCAGAAGGGAAAAAGAAAAAAGTTGCCCTCATGGGGGGAAAAAGTTTCCCTCAGGGGGAAAACTATATTTGAAGGGGTTTTGTGAGAAAAATGTTGTTAAATAAGATGGAAAAGGAAAAAAAAAGGTCATCTGAAATTTTTGGGAGTAGTTTCGGTTCAGAAAACTTTTCTGGAAATTCCCAGACCCCAAAATTCCCATTTTTGCCATGCTACTTTTTTTAAATCGTGGCAATGAACATTGAGTAAAGGGGGGATTGCTTCCACCTTCCAGGGAGGGATAGTAGGCCCTGAGTGCAACAAATTTATACTTTTCATTAGCCAATAGTTTCTCTGTTGTGTAAAATCATGAAAAAAGGGCCACAAAAATTTTTCGCGCTCGCGCGCGAATTTTTTTTACTCTCACCAGGTTTTTGTCCCACCACTGAGAATTCCTTAAAATATGCACTGTAAAGTAGCCTGATACAACAATAGTCCTGTCTGTCGTAATCGTAATCGTAAACTCGAGATTTTTATAGCGCCCACAAAAGCGAAGTCGCGGGAACCAGCTTATTCACAGGCGTTTAATCAAAACAGATTCGATAGGCAGGGGGTCAAGATCCAGAGAGTCAGGCAGGCAGACGGCTAAGGTGGATGATGTTTAGAGTTGAAATGGCGAGGGAGGTGAGGGGAAGAGATACAAACGTTTAATGGCATTAGACTAATGCATTATTTAGCTGGTGACTGCTTGGTTCTCTTATTGCCGACGCTGGCAGTCGTAATGAAGCTTAAAATCGATCTTCATGGATATATTCATTTTTTCCATCTTTTTCATATCACGAAATGTTCAGATGATCAATCCAACAAAACGCTTCCACGTGGGACTCGTGTTATCATTTTAGATGGGTCTGCGAATATGAGATGCTTGCATGATAAATACACCTCACGTAGCTTCAACATCCGAAGCCTGATAACTGGCAATTCTCATCAAATTAACTGCTAGAGTATACGCAACATTATTAACGGTCGATAAGCCTCCTCTGCTTGCTGATGCAATGTTGTGTCGATTCGAGCCTGAAGTTTTACAATGTAAATTAGATAAATAAAATAATGGTCTGGTTCCAGGTTCCCCTTGGAGTCTAACTCATCGAGTGCGATCGATTTACCGATCGACCAGACCTATGCTAGGCGATCGACCAAGGAGATAGATCGATCGATGGCCTTAAATGAGAAGCTCTGACTGACGTCTGAGTTCACCGGAGTAACCTTACTCGGTTCTCCTGTACAAATACTCTAACACGGAGCCCTAGCTTACTGACGTCAAACAGGGTTTTGTCAGATCAAAACCAAAATTCCGGTTCTCTTATACTATAACTTTCAAAGCTGCTATTGCGTTCGTTTCTAGCCACAGAAGAAAATTTAACACACGTTGTACAAACCGGTTAAGCATAACAGTCCTACCACTCCTTCAATAATCTGGCCACAAGTTTAGACGGAACAAAGCATCCTGCTAAAAGAGCCAGAAAAAATATTTAATATACATAATATCATACTAGCATTTTTTACCCGGCGTTCGCCCGAGTTTTCCCCAGGCGTAATTTTAACGGCTGCAAATAAAGGCTACTTAGCCTACTTACTATATTTGCTGATGGGCTTCAAATATTAAAACATGTCCATATAAAATTATCTGAATGGAAACGATATTTAGAGGTGAACACTGAACATAGTTGCTTTGCCCGTGTACTGCACGTGATATCCTCACCTTATAGGCAATATTATTTATTCCCCATAGGCTACTACAGGGGTTATCTCTACCTTAAATAGGCGTATTATTTGTAACCCGTAATACACGGGCTATCTCTAAATTATAATAGGCGTATTAATTGTTCCCCGTGCTAAATATAATAGACGAAGTTCGGCCGTTAGCATATAGCCTATAGCCCGCGTGACATAACATTGCATATCTAGCCAGCGTGACGTGGACAAATGGCCATACTATGGCCGGTATAGCCTCGTCGAAAAAGATGGAAATTTAAAATGTCCATATATCGGCGTTTAAATAAAATTGCGAGCTGAAAATAGTCGCGTTGATCTAGACGTGGCGTAATAATGTTTTGTAAAATTTTGTAAATCGCTAAAGCGTTCCGTTTCGGAGCCTTTAGAAATGGACAAACAAACATACATACAAACGGAAGGACAACGTAAACAGACTAAGACTTATACACGGTGATTCAATAAAAAGTAAGCCAAACTTTATAAACAAATATTAAAACTTGAACTATATTTTTAAAATAATATTTTCAAACTAAAAATATGCACATACTTACTTTTTCATTTTAATGACTTCCGGTTTATATTTCCTACTCAAAAAGCAGACGATAATACGATTGAAAACATAAACACGAAACTAGCAATTTCCGAAAAATGCCTTTTAATAAAGAAGATTTACACATGATAAAAGGTTTGAGGGAATCCAAGAATTACAGCAGTTGTCAATTTCTACAAGAGTGTTCAGAAAAACATTGGACCACAAGCGGATTAGATAAATTGCTTCGAAAAATTAGCGTAGCAGAGTCAGTGGACCGCGTCATTGGTAGTGGCAGACGAAGGTCAGCGCGCACTGAAGAAAACGCTTGCTATAAGAAAAGGCTTTCGTGCAAGCAGAAGGAGGACATTTTGAACATCTTCTTTAATTAAATAATCAATCCATACTACTGAGAGTTTCTTCACAAAATATTAAATACTGGTTTCATGTTGGAAGTACTTATATGAAATACAAAGTTTGGCTTACTTTTTATTGAATCACGGTGTATTATAAGATAATGTACATGACATTACATGTATATGCATATCAATCAATCAATCAATCAACTTTATTTCCAGAAGCAGAATGCATATAACAATTAACAACAATTATAACTTGACTAATACATATCGGTGCATTGGCTAGGGAACAGGGGAGACCCAAAGGGGCACAAGCCCCGCTTAATTAGGGTCACCCCTTTTAACAATAATCAATTATGGCGGGAAAGTCAGTTGAAAGAAAGAAAGGTTCAACTCAATAATGTTCTTAACTAAATAATAACATTGCAATTTACTAAGAAGATCAATATGTAAGGAAGAAAGGTTCAATTCAATAATGTCCTTAACTAAATAATAACATTGCAATTTACTAAGAAGATCAATATGTAAACAATTCGATGAAAGTGTTAAATGAAGCATGGTTAATCCTTCAAATAACTACTCCACAGCTTCTTAAATTGAGTGTATGTGGGTGTATTCCGAATACTCATTGGTACTGCATTCCAAATTTTTGGACCATTACAACAAATAGAAAATCGACGATAATTAGTGCGTGCATATATGACATAATATTATAATCCACCAGAAGAAGACCTTGTACAATGACCATGCATCTCTGCTACCTTAGTAAAATAGTTTGAAAATGATTCAGGCAGCAAGTTATTGACAAATTTATACATGAAATTACCCAGTTGATAGCGATTTATGTTTTCAAAGTTCATAATATTATATTCTCGGTATCTGTATGCCGTGTGGGTATAAAAAAATCTCTTGCAATAATTCTAATAGCTCTTTTCTGCAGAACCAGAAGACATTTTAACCTCGTAGAATAGTTCGAGGCCCAGACAATATTACCATAATCAAAATACGGATTGATTAGCATACAAAGTCATGAACAAAATATATCTTTATGTCATCTCATTTCGTTGTTTGAGCAAGACTTTACCTTTAGTTAGGTAGTCGGCAGCGTGATCTTGATGGGTTTCTCTTAGTGCTTCTTCGAAGCAAGTGAAGGAATGGTTGCTTCGCCTCTGAATGGCATTGATGAGGATCCAGTTTCTTTTATAGTTGGTGAGTATATCTACTCGGACATCTTGGCAATCGGTCTTACTTATGGCTTTTTTAGCCTCAAGGTTTGACAGAAGCGTTTCACTGTAATGAATTGAATCCATGAGCTTTGGCTTGATTTTTATCAGCCTCTCATATCTTGGGATTGACATCGGAAGGTGTGGTTCTATGTATGCACCAAATCAGGGAAAACAAATGAACATTCATTTGGCGAGTTTTACAAAACTCTATCACAAAGAATATCATATGCTGTTACACCAATAATTATTGCCTAGCATAAGCATAGAAAATGGGGATTAAGTCTCTATAAACCTTGTGATTCGGATGATTTCAATTCTTTTGTTGTTGCAGACTCATCTACACTCGAACCACCAATTTTAGAAAACAATTAAAACTGTTCTAATTTTCGTTCATTATAATTATGGATACTGTCCTTTAATATCGCTGCTCTATTAATGAACATTATTGTACATAAATATTTTTATCCTTAGACCTAATAGAGTGGGCAGTGCACAAAACCAAACTTCGTGTTTTGTGCAATGATCCTTTAAACCAATTGATCTTTCTAATTGAAAACTCAAATATGAAACAAAATTATTATCTTCTCTGAGTGGCGACATATGAAATCGATCCTGATAATATCTAAATTAGGCCTAGGTCAACGATTTCAATATTGCACCGAGTAAACACGCTATTTGCAAAGCTGAGTGCATTAGGGTGACCACATTTCCTTTCTGCCATTCCGGGACACATAGTCGTCCATATTCCAAATGGCGCCCAAGCAAAGCACACATTTGTACCCTCTAATAAAACAATGGCAGAGTGAAAACAAACTTCTTAAACACATACTGGTGCCCTAAGATTTTGTCCCCTCAGGCATCTGCCTGATTTGCCTTTGCCTAAAGTCGGTACTGCCGGGACTATACAGTACTTCCAATCTAAGTCAAATCCAATTTGACTAAAAGAAGCTGCATGGGCTCTATGAAGAAAGCTGAACTACATAGGCATATTTAGGGGTCTACCTGATGTACATGCATGTACAAAACTGCCTCCACCATTGCTACTTCCAATGTCCACTCAAAGATCGGTTACTGCAATTCCCTTTTCCTCAATCTCGAATCCTTACAAATAAAGCGTCTGTAACTTAAGCAAAACCTATTATGCCCAAACATCATATCACTCCCATCCTCAAATCACCCTATTGGCTAAAAATCCAAGAGGGAATCCACTTCAGTCCCATGACTAGCCTACAACTCCCTACAATACTTCCATCCCATAATAATTATAGGCCTATCTGCGCGAACTCTTGACCATCCAGCCAATTAGCTCTACCCAATAAGCCTACTTTCTCAGTCTTTCTCGACTCCTGTCACTACTCAATACTCATCTCAAGTTCTCCAGCCGAACAATATCCCACACTACACCACTTCTCTGGAACGACCTTCCTTCTGATTTCCGCACTTCTTCGGTTCCTCCACCGTCATCACTGCGTCAGGCTTCTCTATAGGCTAATCTCTCGGGTTTTCCACTCAAAACTAAAGTCTCATATCTTCAATAATTGCTACCCCTACTCATCATATCCTCCATCTTCCAATTTTCGGCCTAAGACATCCATCTTAACAGCTATTCTGACTCTCTGACAACCGGACTCGAAACTCCTTCGGACTAACAGGCCTTTTGGACAACCCCTGTAACTCGACTCATCACGCATGAATAAGCTGGTGCTTTCGAGTGGCGCTTTAGAAATTTGAAATCTACGATCGCGGTTAAATATATTGACCTCTTATTGCGGAGTGTAGACCTATAGATACCATACTTTGTGTGTAAGTTTTGTGCAACGCTTCATATTTGTTGATGTAAATGTTCACTTTAATTGATGGAAAATTAAAATAGCAAAATCATATATCATTCATTCCGGGACGTTCCATTGTCCCGGAATGGACGTGTCCGGGACGCGGGACATTTGTCTCAATTCCGGGATTGTCCCGGGCATTCCGGGACATGTGGTCACCCTAGAGTGCATGTCACCATTACACGTGACTACACTCAACGGTAGTAGTGTTGTTTTCGTTAACGATAACTAAAACGAAAACCTTCGTTAACGAAAACAAAAGGTTTTAGTTAACTAAAACTAAAACTAAAACTAGAGGGAAACGATAACGAATAATAACTAAAACTAAGCCAGTCGAAAACTAATAATAACGAAAACACATAACGAAAACCAAAACGAAAACACATAACGAAAACCTAGCGTACAGAATATTCGATGTTTTCGGATATACGCGTTTTATAATCAGCACTTCGTACGGTAATCTTCCGATCTTTGGCATTTTATCAGATGTTCGAACTAAATTTAGGTGGTAGACCTAAAACTAGTGGTGTATGGGACTGTTTTAAGTATCGATTAGAACAAATTGTAGCAAGTGAATCCTTTTTGGTGCTAAAAGCTGTATGCGGGAAAAATTTTACCAGACTCGGCGAAATAACTAAAACTAATAATAACTAAAACCTCTAGCATGTGAAACTAATAATAACTAAAACTAAAACTTGGTGAAATAACTAAAACTAATAATAACTAAAACACCTAGCATGTAAAACTAATAATAACTAAAACTAAAACTCAAGGCAAAACTAAAACAACACTAAACGGTAGCCTATTATTTTCAGCGAAAACAACTGTTCAGAACCAATACAATGAGAAACTAACCTTCATTTTTTCGGTTCAAAAAATTGGCAACATGAAGTTGCTCGTTTTCTTCCATAACACTCAGAAAACAATTAAATAAACCACGACTGTTTTTCATCCAGTCATATAACAGGTGACACTGCTTGCGTAGAGCCTTCACTGCTTCAATTTCACTCACTTGATCTTCACTCAGGCCATTGGAAGCCTGTAAACAAGCTATAATCTTAACGTTGATATTTGTGCATCTTAACAAAATGTCAAGTCCTTTTTCTATTATTCGATAGTATGACATCGCCAAACACGTTAATATATCTGAAAGTTTAAAAATGACCCAAGATTAGTCAAGTCAGTTACAGAGCAATCGCAATCAATAGGCCTACCTAGGTCTATATAAAGCACCAATAAAATCACGGACGAAATTACCCATGATCATTGACACGCTGGCAATTCTTTAAATAGGATTGAAAGGAATATGATGCAATGGGCATATTCACTCTCATCGAATAAACCTTTGTCATGGGCCTAAAATTATTCATAAAACACCACACAGCTCTAAGTTCGTTTACTATAATTATAGTCGTAGTCATCGTCGCTATTATCATTGTCATTATCGCTGTCTATAGTGTCTGACACAGGACATTTGGCGAATTAAATTAGGGCTGCATTCTTTTAAATTTTTTGTCAAAGCTATTCTCGTGTTTAGTCTAAGTTTCGTTATCGTCGCCTGAGAATTATCCTCGCGTATCTCCATTTTTGAAAATTCCGAGAAAACGAGGTAGAAGTTTGAGTACCATCGGACGAAAAAATAAGAAATTCAGTGCAATAAAGCTTCACACAAAGACGTCATATTAAAAAATCAAAATTTCCTAAAGACATTGCATTAAAAAAATTAACAATTACACTTGTTTTTGAGAAATTTTTGAAAATGTGTGATTTACAACGATTGCAAATCATCCGCCTGAAAACATAGTCATGAAATGATAAAAAAGAGCAACGACCAATTATTATCGAGTGTTCGTTAAAATGTTCCTGGGTATTATAGTACGGATTTTTGAAGAAAAAGAATTGTAATTGTCTGAATATGCGACACTATAATCCAGACAAAGGCGGTTGTATTATATTGTTGTATCTCCTGCGTCCAATCAATGATGAGCTTTCCAACGGCATAGGCTACAGCACGTGACACTGCTACACCGTGGAGATACGATACAAAATTTCCGGAAGCAGGACATACGACAGGTAGTTTTTGTTGAATATCTTTAAAGCGATCTGCCGTATCTCCTAGCCATTGAAACTGACGGAAGATAAGAAAAATTCTGCTACAAATCAACTCTAAACTGCTTTTAGAAAAAAATTGGAGATACGACAAGATAATTCTCAGGCGACGTTATGTCTTCGTTTGCAAAGTTCATCTACTTTTGTCTTGGTCTTACTTTGCTTCTCTTTTCGTAGAATATTTCATGTTTCAGTAGAATGTCTATTGATTGATCGCTTTACCACTCGCAATATTAGAAATGCCGTCTTCGCCGCTCGCAGATCTTTGAAGCATATAACTGGAACAAGATCTTTATTTATTAAAACACGCATGACGAAACAGAACGCGCTAATCTTCGCTTGAGCCAAAATCTTATAAGGAAGAAGAACCTTCACTCCACTTGGACAAGGGAGGGAGCTACATTTGCCCGACTATGATGTTGCGAATGAGTAACTTATGAAGATTACCTCCATCAAGTAGCCTATATAGAGTGTATAGGCCTATCCTAAACAAGAATCTTACTCTTCCTCTAAACAGAACACGTTGACTCTGTACAGCGAATTCTGTTCCCTTCCTCGTCCATTTATTCTCAATTCCAGTATAACGTTCGATGTTCCTATTGATGTTCTCATTTAGGGTGTGCATTAGGCCTACTATTTTCAACCGTTTCAACGTGTGCTGATTGTTGGTTTTCTGTGCACTTCCTTAGGTTGATTATCTTTTTATTGGTTATCAGCCACATGCATGTCCTTAGGTTTGAATCTCCAGTTCTCAATACTCCAATACCATTGCATAAATTCATTCCTCGATTAATTCCTTCATTAACCTCCATTTCCTATCACCCTCGCTCGTTCGGGCCACGTTTGACCACCAGTCAAATTATGAAGGCCAGCTCTTTAACACAATTATGCTGACAATTATTATGCTTGAGCCCAATGAACTGGGTTATAGCATACAATACACAACTGTATCTTCAAATACTCTTCAGACCTCCTAAGCCTAATTCACGTACTATCTATCCAATTCGATATATTCTTTATTCTAATATATTTATTAGTATCCATTCCAGGAAAAGTGAAAGAAGAGTTTAGAACACCAACAGATTGAGGAGAAGTGAATTTTGGTTGTTCTTTAGGCAGTTTGTTCTATAGAGTTTGTGATTGGTGAAGCCTAGACTATATAATGGATATGTTACAGAAAATGTGTTTTTTCAGGTATATTGTATAATATGCCCTAGGGAATGTTTATTTTCAGAGTTTATGTAGGCCCTATCTCTCTCTCTCTCTTCAACCGTCCTCGATACGAGGGTTGGTCGCATTGTAGACGATTCTTCTCCATCCTCTCCTGTCCTCGGTTTCTCGCAGCAACCTTTCGTTTGATAATTCCAACCATTCGCCCACATTGTCCATCCATCTCTTCCTTGGTTTCCCTCTTGCTCTTGCTCCTGGTACCGTTCCTTGCATAATTTCTTTCTCTAGACAGTCACCATGTTTCCTCATTATATGCCCAAAGTAAGACATCTTTCTTCTTTTGATTGATTCCAGTAAATTCCTTTCCACTCCTGCCGTCTCTAACACCCATTCATTTGTTTTTTTCTCTATCCATGATATACCCAGTATTTTTCGTATGCATTTCATTTCAAATGCTTTTATTCTCTCCTCATCCCTCTTTTTGATTGTCCAGCTCTCACAGCCATACATCATCACTGGCCATATCAGTGTCCTCATTAATTTAATCTTTGTGTTAATTTTTATGTTATGGCTTTTCCACAGTTTCATCAGATCTACTCCTATTCCAAGTCCTCTTGCAGTTCTTATTCTTTTCTCCCTGCTGCAATCCACGTCTTCTGTTATGAGTGATCCTAAGTACACGAAGGTTTCCACTTGTTCTATCATACTGTCTTGTACTTTGATGTTGCATTGATTCCCATTTAGTGCCATACACTTTGTTTTACCTATGTTGATCTCTAAGCCCTTTTTTTCGCCCTTCCCTGTCCAATCGAGTCACCAGATCCTGTAGTTCCATTTCTGTGCTTGCCATTAACACTATGTCATCTGCATATCGTAGATTTGTTATCCTTCTTCCTCCAACTTGAATGCCTCCTTTGTATCCTCTCAGTGCCTCTCTCATGACCATCTCTGAAAGTATGTTGAACAATGTTGGCGAGATCACACATCCCTGTCTGACTCCCCTTTTAATTCTAAACTCACTTGACAGTATCCCGACAATTTTTACCTCTGCCGTCTGTTTTCTATACAGTTCTGTTATCAGGTTGATAATGTGTGCTGGGTACCCCATTTCAACCATTGACAGCCATAGTTGCTCATGTGATACACAATCAAAAGCCTTTTTGAAATCGACAAAGCACATGTACAGCGGTAGTTGGTGCTCTCTCATCTTTTCCATTATGATTCTAAGATTCGTCACTTGATCCCTTGTTCCCTTGCCACGCCTAAACCCTGCCTGTGCATCTGATAATTCTGATTCTGTAGGCCCTATAACTAACCATAATTATCCCGTAACCCTAACCCTAACCTGAACCTAACCCAAACCGTAAATTATCAGGGTATATACATATAGGCCTACCCGAATATACACATTCTCTGAATTTTCAGAGTATGTACAATGTACATTAGTGTGGTCGAAAAAATTAAAAGTTGGAAATGCATTGCTCCACAAGGCTGCCCTTGTTACACATGAAAACATGAGTCTCTATGCAAAATTTTGGAAAGATTTGATTATATTTAGAGGTCGCTATGTTTTTCGACTTTTTGCTATATTGTATGAACTTGTCAAAAACATGTATAATATTGATTTTTTCAAATCAGTTATAATATTTTTAAGTCAGTTTTTATTTTGAACAATAAACAGCCCCAATTAGAAATATATTCTGCAGTGTTACTGCTTAGTCAGGCTGCATTAAGTTTGTAATGAAATATAGTTTGGATAATTTAGTTTAGGCTTCCTACCTGCCGATTTTCCTAGTTTCGACAAACATTGTGCTAGAGCTGATTCTACTCTTTTCCATTCAATTCTCTTTAATCGTTGTCACGTCCTTCACGACCTCCTCCCTCCCCGTAAGGTCACTCCATACAATACGCGACCCAGACCACATGATCTCACCCTACCTAGAATTGATGCCTTTGCAAAAAGAAATTTTATTATGAGAATGTTATATGACTTTGCATAAATGTTTGTATTATTTATTTCTTCTGTAAGCTACTGTGCGTTTGCTGGTAGTCAATTAAAGAATATTCTTACTTACTTACTTACTTAATTAAAGAAGTTATCCAGTCTGCAAAAATCCCGTCATTGAAGTGCATCAACAGTTTGACATTTGCCTTCATCGACTGGAAAGTAGGGTCCAGTGGTCAGGGAGTAGAAGCCTTTGATAGTAAGGCTGTGGGTTGTTCTTAAGCCTGGATTGTAAGAAGATCAAGCAGTTTTAAAGATCCCTAGTGACATGCGCTTCCAGTGAAGTCTGGTGGTCGAAGGATTTCCTGTCCAGACGCTACATGGATAGCGGATTAGCAGTAGCGTAGCGAGGGGTGTTCCGTGGAACAGGGCGCAACTCAAGAGAGGGCGCAAATTTTGAGACGGAATAATCTAATTACTAGACTTTACTTTATCTGGATATATGAAATATCCATCATAAAAGAAATAAATGTAATAAAATGAAATAATAACAAATAAAAGCGCACGTATACGTTTGGGCGATTTAGCTCACTGGCCTGCTATTGATTTCTGTTAATACAGGGTGTGTTTCACTGTCAATAGCTAGAGACGCTGGCATAGACCAAAATGGGAGCAGAAGTCAAATAGGGCAAACTGCCATGATTCGTGGAACTTACGCTGGGAAAATTGCGCTTGCGATACTGCGCTGTGATTGTTGGAGAAAATCGCGTAAAGAACGCGGTTCTTTTAGGCGCGTAGATTAGCCTATAAAACGCGGCGAGGCACTGAGAAGGGGCTCTCATATGGTTTTGCACGAGTCATCCATGCTAACTGAAAAGTGCATTGCTACTGAATCGACGTTTGCTAATTCGATCCCGATGAAACTGTAATTTTCGAAAAGACAGATAACTTATCATGCGAACTGATAAATATAGTTTTGGCGTATTTTGATGTGGAAACCGCTATCCGGTATCTCCCGTGAATTTCTTTTAATTAAACTATAATCAGAACTAGCGAAATGGCGGATGTTGATTTGTCAGTATCGTATCGTATCGTATCTGAGAATTTATAAAGCGCGTCTTACAGTACTAGCTATTCAGAGGCGCTCTCAGCGTGACAGCCCGAGGAAATAAGAAAGCGTGATAGGCTAGCCCGAGGAAATATGAAAGTGCCAGCTAATGCAGAGCTAGTTGATTTAATCCAGAAAATTACACAGCGTCAAAAACAGGCAGAAGTGCTAAGGAGTAAGTGCTAAAACAGGGAGTGACCCCTGATCGATAATGAAAGTACTATTCTATTCGTTTCTATTTTTTTCTTTAAAAGACAAAATTTTATATTATATTCGGAATAACAAATTTGGTCGTTGCTGGTTACGTTGATCTTTGAGGGGTGGGAGCGCTCGATTTACGATTTATAATTTATAATTATAATTAAGATTTTGCACATGAGTTTCTACTACCAATACGAACAGAACTGGGGGATGTCCCTGGCATTATAAAAAATACTAATCTACAGACGAGTCAAGGACATTCTAAGGTCTAAGCCTTTTAACGCATGAATCATATTATAGTCTGGTTGTACTGTACTTACTTTAAAACTCCTGCACGGCTTACATTAAGATTAAAGTTAGGCAAAATCACATTCGGTATAGTTTCTTTAGCAATGTAAAGCACGGGGTCTAATTAGGATATTCCTACTGACTGTAGGCTGTCTGCTGTATTGGCCTACACCTAAGCTACGCATTTAGGCCAAAGTATGTTCTGGAGCTTGGCTGGGTCGCTACAAAAGCATAGGCCCCTATTGTGCTGTCAGGTTTTGTGGAACGTCACCTGACGACTACAATAGTTGCACAGTCTACTTATTTTGCGAATATAGCCTGCGCTATCTGCCTGGCCTATTTGCATATTCACTGACTGAACGGTGAGCGCGAAGGTAAATGCTGTAAGTGTATGCTAACAAATAAAGCCAAACCCATTGTAAGATTGAATCTAGGTCGCTTCATTGTCAGGAATTAACATTTAGCCATGTGGGAGTTTAAGACTAGATGTTATCGACAACATAAAACATGTCAAACACCCAAATATTAAGTGCTAAAACTTCCCAAACATTTCTAATAGGCACCTGCATGTCTCCACAGGCTGAGGAGCCCAGCAATGCCTATAATTATGACTGACTCGAGACTAGAACACGAAGCTGTTTGATGTTTCCAGGGTGGATACAAGTGAACTCTTCTTCAGGGTGAAGAGTTTGAATGCTATTCGTACTGCGATAATTATCATGCCATTTCATCGGGTCTCACAATCAATGTTCCTTAAGTGAACCAAAAAATGAACATTAATTGTGAGCACCGCTGAACTGGCTTCATTTCGCATACATATATATATATACACACAAATATATGTACATCCATACATACATATATACTTAGGCCCTATATACAATGTACATAAGTATGTATGAATGTCTACATATTATACATAGGTGCATATAATACATACCTGCAGTCTAGCCTTCATGGTCTACCAAAGTTCCGGTTTCGCCAGATCCAATCCGTCCTTAACTGCGCTGCCTGAGTCGTGGCCAACAATCCCAAGTATCCACATATACCTGAATAATACTAGATACATTACACTGGCTTCCTCTTGCGAAGCACATTATGCGTACAAGTGCCTTAATTATTGACACTGCTCCAATATACATCAGTCTCGAGTCAGTTGAGTCGGATTATCGTTGCTCTCTTCAACCAATTGTTGGACTGTCCTGCTGGACCAGTCAGCCACTGCACTTACCTGCGGTTGCCTTTGACTCTGCGCAGAATACACATGCTAACTGTCTTAACCCAGACTTGCAAAGATATTCAATTTAGGCAAATATAATATAGACTAGTAAACAAATGTGGAAAACATGTTAAAGGAATTATAACTTACTACAACTGAAGTTCGAATACACTAAAGTCTTCTTTAACAGTTCGCTCTTATCGCCCCTTCATCGCTAATCTTTTCAGAACTTAAATGATATTATTAAAATATGTTTTCACCTGGCATAAGCATAAATGCTTCCAAATGATCTTTTGGGTCACTGAGTTTCTTAAACAGTTCTTTATATATTTCAGAATTGAAAAACTTAACTCGAAGCCTACTTTCGTAGTGAATAGCAATTTATAAGCCAAAGCGATTGCTGAATAAACCGATTGTATCGTATAGCAGAACCTCGTAGCAACATGAAACGCTCCCCTCGCATGATTGACATGTAGCCTAATAGCTCCTGGGTCTTATTCTTCATCTACATCAAATTCAAAATCGAACTGTTTATATAGTTACATGCTTTCATGATGTTCATGATTTCATCTTCGTAAGTTTTTCACTTCCATGATTTCCATATTCATTTTCGTTAATACATAAAGCGTGATATTCGTCTGGCGCAACAAGTTGTAATGTTTCCTATTTCTGAGAATCAAACAACTCAGTCATCTCTCAAAGTATCATGAGAAAGATCGATCTTCTGCAAGATGTTGACAATTTTCTCAAATGTTGGCAAATCATTTATTGATTTAATACTGTGGCATTGTTGTCGATCCATGGCAGCAAGTTCCGACTATTATTATTATAGTCCGTGGTTAGATATTCTGGACTAAGACTTGTAACAACTAACAACTTTATATAAAATATTGCTGAAAACTATAAGGTGCATTGAGTGCAATGAGTTGAATTGTGCCGAACTACGGCACAGTTTGGCGCCTTAAGTTCTGCCTTTGGTATAGTTTGGCCCCAATAAGTTCTTCTTTTGGCCAACACAGTAAATTTGCGGCAATTATTGATCGACGCCAGCGATTAGCTACGCGCCAGAAACCGACGAGTTGACTGGTCAGCCAAGCGCGGGAACTTTGGGCGGGAGCAGAAGCCTATAAACGAAAGCGTCGTACGCATGCATCACCCTCAGTCGATTTCTAGCCGGCCTGCAGTTGAGATCTAGTCTTGCTAGGAGACGGTCGTCAGCTATAGAGAGGAAACCCACCTTCCGTTTTCGGTAAGTGATAAGTAGGAAGCGAATCGCAAAGGAAGATAACATCAACAGCGCATCAACTTGAGGTTGTGAGTTCGATGCCTGCTGTTCTGCGCTTTGTGTGACGAAGACTTTCATGATCTTCTGTATTTTGATTGTGAATCTTCTCAGTTGTGGTTCGGTAGAAGGTCATAAATACAAAGTTATTGTATTTTGTATATCATATATAATTTAATAAGTAATGTTGTTTGATTATTGCTAATAATGAATTTTGTGCAGCAATTTATTATCGGTGATTGATTTTAATGATCGGACATTGATGAACATTGATTTATTAACATTGCACCAAACTACTGGCGCTACATAATTGCTATATTGATTTACGGCTTTTAATAATTGAATACTAAAATGGAGCAAGAAATGTTTTCGTCAGATGAATCTCTAGATATGCGTAAAGCTTTAGACGTAGTATTCAGTAGTCAACAAGAATAGGCCGCCATTTTGAAGTCTTTAGTAAGTAAATTACAAAGTATGGAAACCAGATCACGGTTTCACGAAAGAGCAGTTGTGGAAAAGAAGGACCCAGATGCCCCGCGAGGTATTGGTCTGCCCAAAGAAGCCGCGGATACAGCGCCTGGCCATGGTACCCTGGTAAAATAGTGATGTAGAAACTACAAATGCTTTTGTAGCGCCACCATATAAGAGTTTGCGTAGAAGTGCTAGGCTACGTGTAAAAGTCATTAGTGTCTCTTTACCTTTCATCGGACAAACCGGCAACACTTGATATGCATGCGGTTCGAACCCTGGATCAGAAGCCATGTATGGAAGCAATTTTCCCACAATTGCCCGACCAAAACTCGGACGACGGGCGGGTCGCCTCAATAATGTGCATGCTATCGTTCCTGTGTATTGCTAAATATAGGTGAAAGTTATGATTTTCAGTTGAGTTCATATTCTTGTAATCTTAGAATGCATTCATATAAAATGTTGCATTGCTGTTCTAACCTTACATGTAGACTAGAAATCTGTTTATAAAAAGTTGCAATTATGCAATATGGTTGCGCGCCACTTTAATAAATAGGCTAGACGAATTTATTTATGATTGGGTTTTATTCTACTGAACAGCTTGTAATAGTAATCTCGAAGATTTCTACATCACCCAACGATGCGAGAAGCAGCGTATTCAATTAACAAAATCGATTGGCAAGTAGAGTAAAAATCGTCTCCAGGTCAAGATCCAAATGGATTAGGCAGACAGTCAGATGGCTACGGTGGACACTGGAAAGTGTTTAGAATTGATGCGGCCAGATGATGGGCACAGAAATGGCTTAGGATAATGTTCCAAATGAATATTGTGATAATGCCTTCTGCTAATAATTGCTTGTGATATTGGGCTAAAGTAATCCCGGTCCTCGCCGTCTTGAAATTAGCCACTTTTACAAGTATATTACAACGGCTCAGTTACCATAACTTACGCAGCCGATATGAATAAACAGTTAAGCGTTTATATATTGCTAGGTTCTAAATAAGAAGTGTAATTTACGGTCAGTCAGAAAGTTGATACACACAAAACAGAGCACGAAAATAGTGTCCCATAAATTTACGGATCGAAAGAATTTACAAAGATGTAGGCTACTGATCGAAAACACACACGTTCTCTAAACATTTCAAAAAATATTTACTTCCGAATGCAACCTCGTAACCAAGCAAAATATCAACGTTTTATATGAAAAACTAAAACTCGTCCATCTTTAAGTATTTTCTCACGCTCTTGATAATTGTTGTCGACCAGAAAAAGTCTACCATTTGCTTCATCTAGGTGTATGCTCCGCAGATATCTTGTTCCCTGTTTCTCTTTTGACAGTAGTACTCGCATAAATTTCAATGATCGACTCAATAATAGAACCCTGCTATTTGAGTATTCAGCTACAAATATTGATCCCGATTTGTCCACAGCCATATAAATTGGACCGTGCAAACGTTCTCTGTCTGATCCATTCTCTCCCCCGAAGGATGTAAGGACGCAGCCAGTAGTGTCCAAAAGGCACAACCTTTGCTGGACATCATTGCCCATTCCATGAATAACTAGAGAATGACCGATACTTAATTTAATCGCATGTTTCGGATGAGCTATCATAGATGAGAGCTTAATTTCAAGCAATATGTGTCCTTCTCTCGAGTATTCAATAATTTTATTTTCATTGTAAGCTGCCAGAATAATATTCGAGTCTTGCGTGATAGACAGACGACCGAAGAAGTTGCCTGTTGACCACTGTTTGATAACATTCCCATATGGATCAATTCTTATTATTGTTTTAGATTGATCTTCATTCGAGTTCATAATGTAGAGACACTTGTTAATCTTGCAAGATACGATATCCCACGGAGCTTCAAGGATCTTCAACTCTACACGTCGAACTAGGGTCAATCTGTCAGTGTTACGAACTTCTATTTCTGAAGAAACTTGACTTATGATGAATAATTCAGCGTCCAAAATTGATAATCCATAGATAGCTTTGCAGTTGTCTCTAGATGCTCTTGTTTTTATCACTTTCATTAGATACGGATCCTCCCTATACACGATTTTCTCTAAAAAATGTATAGTTCCATTTCATTAGGTTCAACAAACGGTGACGAAAAAAATAAAAATAATATAATGTGACACGCTGGCAGGAAGGTTAGAACTGGGTAGTGGGTATGCATTTCCAATAAGAGAAACAAGTGCAACTGTTTTAATTTGTTCTGGGAAATTTAAAAAAAACTTTTTTATGCTGGTTTGGGATATACTGGTCCTACTGGACCTTAGAAATGATGATACGCCTGGTTTTTAATTATTAAAACGTTAAAGCTCATTTATATGACACAACAGACCCGGCCAGCTATCGTCCCATCTCAAACCTGTCTTTCATCTCTAAGCTGGATGAGCGAGTCATTCACAATCAATTATCAGATTACGTTGAATCTTATCATCTGCTTCCACCGACTCAATCTGGCTTCCGTCGTCATCACTCTACTGAAACCGCGGTCATTAAAGTCTACAACGACATCGTCCTGGCTCTCGACTCTGGTTTCATCACCGATCTACTCTTATTGGATTTTTCCGCCTTCTTTGATTGCGTGGATCATACCATTCTTCTCAAAATCCTACAAGAACAATTTGGTATTACTACCTTAGCTATTCAATGGATTGCTTCGTTCCTTTCCTCAAGATCTCACAGTGTGAAATTTGGTGGACACTCATCAAAAATATTCAGGTCCTCTTCGGCGTACCCAAAGGATCCATCCTAGGTCTACTTCTCTTCATTCTATACACCTCCAATATTGTCAACAATGCCTCGCAACATGGTCTTATGACCATCTGTAGGCCTATGCTGATGACACCCAACTCTACGTAAAGCTCTATGGAAGAAACATTAGAAACATCAAAACCAAAATGGCAGCACGCACTCGTGATATTGAATCCTGGTGTGCTTCCATGCGTTTGAAACTAAATACCACTAAAACAGAACTCATTTGATTTGACCGTCGGAACAGTCAGGATGAAGATAAATCACTGAAAATACTTAACCTCGACTCAAGCTGTTCTATTCCACCTTCAGAAGTGGTTCGCGATCTTGGAGTATTGTTAGACTGCAATCTAAACATGACTCAACGCATTTCCTCCATTGCCAGAGCCTGCTATTTTCACCTTCGCCGAATCAGACAAGTGAAACGTTGCCTGGATGAAACCTGCCTCCGTATTCTTACTCAATCCCTTGTCATCTCTCGCATCGACTACTGTAATTTCGTCCTATCTGGCCTCCCAGCGTCGACACTACAACCCCTAACATCTGTTCTGCACGCCGTCGCTCGCCTAATAAAAGGTCTTGGCCCTAGAGATCACATCACACAATCTCTTCAACAACTACACTGGCTTTCCATTCGCGCCCGTATCGCTTTCAAAATCTCCCTTCTCATGTATCATATCCATTCTGGAACCTCCCCTCATATATGACATCCATGGTCGTGCCATGCTCTGCTTCAAATCCTAAGGGACTCAGATCGGCCACGCGAGGAGACTTTACCGTTCTTCGCACCAAGAAGTCGGAAATCGTTCTTTTGCTTGAAACGTGTTAAGGCTTAAAGAGTCATGCTGGGTCAGGTAGATAAGCTTGGCTTTATTGAACCCCAGTTGTTTAAAATGAAAGATAATAGTAGGTATAAAACGACCATTAAAACAGAAGTCGAAACAGATAAATGCAAGTTCTCCCTATCGTTCATAACATCCATCTGAGTGTTTCATTCTTCCGTGAAGCGAAAGATACTTAAAACAGTTTCCTGAACTTTCTGAGTAACAGCATCATACTTGTGCATTTCAACACGCACTATCTCATTCCTCTCGCTATTAAAGTGAATCTGAGGGAGAGAATATAAGCTTCCCTCTAACAGCCGTGGACCTGCTATTTCCAGCCGATTAAATTCATGATCCAGGAGCTCGATCCTGTTACGGAAGTCATTTATCAAAATTCTTCCATGAATATCTGCGAAGCTCACAACACTACACCATCCACCAAGTGATGCTTGATATTGACGAACAATTCCGCCAGTCGCATCGATCTCCAGTAAGTGTGCTTCATACTCGTCGTTGGCAGAAAGCAACACAAGGTTTCCATTTGATTTCTGAATCACGTTCTTAACATATCTGAATCCATAAATATCTGGGGAAAGCATTATTTTATGCTGCATGGAACCGTTCGAACTATAGATGTATATACCTACATTTGCGGCTTCGGACGCATCCCTATCGGGAACAAACAAGGATCTATATCCAGGTCCCGGACTTTGCTGACTTGAAAGGATTAGGTTACCATTAGCAGATACCGACATGGGTGCCCTGTTAGAAACTGCTAACCTCAGATCATTAATCCATGGTGACATCTTGAAATGATGCTCTTCATCTTTCGCAATGCGATAGATTGACGGACGGTCTAATACGTACAAACAGTTTGACACGCTGCAAGCTGCCATTTCTGCCGGCAATATTAATGGTAGCGGGATGACATCTTTCACCTCTCCCATGTTATTGCGGTCGTAAACGTTGATCACCAAGTAACCTCGATCAAGTGAACTGCAGAGCAGAAATATCTCATCTTTCAGTGTAGTCAGTTTATGGACTCCTAACTGGATCAAAGGCTGATGTAAAATCTCCAAACGAATCGTCTCTTGACCTAAACAAAAATCATTACTCTATTTATTGCGAGAAAGTAATGACACATGTTACATAATATTTTTTCACAAGGCGACACAGAATTTTAAAAAGATGCTGGCATATGTACACATGTGTGAAAACGATTGTCTGCAAAATACGTACTACTTCAAACGTGAGTAAGCTTAAATGAAATGCATCGTGTTAAATATAATTTTTTTTATCATACTAAGTACGTGAACAACACTAGACAGAAAGCGTGAAGTAAATGTAAATAGTGTAAGATATTTGAGACGCAAAGCATCCGAAATAGGGACAAAAACCTATGTATGCCGTATTTACTCCGGTTTACTTTTTAGAGAAATGACATCACTTAGGCTTCAGGAGAACACCTAAAATAGCTCATTTTAGGTAAATCACAAAGGCGCTTTACCTCTGACTATATTGAATATAGAAGAAAGTGCGTTTTAAGACAGTTAGCAAATCGGACGATTCCAATAAGTCTGCTGCATAGTGTCAAAGGCAACTGGGCGTGGGTAGCGCTTAACATAACATAACATAACATAACATAACATAACATTTTATTCGGTAACCAACTTAATACAAGTCGCAATTACATCATGTTTATTCAATTATTGTTGGTTTACCCAGGAGACCCAAAAGGGGCCGAAGGTCCCGCCAGCCAGGGCCACCTGAGATCACTAGGTTAGAAAGATGCTTCATGGCCATTTGAGTGGTGTAAAAAAGAACTGAAACAGTAAATGCTTAACTAACATAAAAATAATTATACATAAACGTGGAAGGAGGTAGGAAAACAAGGTACATACAGTGCAACGACAAGAAAAGTAAATAATAAGTGCACAATAAGTGCATAATAAGTGCACACTCCCAGGTTAGGATGACTTACTGTAGTGGTATTTCATAGGGGTGCTAAGTTTGACTATAGGGCGGTTTTACACTCCTAGTTGAATGTAGGTTGAAAACTCTCGTTTAAATAGCTGGAGAGATGGCAGAGAGCGAATACTATGGAGAATACTATTCCAGGTTGTTGGTCCGGCACATTTTATTGATGTAAGTCTAGTATTTGTACGGGCGAAAGGAGTATAGAAGGGGTTAGTATTTCTTGAGCAGCGATTACGAATAAAATTAGGTTGGAAGTAATCTCTATAAGTTGATGGTAGTTGATTATGGATATATCGGTACATAAATATCCCAATTTGGACCTGCCTTATCTGATCTGGTTTTAATATTTTTAGGCTTAAAAATTCTGGTTTTGTATGAGCTCCATAAGGGAGTTTTGCAACAAATCTAATGGCTCGTTTTTGGAGGATGAGAAGTTTAGAAAGATTCGACTTGTAAGCAGAGGCCCAAACTATATTACAATAAGTTATGTATGGGTGTATGAGTGTATAGTAGAGGGCAGTTCTAGTCTGTGGTGGAAGTATTCTAGATATGCGCGTAAGAATTCCTAGGTTTTTTGCAATTTTTGTTGAGATATTAGATATAATTATGTTCTTTCCAGGATAGATGCTGGTCAACGTAAACTCCTAGAAATTTAGATGATTGGACTTGAGTAATAGGGGTACCCATGATACATAAATTTGAATATGAGATAGGAAGTGCTTTTTTATATGCTCTAAAGATAATGTAGTTAGTTTTATCCAGGTTAAGGGTTAGCTTATTAGTACGGAACCATTCGGCTACTTTTTCTAGTTCTGTGTTTGTATGATTGATTAATGTTTCTATTGAGGAGTGAGAGCTAAGGATATTCGTATCGTCTGCAAATAATAAGAAGAATAGGTTAGATGAGACATTTGGTAGGTCGTTGATGTACAGAATAAATAACAGAGGACCTAAAATAGAGCCTTGAAGAACCCCGTATTTGATTAGTTTTAGAGGGGACTTAGCGCCATTACAGCTAACTAGTTGCATTCTATTTTCTAAATAGCTTTTAAACCAGTTAAGTTGAGTATTTCGAATTCCATAGATAGATAATTTTTTAGTAGAATGCTATGATCAATAGTATCAAAGGCTTTGGCCAGGTCCAGAAATATTCCTATAGAAAATTCATTTTTATCCATTGCATCTGAGATTTTATCTTGCATGTTTAGTAGTGGCATAAAAGTTGAGTGGCCAGACTGAAATCCATGTTGGGAGGTAAAAAGAATATTGAATTTGGTAATATAATTGTTAAGGCGTTCATACATGGCCTTTTCAAAAAGTTTTGAGAAAAAGGAAGAACAGATATAGGCCGATAATTAGAAACTTCGTCTCTTGATCTTTTTTTAAAAATAGGGACCACCTTTGCTATTTTTAGGGCTTGAGGATATATTCCAGTTTTGAAGGAACAGTTAATAATTTCCACTAATGGTTGAATAATATTAGGTAGGCTTGGAAGGGCTATAATGGGATCTATATCGTCTACCCCTTTGGCATGAGAAGCATGGATTGTATGGCTTAATTGCATTAATTCCTCTTTTGATATTTCGGTGAGTCCAAAGGAGTCTACTTTCGAGGGGAACATATTTTGCTCAATGGTGCAGTTGGAGTTAGGAATATTTTTAGCCAAAGAGTGGGCAATATCAGTAAAGTAATTATTGAATTCAGTTGCTATTTTTGTCGGGTTTGTGGTGAGGATACCCTTTATTTTTAGAGAATTAATATCTCTGTCATCACCATTGGACCTGCCAATTAGGTTTTTCAAGATTTTCCAGGTTACCTTAAGGTTGTTACTTTGTCTACAAAATTCAGCTGCATAATAATTTGATTCAGCCTGCATCCGGATTGATTTAAATTTATTTCTATATGTGACAAATGCATTCTTGTTTTGTAAATTTGGGTTTTTAATAAATTTTAGATATAATTTGGATTTTTTTGGCAAGAATTAAGTAGGCCTTGAGACATCCAGGGTTTTTTCGGTGAGTTTCTTCTTTTAGGTTTACTTTGGCAAATTAGAAATGCTTCGTCATATTCCTGTTTAAACTTCTGGAGGAAAGTATCATAGGCCCTGTTCGTATCCAGATCGTGGCAAGCATCAAAGACATCAAAGGCTTTGTGAAGTACGTAAAAGGGCGACTATAATTATAGTCCGGTTGATCGCGGGAGTCAATCTAAGAAGATCTACTACAAGTGGGCACCGTGGTATCTATAATTAGATATGCACGATAAATATCAACATAATGCTAAAGAGCTTGATATTGAAAAGTACGTTTAGCATATCCCGGAGTTTGTGAAAATGGCTGTCTGAAGATTAGCGTTATAATAGTCAATCACGCTTCCGCACTACCCAAGATCGAAATTATGGTTTTCGTTAATTACACGCATTAAATAAAGTTACTTTGTTTACAGGAACTAACCAGTGCCGTCTAGAGTTCTGTGAAGTTTCCTCGTAAAGAAGTCGGTCGTAAGGATGTTGTTCCATTGCGAACAGACAGTTCTAAGTCGACTTATCACAAGGTCAGCCTTTTCTTTCCACACACGTTTGGCCAGCATCATACCCTTCACTTCCATCGCAACGGCTTTAACGAGGATACATTCAAGTAGCTCGATCGGTAGATCTTGCAACTACAGGCAAAAGATGTCACATCTGCTTACACATCTGCTTACACACTTCCTTAGAGTTCATCAAAATTAAATCAAACAAGTGAAAGGTATTTTCAGTCGAGCCGTTAACACCAGAGAGTGCACTATTAAACACCAGCTTTCTTTAGAACGTTAAGTTGAATGAAAAATATGAGGGCAAACTTGACGCAATACGACATGACCTAGTTTCTACTGACTTCCTACTTACTTCCAAGTTACGATACTTCCTATTTGCTTCGTACTTCACACCGGGTGCTGGTCAAGTAACAAGCAAGCAATGCGGTACCTATATTTGCCGATTTTGTTTTTCCAGGTCGTTCCTATTATCTATAGATCTTATATTTCCTGATCGTGCCTATATTTATAGATTTGACATTTCCAGGTCGTATCTATATTTGTAGATTTTACTACTTTTAGTATTCGTTTATTGCACAAACTCGTTGGCACCAGCGCCACAAGGTACAGACGCTGCAGCTTGGAGATGGAATAAAGGAAAATAATAGTCAAATAACTAAGAGAATAAAGAATGCATAAAAGATTAAGGCCTATAATTGCTTACCGTTGTTTCATACAATGAGGCGAGTTTTGCACGTTTAGCATCATCGTCTTCTTGGAATACTGTTAAAACATAAATAAACGCAATTATTATTTCCAACTGCAATTACTCTTGAAATCCGCAAATTCTCGGTTCCTACATCATCACTGCCAATAACCGAACATCATTTGCCTTACGCTCCTCTAGCTGTCACTTCTGCGGCTTTCTAGTCAATACCGAAGGCTCATCTGATCAAGAATTCATATCCTGACTCATGTGACCTTCCAATTGTAGACCTAAACGATATTCACCTTAACAGCTACTCTGCACCCTATGACCCTCTGGCAACCGGTGGACCTCCTTTTCATTATCGTTTGGACAACACTTCTGAATCGACGCAGCGCTTCTGACTAAGCCGGGGCCCGTCCCTGGGCTTTCGAGTGGCGCTTTAGAAGTGTGGAGTCTACAATAATGATTACGATTACAAAAAAGCTAGTAAGCGTAATATTAGAAACTTGTATGCAGTAACTTAGTTACCGTATGAGCCTTCACTCGTTTGCTCGTCTTTACTGGATTCGCCTGATGTTCTTTTGTTCGGCATAGCACAAGGGAAGCAATAGGATCTGCAGAAGAACAAATGTCGTCTCTTGCCACAATTAACACCAATATTACGAGAATACGAAACGGCTGTCGATAAAATGTCTAGCAAATCAAACGAGAATAAGAAACTCTAGTGTGATTCCACGAACCGCTAAATTCAAATATCTTAAGCAAATCGCACAAATCCCGGTAACAGTCAAATCAAAGAAACAGTTGAAGTATGAATTATGACGTCATGAAACTATATATACCTGTATAGATATAGATTATATTGTGACGTCACATAATGACGTCTTGCGCTTTCGCTGCGCCTATTTGGAATATGTATACTGAGCGAAGCGTCTTCCCCCAATAAGACTATGACCCCGGTAAAATGCTCTTAGACTGGGGTCAATGACCAGGTGTACCTCACTCCATTTCCGTGATTGAAATGCTGCCAGCCGACTATGCAATTCTAGTTCCTGTTTAATAGGAGAGGGAGGTAGGATTATGCTCCAGTCCACCTGGACAAAATTAACTTCAGTTTTCTTTCTACATATTTCAATTATTAAGGACTTTTCCAGTCTTGTTTATCAGTATTATTTTTATTCATCTGTCACCTAGTAAAGCTGTTGATGATGTTGATCTTTGTATTGCGAGTCCTACTTTAAATAATATTGCTAAGAAGTTAGCTAAAATAATTAATTGCTCATTTAACTTAATTGTTATTAATTTTGAATGCAAAATTATTGAAGCTTTCTCTGGGGTCGCATCTTCCCACGCATACCATACCTAGCCAGCTGAAGCTGAAGTTTGGCTTCCATCTAGCGAGCTACTGTAACCGCCTTGAATTTTGTTAGCTGTAACTTACCGTACCGCTCGTGTGGCAGTATAAGCTTACAGCCTGTAAGCTTATACTGCAACACGAGCGTTTAGAAATGTTTGAAATGATTAAACACCTCTTTTAAGCGTGCTATTCGCCCTATAAAAGAAAGCAGAAGAGTGGTTCTGTTAAAAACGCTTCTGAAAATTTCTAGTTAGGCTACGAACGGCGGATTGATTGGTATTATGAAAGGCGGTATTCTGTTACACGAACGGAGAGAAATGTTTGAAATAATTAAACACCTCTGTTAAGCTTGATATTCGCCCTATAAAAGAAAGCAGACGAGTGGTTCTGTTATAATAAGTAAAAATTTCTAGTTACGAACTGCGGTTTGATTGGTAGCCTATTACGAAAGGCGGTATTCTGTTACACGAACGGAGAGAAATGTTTGAAATAAGTAAACACCTCTTTTAATACGATTATGCTCTAGTCCAGCGTAACGGTTCCATGACATTTAAACACACGACACATAATCACGCGATACTTAAACACAGACACTTCATAATTACAGGTCGTGCGACGTATGACATCATCATGGAACAATTGAAAATACTCATTCCGGCTGCCAATCCAGATCGAATCCTAGTGGACTTCGAGACGGCCGCCATGTCGGCATTTCAGGCAGCATACCCTAATGCTGCCATCTCTGGCTGCTACTTTCATTAATAATAATAATAATAATAATAATAATAATAATAATAATAATAATAATAATAATAATAATAATAATAATAATAATAATAATAATAATAATAATAATAATAATAATAATAATAATAATAATAATAATAATAATAATAATAATAGCATCAATAACAACCACGACCACCACAACAACAACAACAACAACAACAACAATAATAACAATAATAATAATAATAATAACAATATTAATAATAATAATAATAATAATAATTACTTATGTTAACGATTAAAATTTAAAAATAGTTAACTATTTCAGACTAAATTAATAGTTAATTGTGATTTAATGTATTCCCCAATAAGTAATGTCAAATAGAAAATTCACAATAATTATTTGTTGCTCATTATTATTATTATTAATAATAATAATAATAATAATAATAATAATAATAATAATAATAATAATAATAATAATAATAATAATAATAATAATAATAATAATAATAATAATAATAATAATAATAATAATAATAATAGTATTGCAAGATTATTAACATTTTAAGCGCACGCAATGTCACACAGACATGCGAATCACTTTGGTGTCAATTCCCTTTGGTTCTTGTTCCTCCACAGCATGTGCTTTCAATTTCTAATAGTTCAAATGGACCAAATACTGAAGTCAGTATTATTAGTATTACTATCAATATCATCATCATCATCGTCATCATCATAATCGTCGTCGTCGTCGTCGTCGTCGTCGTACATATACTTATTTAATACAACTAATACTAGTTATTGTCTGAAGAGTCATCTCGATGGTTCATGACTTGATGGTAAATCGTGGAGAAGCAGATGGTATTGTCTCATTAATAGTTTTATCATTCTTTCTATGCGATTTGCGTCCAGCCAGTTTCAAGCGTCGTCATTAGTGAGACGAGGAAAGAGTAAATAGGTCACCATTGAAACAATTTTATGGACGGACATCGACATGGAGCGGTCCGACATAGTCTGAACTGCACCACAGTTGCACGAATGATCGGTGATCGGTGCATTGTCCATGTTTGACAATAATATTATTATTTGCCCAACGACACTACATGGCCTTGTTCGAAATCACACTTAGAGCAGACCAGAGTCGTCGATGTTAGTTGAAGCCTGGTGGACAGACAAACAGAGTGCTCAGCGATGAGGGAGAAGTTAGTCACATTCAGTTTGGCTCGTAAAACACTTGTTATTTAGATGATTTACTCCTGACCGAAACACTATTGACACTTGACAGCACGGCTCGCAAAACACTAGAATTGGGGTGGTTTAATAGAGACTATTATTATAGGCCGTTGTAGTAGGCTACATGTATGTAAACCAAAGTACGGTTAACAATTGATAAGATACAGGATATATACTTATTTTATTTGCTGCTACCCACTTATCCCTCGATGTCAGAATAGCTGCCATGTCCAACCAAATTATTGTGTGTCTCGACGAAATGGTGCGTATATACATTCATTCATTCATTCTACCCACTTTCGGATATTTATATAGCGCCCCTTCAAGAATAGCTGGACCTGATGTCCAACCAAATTAGTGAAGGACTTGTGTGTCTCGACGAACCCGCAACCCTCCGGTGCAAGGCACCGAACATACACCACCGCGCCCCATGATGTCGATGTCGTCATAGAGTGGTAGATGTCTGTTCTCATGGATGTCGTCGTCATAGCAACCCTCCATTGCAATACCCTCCGTTCTACTGATATGTGGTGTGCGACATTGTTTAGGACCGGCAGCTGTGGCAGCTGGGTTGGGAGCATTGTTTCTGAGGTTATGAACATGGACCCATGGAGAGCGATATCAACTAGCCGTACGTGGGTCGTGGAACGCCATAAAGGGGCATCTTACTCTGCCCCTGAATAACAAGGAGCAATTTGAAAAACAAATAGCGCTTTCTTTCTTACTTGCTTTTACTATGCATAGTTGTTTTTAAGTGTTTGTATTATTATTAATAGCCTTATTAATAGGCTAATAGCTCGTTCCCGGTATTCAACAATAGTTTTTAGATGAAACGGCCTCTGACGTCGACCTTAATCCTAGACACTTCTTAGTTTAATCACATTGTATTGCGTGGATGGATGGATCCACAGTTTAACGGCAGCTTATGACAACATAGGCCGTTGCCGCCGACAAAGATTAGTTTTTGGCATATTACAGCTCTAACTAAATCACATTCGTAGTTGCTGCATTATATATAACATCAGATGAAAACGTTAAAAAGGTGCTCTTCAGCAACCATAAAATGATGGTCTCATTTGATCAAGTCGTATATTAAATTAAATCTTGAAATAAATCGCATAAAACAAAGAAAAAGTGTTTTATATAATTTCGGAAAAAGCCTTTAAAAGGTGTTTAGCATCAACCTTTACTCATGGCCTCATTGCCTGCTATAGTAATTCCGAAAACGTTTTAAAGATCTACAGAGTGACATTATTTTGTGTTTGTTTTGGTAAATCACTCTTAAATAATAAGTTGGCTGGAACGGATCCTCACTACATTGCAGAAGTGTGCCTTCCAGTTGGCACTCAAACTGGTCGCCAGTTACTCCGGTCTGCCTCGCCAAACGACTTGATTGTACTCTGCTTTCGAAGCACTACTCGTGCTCGTCGGGACTTCTCGACTGCGGTACCGAGAATCCGGAATGCTCTTCAGCCCTCTGTTCGTGACACTACTGCTGCATGTGGCTGTCTGGTTCTCTCTAGACTCTTAAAAACACACTTTTCAGCTGTTTGATGGCCACGTGTTGAGCGCTTCTGAGAGACTTTCAAGTAGCGTTTTATAAATGTCTTGTTACATTACCTACATAGGGCCTACATTTCAATACAAATTTGCAGTAGGCCTATAATGATAGTTGCAGATTTCTCTTAACGCTAATATCGTAATCGTAACCTACAAATTTCTAAAGCCCAACTTATCCACCTTATTAACAAGCGCTGCAACGTGTCAAAGGGTTGTCCACATATATTAAATGAAGACCCGAGTCCGGTTGTCACAAAGACCACAGTGGAGACTAAGAACTAGTCTTTCCCATTTACTTAGCTTCATTGCCTTTAATATTCGTGAATATTTCGTAGTTATTTAAAATGATAGATCGTAGCAGAGATAATATTTGCTATCTCAACCCATTTAATAACTAACTGTCAGAGCTTAGACAATTTTTCCTAGGACCTATCTGTTACCTGTAACAAGTTGCGACCTGTCAGCTTGCTGTTGTGAATAAACGAAATTGATTGATTGATTGATTGATCATCTCTATGAGTAAAGACCTCGATATTCAGAGGCGCCCAGAAGAGATTACATAAACATGATAAGTCGATTTGGTGTCTTGTCTTCGCTTTATAGCCTATATAATCCTAAAGAAACTTAGCTTTTACTCTGTAATGCTGTAGGTTATTCTAAATCTGACCCATTTGAAAGGGCTGAACCGACAATAGTGAGAATGATACAAACATTAAAAGAAATGTCGAAACAGTTTAATACAAAATGCTCGGAATAAACTATCAAAGGAATGAACGGAACGAAAATCTCATTGTTATTACAAAACAGTTGTTTAAAATAACAGATAGTAAATAATTATTAGGTATGATGCGAACGTTACACGAGAAATCGAAACAGATAACAACAAGTTCTTTCCATCGTTAAAAACATCCATCCAAGTGCTTCATTCTTCCGTGAAGCGAAAGATACTTAAATCAGTGCCCTCAAATTTCTCATGAGAACCATAATACATGTACTTGTGCATTTCAAGACGCACTATCTCATTCCTCTCACTATTAAAGTGAATTTCAGGGGTAGATTTGTATAATTGATCCTCCAACAGCCGTGGACCTGTTATTTCCAGGAGATTAAATTCAGGATCGAGGAGCTCGATCCTGTTACGCAGGTCATTTATCAGAATCCTACCATGAATATCTGCGAAGCTCACAAGACTATATGCACCAAAACATAGTGATGATTGATATTGACGAACAATTGCCCCATTCGTATCGATCTCCAGTAATTGTGCTTTATTTTTGTCGCTGGCAGAGAGCAGCACAAGGTTTCCGTTTGATTTCTGAATCACGCTGTTAACATGTCCATAAATATCTGGGGATAACTTTATTTTGTGCTGCTGGGAACCATTCGCATTATATATGCCTACATAGGCCGGTTTGTACACGTACTTATGGGGCCCAGATATGCATACATATTGCATTTTCGTGCTTTCTTGACTTGAAAGAATTATTAGGTTACCATCAGCAGATACCGATATGGGTCCCCTATTAGAAACTGGTAGTCTCAAATCATTGATCCAGGGTGACATCTTAAAATGACGCTCTTCATCTTTCGTAATGCGAAAGATTGAAGGACTGTACCTTTCCGTGTTTAGTACATACACACAGTTTGACACGCTGCAAGCTGCCATATCAGTCGGTGATATTGCTAGTAGCGGGATGACATCTTTCACCTCTGCCATATTGTTGCGGTCGTAAACGTTGATCACCAAGTAACCTCCATCAAGTGGACAGCAGAGCAGAAATATCTCATCTTTCATTGTAGTCAGTTTGAAGACTTTTGACTGGAACGAAGGCTGATGCAAAATTTCCAAACGAATCGTCTCCTGACCTAAAAAAATTATTACTCTGTTTAATTTTTTGCGCGAAAGAAATATCGTATCGTATCGCATCTGAGCATTTATAAAGCGCCTCTCGCAGTATGGACTATTTCATTAACGCTTTCAGTGTGGACGTCCCTGGGAAAGAGAAACGTCTTCAGGGAACGATCAGACGAGGAAGAGAACCCAGACAGTAGTTTTGCCCGCAGACGAGGGGAAGGTCATCCAAGAAGAAGGGCCAACAACAGCAATTGACCGACAGAGGGCTAGAATGGTCCTGGTCCCGAGGGGGGGAACAAACTTACGAAGACGTGCGATGAGCCTGGCTGCCGCATTTAGAACCGATTGAAGAGGGGTGAGGCGCAGCTTAGTGAGGCATGCAAGTTGTGAGTTACAGTAGTCTACGCGAGAACGGATGAATGCATGGACAATGGTGGTATAGCCCCTAGCTCTCAGCCGCCTCACATGAAAATTGCAGGAGCGAGTTAGACGTGATATGTGCTCAGTGAAGGTGAGGGAGGAGCCAAGAGTGACGCCCAAGTCCCGGACATTGGAAAAATAGGTTAAAGAGAGGAACATCTCGGTCAGCAACGGATAATAAAGCTTAGCAAGCTGTTGCTTAGTCACAAACCAAATCAGTTGGGTTTTATCAACATTTAGGCAGAGATGGTTTGTCGACATTCAGACTCCAGAGGTGTAAGTCAATGGAGCGAACTATAGGGAGAGTTGTTCAGTCGGTTACAGTAGTCTACGCTTAGTTAACGTATTACACAGTTTTCAAAAGGCGACAAAAATACAAAAGAAAAATAATGCAAACATACATTTACATGTATGAAAACAAGTAACCATTACCGTCTAGATTTCTGTGAACTTCCCTCCTAAAGAAGTCGGTCGTGAGGACGCTGTTCCATTGCGAACAGACAGTTCTAAGTCGACTTATCACAAGGTCAACCTTTTCCTCCCAAACACTTTTGGCCAGCTTCAAACCCTTCACTTCCATCAAACCATTCACTTCCATCGCTACGGCTTTAACGAGGATACATTCAAGTAGCTCGATCGGTAGATCTTGCAACTACAGGTAAAAGATATAACATCAACCTGCACACTTCTTCAGAGTTCATCACCATAAAGTCGAAATAAAGGCAGGCATTTAAGTCCAGAGGAAAACACCGCAGCAAGTTAGATAGAGTGCATGCTTATCTATGAGCTTTCTCAAGAACGTTAATTTGAAACTAGACCCAACACGAAACGACAAGTTACTTCCTACTTCACAGCTGATGCTGGTAAAGTGGTATATCGAGGAGTAAACATGGCAGAGGTCAAGCAAGCAAGGTCGTACCTATATTTGACGATTCTACATTTCCTGGTTGTACCTATATTTATAGATTTGATTTTCCTGGTGTATGAAGGTAGGGTGATGCAATTGTTTTAGACAGTGACTGGATAAGCCTACTCTTAATGAAATTGAGTGCAGCTTCCTCGAAATTTAGCCCAACATTTTAATGTCGTCACTCAAAAGGCCTCTGCACCCATCCTTGGACAAAAACAGATCCATTCTTTTAGATCCGTTCACACGAAGCCCCTCCAAGATATGAAATCTCTAAATAGAGCACAGAAGGATCGCTCAAGTAACACCATCGCTAAGACGTCTGTAAAAGTGTAAACCTTCTCTTCTGTTGAAACCAATGAATGCTACATGTGACGCATTTAGAAAGACATGGCTATACTGGTGAAAATTACAAATTACCGTATTGTTTAGTGCTAATAGGGCCATTTCATTAGAGAAAGAGCATGCAAATTGTCTGTCTGTGAACCACACTACTCAAGTAATTCATAAAGTATAGACCCAAAGAAGATTTGTGACTTATTTTAAAGCCATAATACTATAATAATAATATTATGTAGCTTACCGTTGTGTCATACAATGAGGCGAGTCTTGCACGTTTAGCATCATCGTCTTCTTGGAATACTGTTAGAAAAGAAATAAATGCAATTATCTCCAAATGCAGTTACTAATGCAGTAAATAATTAGGCAAAACTGGGAACGGCGGTCCCAAATTATGAAATGAAAGAAATCAACAGAGGCCGCTTTCTTGTAGTTTCGCTAAAACGTGCTATATATTCTCAGGAATCCAGCTTCTAATTACTGAAAACTTTATTTTCATCCAGCTTCTATTGAGTGGAAACTTAGTTTCATCCATGCAACCAGCTTGGTATCCAGCTTCTATTTACGGAAAAATTATTTCGATCAATCCAGCTTCCATTTATGGAAACAGTTCTTTTCATCAATCCAGCTTCCATTTTAAAGTGACAATATCAAATAACTTTGTAGACTTCTTTCATTTCATAATTTGGGACGTCTGTGACGAAAATACATATTTCTGAATTTGGGACCGCCGTTCCCAGTTTTGCCAATAATTATAGGCCTATAGGATTTACCTTAACCGTAATGTTGCTACGTTAAACGTTGGATATGCAGTTTCGACACAGCTTCATGAAATAGTCTTCATGTGAAACTGATTGGATCATTGAAATAACAAATAACTAGTAAGCGTAACATTTAAAACTTCTATGCAGTCAACTTACCGTATGAGCCTTCACTCGTTTGCTCGTCTGATGTTCGTTTCTTCGGCATAGCACAAGGGATGCAATAAGATCTGCAGAAGAACAAACGTCGTCTCTTGCCAGAATAACGTCAATATTACGAGAATACCAAACGGCTGTCCCTAAATGTCGATCGAATCAAGCGAGAATAAGAAACTCTAGTGGGGTTATTCCACAAACCTCATAATTCAAATAGGCCTAGTATCTTAAGGGAATCGCACGAAATAACAGTCAACCCGAAGAAACAGAGGAAGCATGAATAATGACGTCATGAAACTATTACGCGTATTTACATATTGTGACGTCACAGAGTCCGTCCGTTGCAGCACGGAATTACGGCTCCATGGTCTGCAGTGTGCCAGGGCTGTTTGATGAAGTTTCATGAGCAACAACCCTGACCCGTCCGAAATCGGTTTAGTGCAGATCAGACCCTTCGAGGCAATTTGAAACGTGAAGGAGAGACACGTGGTTCAGCGATGAGGGAGTGGTTACTGACATTCGCTTCTACCAACATTTAAAATCTGTCTTCTCATGTTCAAAATAATGTCAGGTTCTGCTCCTCCTACTGTCTTATCATCTTTAGTCACACCACGTGCTGCTCTTGAATCAAGACGTGGATTGCGATCGGCTTCGAAACGAGACTTCGTAATCAAAAGAACAAATCTACAATTTGTAAACAGAATGTTTGAAGTAGCTGGTCCCGCTGAATGGAACTCTCTACCAGAACTAATCCGAAGATCATCCTCAATTAATATTTTGAAATCTAAACTTAAACCTTTTCTCTTCTCTAAGTAGGAATGATTAGAATCCTACTATGATTAGTAAGTAGCCTACATTGTAAAGTTTCCTTTGAGTAAGACTTTGCTTTATTAAGGCGCGTTATAAATACAAGTTGTATTGTATTGTATTGTAACTCATCCCTTCATCATAACCGTCACTTCTTGCTGTGACGTTGGCGTCTGCTCATCGCCACTTTTAAAAGTAGCCTAGTGGTGACAGTCACCAACACTTTTTGACCAGGTTGTGAAGTAGGCCTAACTTTTGCGACATAACAGCGTTGTTTTGGGTTGAAGCCAGTTCAATCAACGACATTTAACTGCGGTATATTAATTGCAATGGTGATGGATACCTTCACGCTAGCTTACTTATTTATTGTTTTATGTTGCATTAATTTATGACGTCATTCATCTTGCTGTGATCGAGAGTATCATAGCAAATACATCATCATCATCATCGTCACGGTCACTTTGTGGGCACAGCTACGCTCTTGCACCTTATACCGAATTAGCCGTCGATAGCCTTTAGGACGCATTTTCGCCGATCCAAGGTGAGTAGAGCAAAAAATTTCGGACTAGTCAGGGTAATTTATCGTTTTTGCTTTCTTAATAATATTATATACATGGCATTTCAATACCAATGTCCTGGATAACTATCATCAATCCAACTTCTACTTAGGCAAGAAATATTTCTCATCGTTCCAGCTTCTATTTAAACAAGAATTATTTCTTCTTCAATCCATCTTCTATTTATGGAAGAATTATTTTCATCAATCCAACTTCTACTGAAGCAAGAGCTATTGTCACCAATCCAGCTTCTATTTAAAGTTATCCTATATAAAATAGTTTAGAGCGTTAAAACGATAAGTTATCCTGATTAGTCCGAAAATATTTGCTGTACTCACCTTGGATCGGCGAAAATGCAGGTAGGACACCGACAGAGTCTGAGTAGATCTCCAATTCAATGTGCTTAACAGTTGTTGGCTTGTTGCCTATTGGAGCGCTTTCTTGATGTCCATCATTTCATCAGCGTGAATTGATGTATTATCTCTTAACATTTAGCTCTCGTGATAAGCCAGCGAGGGTGCATAGAACGAGCAGCTTACACTCCCATCATTATTTTGTCCTTTAACCATTCGTGTAGATTTCCAGCTATTCCGAGTGCGTCTGAAGAGCCCTTCAATCGCCCGCTTCGTCATCTGTGGGCTGCCTCCTCTCCCACTCAGATTCCAGAGACTCATTTCGATGACCGGCGATTTGTTGCACTGGGTTGATTACACGCTGTAGTGTCTCCCTGTTTACAGTTAAACTGCATCCCCTACAATGTTCGTATACATGTATTATATGAGCATATTATTTCTGTTTTTGGCTTGCTTGTTTACTTTTTAACGACCACTGTGTGATAACAAAGACGCCTTCCTCGTAACTATTATACGAGTATTATTTATTTATACCAACGTTTAACGTCGTCTTATGACATCAAAGGCCGTTGACGACAATACAGGAAAGATACAATTCAATGATTACAAGAAACTTATAGCATCCGTATGACACCATCAAATGTGTCAAACAGAGCTTTACAATTTCACTATATTCAATATTTTTGTAACATAAGGTAGTTCATCTTATTCTGTCTATGATTTCTATATTCTGACAAAAGATTCCATGCAAATTAAACAATGTTATGTAACTATGCAGCAATTGATCCATATACAAAATTTACTAAGTACTCTTTTAAACTGTTCATGTATCTAACATACTATACATGTAATAAAAGTTCATTCAATAACATAGCATACATGTATTATAATTGTTTAAAGTATAGTTTCAATACATTAAAATTATAATCACAGATCTCTTATTATAACACATTACTGAATATTATGCAACATAGTAGCTATTGTAACCAAACCAAATCATATCTTATATTGAGGAACCAAAGTTGAATAACAATAATATGGTAATAACAGAAATTCATTTACCAATAGGTAATATTTAAAATTTTCTCACATCAGTTCTTGTTATTTTGACATAACATATTCAAAAATCAACAGTTGATAAGAAGTAGTTTATGAATATTTCAATAATCTGCATTGCAACACAGTACTGCAGTATTATGCAACATAATATCTACTGTGAAATAATAACCAAACCACACCATATGTAATATGTATTATTGAAAAACCAAAGTTGAATAATAATAATAATAATATGGTAACCAGCATTGCAACCAACATTGCAACACAGTACATACATGTAATTGCATAATAACAATGTATTAGTAAAAGAGTTTAATTAAATATTTACAGATTTGAGTAAGATATAAAACTATTTGCATTAAAAAATCCATTTACAAAATTTTACCTTAAAAAACACACTAAAACATCCATTTACAAAATTTTACCTTTATTAATTATTTTAACTAACCTAGCCTATACACTTCATTCTGAAATAAATTTACCGTCAAAAGGGTTTTAGCGGAAACTTCATGATTATATAAATGACATTTATTTGTTAATACCTCTGAAATATCTTCTTTTTTACAATCAAGTAAGAGGTGATGGATTATGTGATGGATTATACGAGTAAATGAAGTTGATATATATATATATATAGAATCGATGCTGCACCTATAAAAGGTGTCTTAAAGAAGCCTGAACTTCAAAATCAACTCTTAGTTTTTTAATGTTTCTATTCACATGTTTGATAATCCTATTATTAAATATTAAAAATGTAGTTATATATAATAAATTATTACTATATATATTTATTATTATCACAATTATTACTAAAAAACTGTTATTTTTAGTTTTTTAGGTGCCTTGTGTAATCCTTCTGAACTTAAAATAGCTCCAGAGAAGTGCAAAGTATATTTTACATTAAAAACTTTTTGTGTGATAATTGCTGAAAAACAGTGTATACTTTTCCTGAAAGACCGTCTTACAGTATGTTATCTTATGCAAGTAACATTGAAATTAGAATCTGAACTAAAATATTATGCTACTAAACAATGAATATTAGTGACATTGTAAAGTACTGTTTATGCCTTTAACTCTATCAATTTTGTTTCAACTGTATTGTACATAATTTTGAATTGTCGTCAACGGCCTTTGATGTCATATTGTGGCGACCGCCGCCCCGCACGCTACCTCTCTCTCTCTCTGCTCGCGGGACGGCGTCGGCTCCAGCCCACTATCCGTCTGGAGCCGCACGAGTCACTGCCTTGTCTACTTCAATGTAAATGGCTGTTCTCCATCTCTACCCAGGGTGACCGTTCCTATCAGGGGAGGTTTAGGATGGGTCGCTTCTCCAAGAGAGGTAATACTGTAGAGCTCAGTCTCGAGGTTTTACTCTGCTTCTTCCACGGTCGCCGGATGGGCAACGTCCTGAGGATGGCCGTCTCTCAGAACAGGGTTCGTTCTTTTACTAGCACAAGTCTTTCTCTTCGTGTTTACCTTCTTAGCTACGCGCTTCCTCTTCCCTCTACCTGATCTGAACTTCGACTCACCATTCTACATCTCGTGACTCTTAAACCATCGCCAATAATAAGGGACACCAAACGTTCTCTAAGTTCCGGAGACCAGGAATACTTATGACAAGTCGCTATGCCATTTCGCCCTAGACAATACTTGTAATCATCTCTCTACATCGCGTCGTCCTAGACAATACTTGGTACAACTCTCTACGTCAACTATCCCTAGACACTTGTCCATGTCCTACCGTCATGTGTCTCTCGGTCCATTTCCGTGTTTGGCATGCGGCCTCGCACGTATGTTGTCATGCACCACAATTTACAGAGTAAGTTCCCTTACCCGTCTCTGTGTTGGCAAAGAAAGACCAACACAGCTATATATTCTGCTTCGAAAGAAAAGGATAAACACCGGTAGGATCTCACGGACTGTGAAGGCAAAGAACGACCAACACAGTAAGAATTCTGTTTCGAAAGATATACGGTATCAACGTACTCTAACTGTGAAGGCAAAGAAAGATCAACACATTATAATTCTGCTTAGAAAGAAACAAACACTGGTAGGGTATCCACGGACTCTGATAGTGAAGGTCCTCTCTCTATAACCTTCACTATCTACACACAGCACATCGTTCCGACCTACGCACGAGGGGGCCCAGCCTCGCACTTCAGTCAGTTCTTAGAGCTGTGTGTTGCGACAAGCAAATATGTATCTACATGGGCACCTGAGTACCCGAACGTACACGTATCAATCACTTTCTTGGTCTGCGTTGATCTACCCACCTGGGGTTTTGTACTCGTCACCAAGGGCGTTGACTCGCTGTGTCTCGCGAGTACACCCTTCCCCGGCTTAAGTCTAACACAACCTTTCTTCACGCTATCCGAAACAATATGATCCGGGACCTGCCAACGAGAGTGGGCCCTTACTCCGCCTCAGGTATCCTTGAATCAAACTTTCCGAATCAGATAGCGAGCGTTACGGTTGTGCCCGGGAGCGCACGGACTCACAGGATTCGTTTCCGAACCCTCGGACTCGATTCCGTTGCCGGAATCAGGGGCAAGTGTCACTAACGTTACCCCTTTGTTTCTCACAGACCTGTGTATTTACTTCCCCGTTAGGGAATTGTACTGTCTCTCACACCTGAACGAACCACGGTCAGATCTGTCGAGTAGTTCCTCGAACAGAGAGATAGGCGGCTAGTCCCGCAAGTAAAGAAACCGCGGGGAAACCGCGAATAAAGATAATGTGGCTAGTCCCGCAAGTAGATATTTACCGCGGGGAAACCGCGGTAATAAGTACAACCGACGTAAAGTACGCAAAGAAAGATTATCCGCAAGAAAACCGCGAAAGTTACTATGAACGACGCTAGATACGTAAAGAAAAATAATCCGCGGGGAAATCGCGGGAGAAAGTACAAAAAGAAAGATATTCCACGGGGAAACCGCGGAAGTAACTATGAACGACGTTAGGTACGCGACGAAAGATAATCCGCGGGGAAACCGCGAAATGAGATTTTTTGGTACACCCCGTAAGTAGAAAAGGTGTGGTAGACCCGCAAGTTGAAAAGAATATGCGAGTAGATCCGCAATTGTTTTACGAACGGTATCAACGGGGTCACCATCTTCCCCGCTTTACCACACTGGTGTGCAGAATTTATCTAACGGTAACTCCGGGGAGCTTTCCCCGTATTTATCTGTCACCAACGGGGTCACCCTCCCCGTATTTGATCGAACCGGGCCAGCGGGGAATTTTCCCCGTATTGACTCACTCGCCGTTATCTGATTCTCCCGTCTCGCCCCAATCTCCGCACTTTACGCGGAAACCGGACTCTGATTTTTCACTCGCCGTTAACTGGTTTTCCCGTCTCTCCCCGATCTCCGCACTTTACGCGAAATCGGGCTTTGATTTTTCACTCGCCGTTAACTGGTTTTCCGTAACTCACGTACTCCGAACTTTACGCGGAAACGGACTTTGATTTTTCGTTACAGACCTGTCGGTATCTGCGCGTACTTTCCGATCGACACCAACGGGGTGACACCTTCCCCGTATTAGACCTGTGAGCCTTTATCTCACGATCGGTCTTTCCCCGACCAGCTTCCCACGATCAAAGCTCGGACCGGCTCGCGATCAACAACGTGATGGGCCCTACCCCGTCAGATCAGCGATAGCCGGCATTGGCCAGACCATGTGAGCGGCTGTCACACGGGAGCGCACGGATTAGTCTTGTTTTTGTAGCTTAAAACTTTCACGTAACCAACGACACTAAAGAACCGTGTCGCTATGTGTAGAGCAGTGCACAACCACTCTACGTTATAGGCAAAACACCGTGAGGCAGCCTATATTCATCTATCGACCATGTATGCTGTAGCTCTCAACGCTTATAAATGCGTCCGTACCAAAGTTCTTAACAAAAGGTAGGTGTCTAAGAGATAGAGCTTCTAAGGCTTAATTTAGGCGATGCCTATCTTTAGTCATCAACTATAGGACGTGGGAAGATGTACTTTTATTTAATTGATAGATTAAAACCTTAAAATGGCAGAAATTAAGCAGCCGTATAATTTTAATCATTTTTATTCTAACTCGAATCGAGCGGTTGTAACACGCCACCTAGCGACTCAGAGGCGCGACACCGTATAGCAGAAAATCAATATTATTAAGCTATTTATAGATCATGCATTCTGCCTTGTGGCCTGTCCGCCACAATATGATGACGTTAAACCATGGAAAAAAACACTAGTTTTGTGCCGCAGTTACAAACAATAACGGTGAAAGTTGTTCAATATACAATATAATTATTGTCCCATCGTCGTCAACGGTCTTTGATGTTATCGTTAAACTCTGGTTAACATTAAACTTCTATTTCAGATTCGTTTAAAACTTTTATAATTATTTCTCGAGGTGCAACGTCATCATAATTATGACATCAAAGGCTGTTGACGACAATTATAAGGCATAAAGTATTTTATGTATAGTATTTTAAAGTTCTCTTTTCTTGGAGAAAGTTCATTTATTCATTTGTTCGTCATCCAGATGGCAATGTTTTTATGATTCTTTCGTATTTACTCCGAAAACGATTATTTAGGATGTTGTATACATTGGGGGTGGGTCCATAGTGTAGTAGTAACATAAGTGGCGTGAAGAGCAGTAGGTAGCGGGATCGCTTCCCGTACCGTCCCAAAGGTTCACTCAGCCTATCATTTGCGAGATGGCGCGTTGGTAAAATGAGATGTAGGACGTTATAGGCGCCTTGCATGGCTGCCGTATACTGTTAAATTCGACTCCAGTAATAACTTGTGATCATCCGTTCATACTGATTTGTAATCATACTGCGTAATTGTCAGTTTGAGAATATTAAACGAAGAGTATTATTGTGTGGTAATTCTTCATTTTCATTCATGTCTTTTAGGATCATTTTTATGATTATTAGAGATTATTTTCTTGCTTATACTTCCATCTTTCTGTTAACTTGAAGTAAAAGTGGACAGTAAAGCCAATAGTAACTTCAACTCGGGAAAATGCCTAAACACATATTAAGCGGAAAAGGTTGCTGAATGACACCATAAGCTCTTCTGAACGCACATTTGATTCAACACTAATTGGAAATACATAGCCTGCCTTATGTTTGACTCCAATGACCGTTTAGGAGTCAGAAACGGATGATGAATGGTCTGACTATATAGCAGATGATGACTACAAGCAGTGTTATACAGTAACAAAGTAAAAGAAACACGTTACTGTAGGCTACTTAAGTAAAAGTTTTAATACTTTTACTTTTAACGAAGTGTCAAAAAACGAAATACTTTTAGCTTTAACGAAGCAAAAATTTAACCCATTTCTCAGCACCTTTGCCTTCAATTTACGTTATTTTCGTTAAAATGTTCGATACTAAAAAACTGCTCTATAATATTTTGTGAGGTATGATTTCCACAAGACACTGCTTAAATGTGAAGTAGGTGTTGTTCATGATTTGATGTAGCACTTAAACAGCATTTTCGTCTGATTCAGGCAGAGCGCACCATCCTGTCTATTTCAGATGTAACTAGACGTAAGAGCACAGCCTCCTAATTGTGTAATTGTGTAATGATAATTTATATAGCGCCACTTCCAGAGACAGAGAGAGAGACTGAGACTCATCAGAGGCGCTCTCAACCTAACATAATGAAACCACGACTGAACAGAATGGTCTTCAGACGATTTCAGAAAGAGGAAAGAGAGGAGTTGCATAAAATATGAGAGAAAAAAGAACGATAGTCTCTTAAGTGAACGTCGTACACAAATTCTTAATGACCGAATCCAATTAATTATCTTATAGCGCCTTAGGACGTTATACAGAATAAATTGTCAAAAGAATTAAATGAACGAAAATCTCGTTGGTAGGCCCTATATCAAATAAGTTGTTGAAAACTACAGACTATAGAACTATGATACAACCATTAAAGAAAATGTCGAAACAGTTTAATACAAGTTCTCTCCATCGTTAACAGCATCCATCCGGGTGCTTCATTTTTCCGTGAAGCGAAAGATATTTAAAACAGTTGCCTGAAGTATTCCAGTTACAACGTCATACTTGTGTTTTTCAACACGCACTATCTCATTCCTCTCACTATTAAAGTGAATTTGATGGAGAAAATACAAGTCATCCTCTAGCTGCCGTCGACCTGTTATTTTCAGTGGATTAAATTCAGGATCCAGGAGCTCAATCCTGTTACGCAAGTCATTTATCAGAATCCTACCATGAATATCTGCGAAGCTCACTACACTACGTCCATCAAGTGATGATTGATATTGACGAACAATTGCCCCAGTCGTATCGACCTCCAGTAATTGTGCCTTATTTTCGTCGTTAGCAGAAAGCAATACAAGGTTTCCATTTGATTTCTGAATGACGCTGTTAACAAGATTTCGTCTGAACTCATAAATATCTGGGGACAGCATTATATTATGCTGCAGGAAACCGTTCGCATTATATATGTGTATGCCTACATATGCCAGTTTGCACAAATGCCTATGAGGCAATGGTCTATATACAGGTCCCTGACTATACTGACTTGAAATGATTATTAGGTTACCATTTGCAGATACAGATATGGGTCCCCTATTAGAAAGTGTTAGTCTCAGATCGTCAATCCACTGTGACATCGTGAAATGATTCTCTTCATCTTTCGTAATGCGAAAGATTGAAGGACAGTACCTTTCCATGTCTAGTATATACACACAGTTTGACATGCTGCAAGCTGCCATATCTATCGGCCGTACAGTTGGTAGCGGGATGACATCTTTCACCTCTACCATGTTGCTCCGGTCGTAAACATTGATAACCACGCCGATTCCATCAAGTGGACTGCAGAGCTGAAATATCTCATCTTTCAGTGTAGTCAGTTTGATGACTTCAAACTGGATCGAAGGCTGATGCAAAATCTCCAATCGAAACGTCTCCTCATCTAAAGGAAATGACAAATGACACATGTTACACAATATTTGTTCAACAGGCGATACACAAATTTAAAAAAATGCAAGGATGCGTATTCATGCCTAGAAACAATTGACTGCAAAATATACTTCAAACGTGAAGAAATTAAATGCAGTTTAAAATATATTTTCAACAGGCGATATAATATATAAATATATATATAATTATAGGCCTATAGTTATCATGCTACATACATGAAAAACACTAGATAGAAACCGTGAATTAAATAGTTTAAAGAAGATGAAACGCAAAACATCCGAAACAGGAACAGAATCTGTGTACACCGCAAATATTCTTGTTTATTGTTTAGAACGATGACATCGTTTAGGCTTTAGAAGAACACTTAATATAGCTCATTTTTAAAAGTAAATAACAAAGGCGCTGTACTTCTGACTATCTAGCAGCCCTAAGCGAATGCTTTTTAAGACACCGATCAAATGTACGCAGAATAATCAAGGGTAACAGGGCGTAGATAGCGCTTTTTGAGGTACTTAGAGGGCGATTATAATTGTCCGGTCAATCGCGAGAGTCGAAGTAAGAATATCTAATAGGGTAGAGTGGGGCAAAACGCCCCCTTTAACGCTTTTTGCTAAATTACAACGTGAGTAACAGCATTTTAAGCATGAAATTATTGCAAGATCTTGTACTGCATGTCCCAAGTAAAGTAAAATTATGTCCGATAAAATTCCCCAAAAGATTACATTAAAAAATAATAAAATACAGAATGCTTCAAAGGGGCGTTTTGCCCCTCACCTGGGGAAAAACGCCCTCCGTGATCTGACCCTCTTTTACCTGAAAAGTCGATGCACATAATCAACTGCAATCACTGCATTGATGCAACAATAACTATAAGAAGTAAAGATCTCTAGAATTTTTTTTTTAAAGATGTCATAAAATATAATTAAATAAAGAAAATACGCTTTGCTCCAGGTGACTCTGAGGTGAAGGGGGTGTTTTGCCCCATGTCAGCATTTAACATAGGGGGGCGTTTTGCCCCGCTTGGTGCTACCTTGTGAGATTGCTCATATAATAAAAAACTGATCTGTTAAAGTCCCATTTATTGGTCACAGTTATTCGATATGGGGTATACTTTAGACCTATATTTGTATTATTGGCTATGTCTAGCATTGTGGCACCATTAATGATACAGAATTGGCGGCTGACTCTTATAAGAAAACACGAAAAAATCAATTTTTATAAAATAAAAATAAGCAAACCATCTAAAGATAAATAACTGACGATTATCTCATTAGGGTATAACTAAGAAACCCCAGAACATTCAAAAATTTTATTACATGGCACAGGGGGGCAGGGCCGGGAGGGGGCGTTTTGCCCCCCGCGGGGGCGTTTTGCCCCACTCTACCCTATAAGTTGGCATCGTAGTATCTTTATTCATATATGCAGCACAAATATCAATATAAACCTTGTTTTTAAAAATACGGAAGGCAGATTTAAGCGTATTTTATGAGCATGATGTATCGTATGACGCGTTCCCAGTTTAGCGTGCGTCTAGACTTGTAGGCCTACGTTGAACACAAGGAGCTATGCGATAGTCTGTCGGCTACCGAGCTCGAATGTCAATCGATACATGTAGGACTGTAGGTCGGTGTTCAAATTCCCACCAGAGCAGGAATTTGATTTAAGAGTTTATCCTCAATTGTTTCTTATAAAAAATCGTCTGGGGGCGCGCGGGTAAGGTTTCTTGTTGAAAAACAGTGAAAAGCAAAAAAAAAAAAAAAAAAAAAAAAGGTCATCAGAAATTTTTGCGGAACTGAGAAAAATTTTTTCACGAAATTCTTGCCCCCGGGCGCACGAACCCCTAGTTACGCCACTGCTGTCGGCTACCGAGCTCGATTGTCAATCGATAAGCTTACATGTAGGTCGGTGTTCAAATTCCCACCAGAGCAGGAATTTGATTTAAGAGTTTATCCTCAATTGTTTCTTATAGCCGTTTTAGGCTTTTAGCTAGTATAGATAGTATACTGAGCATATACCGTCAATGGGAACTTATATGCTGGAATTTGGCAAAATAAGGCTATTAGCACTCCATACCCATGTCTACCTCACGGATAGCTTTAGAGTCAGTTAGACCTACGCACTAAACCTAGTTCCAATTTGACGTTTTCGTCAATTATACACCTGAAATAAAGATAAATCGTATGCAGGAACTAACCTGCACCGTCTAGAGTTCTGTGAACTTCTCTCGTAAAGAAGTCGGTCGTAAGGATACAGCGCCATTGTGAACAGACAGTTCTAAGTCGACTTATCACAAGGTCAGCTTTTGCTTTCCACACGCGTTTGGCCAGCTTCATGCCCTTAACTTCCATCACTACGGCCTTAAGGAGGATACATTCAAGTAGCTCGATCGGTAGATCTTGTAACTATACAGGCAAAAGATATAGCATCTGCTCACACACTTCTTTATAGTTCCTCACCAAAAATCAAAGAAATGAAAGGCATTTACAGTGCAGTCGTAAACACCATAGCCAACCAAATAGAGTGCACTCGTAACTCTCAGCTTTTTTAGACGCTAAGTTGAATCAAAAATAAGAAGGAAATTGGACGCAAATCTGACCTACTTCCTACTTACTTCCTACTTCACAGCTGAAGCTAATCAAGTGACGTATCCAGGAGTTTACAAGTCAGACAGGCAAGGTCATATCTACATTTGTAGATTTTATATTTCCTGGTTGGCGTATAGGCCTACAGTCATATCTATAGCGTTCAACTAAAAGTATAGAAGCTTACATAGGCCTACGGATGGAATTGGAACTAACAGGTTTGATATAGGAGCAATAACTGAAACTAGCATTATAAAACTTTTTATATTTGTACAGTGAGCGAATGATGAAGAATTTTTATGTAAAAGTATATGTAAATGTGGTGATTCAAAATATGCCCCATTTCCGTAGGTTCGCCTACGTAGCTTACCGATGTGTCATTCGAGGAGGTGAGTTTTGAACGTTTAGCATCATCGTCTTCTTGGAATACTGTTATAATAAAATAAATGCAAAATTCCCAAATGCAATTAGTTGCCTTAATTAAATAATTGTACGGGATTTACTTTAATGAATTTGTAATAGAGATACGTTGAGCGTTGGTCGTCTTCTGATCTTTCGCCTCCCTCGTTGATCAGGCTATGATTATGAATCACAAAGAAAGACCGTCTACGGATTATAGATTTAATTTCGAAAATTAATAGCATTACGAAATATTTCAAATGAAACTGATTGGATCAATGAAATAACTTGTAAGCGCACTATATTAAAACTTCTAATCAATAACTTACCGTATGAGCCTTCACTCGTTTGCTCGTCTTTACTGGATTCAGCTGATGTTCGTTTCTTCGGCATAGCACAAGAGAGGCACTAGGATCTGCAGAAGAACAAACGTCGTCTCTTGCCACGATTAACACCAACGTTACGAAAATACCAAAGGCTGTCGATGAATGTCGAGCAAATCAAACGAGAATAAGAAACGCTAGTTTTTTTACGCAATCCGCATAATTCAAATATCGTAAGCGAATCGCACGAAATAACAGTCAAACTAAAGAAACAGTGGATGTATGAATAATTACGTCATGAAATTGTATGCGTATATATATATATATATAATTATATATTATATATATATATATATATATATATATATAATTATATAAGTTTATACATAATCATAGTGACGTCACATAGTCTGTCCGTTGAACCACCGAAACAGGGTTTGGCCAATCCGATTCTGGTCTCTTCCCATCCTATCTGATTATTATGCTAGTATTAATTTATTAAAATTATCGTCAATGTTTTTAGTATTATAAAACAAATTTATTTCTTCATAAAACCAACAAACTTATTACAGACTGATTAAAAATGGCTGTTTCAATAATTTTATAAGCCGTCATTCAAGTCCTGGGCTACTATTGTTGCAGTCCGCGGTGGCTAAAACAGACAGAGAGTTTCCAATCTGTAGGGCGACCGATAGGCGTTGCAGCAGATGACTGGTCTCACGCTGGTCGCCTGTCGCTGCTGAGACCTTGCCTCCTAGTTCCTGAACAAACGACAGTGAATCTGCATGCCAACTTCCTGAAGTTTCGACTGCAACAGGGACAAAATGATTGGACTGTGAGATAGCAGCATATTTTGGATTCCTTGCGAGCTGCTTTTTCCGCTGCCGCGCCTGCGTTTAGCGATGTTAAATGCTCGGAGGATGCAGCAAAAGTGTCTGGCACCGTAACATCCCACGCCAAGCAACGACCTCTGTGCCAAGGTATGATGGTGACTCCGTCAGGTCGTTTGCCGTCAGATCTGGAGAGGCCATTGGGTTCTTTGATGGCCGGTATTTTGGCTCTGGTGAAGGTCCGCCAAATCACGTCGTTGATCATTCCATGCCGTTGATGTCTTCCCGCTCATGCAAGAGAATCCATGATGGCCGTTGATTCTACTATGGCACCACATTTGCAAGTGTGTTTTTCACACAATGCAGTGCCAAGCCGGATGCCGGATGCTATTCTTAGCACCTCTCCTGACATCCGTAATCCTGCTGCTATTAATTATAAATAATATTATTTATCAAGGCCGTTGACAACAATAAAGCCTATAATTATAAAGATTTATATATGGAATTTTACATACATAGTATTTTAAAGTTCTCTTTTCTTGGAGAACGTTCCCTTGTTCATTTGCTCGTCATCTAGGTTGCAAAGTCCTTATATTGCATAGTGATAGCTTTATACAGGTATCTGTAATTCCCACCGACAACTCCGCGTTTAGCGGCATTTAATGGGTGCCAAGCCGCTCACGTCGACCTCGCTTTGTATACCATCTAGAGGTCTGCGGGTAGAGCGTTTTTGCTACCCGACCCGTACCCGTAACCCATAAACGCTACCCGTACCCGTACCCGACCCGTACTCAAAATTACTACCCGATCCGACCCGTACCCGCGGGTATACCCGTACCCGCCATTTATTAGTTGGCCTTCCCATTGAGTCCCAGTCTCTACCAGGTCAATGGGCTTAATAGTTATCACGTAGTAGAAATAATAATAGGATGATGTGGTGGTGATGATGCTGCTGATGATGATGATGATTATAATGCTACTACTGCTGCTGATGATGATAATGATGATGTTGATGATGATTGTAGCGAAATAGTTCTTACCAAATGTCTTGTTTAATTAACTAATTAATATAAGCTTTAGAATAAGTTAATCAATTAAAGTGGCGATATATAAACTATAGTGGCGTTATATAATATTAGTGAAACTAAAGGCTTTTAAATTTGTAAACTCAAATATCACGTGACATGATACGTTGCCTAGCGACGAAAGACGCTCTGAAAATTAAAAACAGTTACAGACAGTTAAAATGGAAAATCAGTTTGGTGAAAGTTGTTCGAGAGGAGAGAGACGGCTAAATCGAGTTGAGTCGTAACGGATATTTCGGATCGTATTATATGGAAGCGATCAAAGTGGATTAAAGTTTAAAACGTTAGTTCGAAGTGAAGATTAACGGACTTTAATACCTCGGGTGTCGGTGGTTTAAAAGTGAAATCACGACATCGTGAAACGGACATAAAGCAGTATAAGAATTTGAACGTCAGCGAGCCAGTGTAAGCTTGGACGGACTATCATTTTCGTGCTGAGTAGCCGTGTGAAGCGAATTGGAACGATCGATCATCGTTTCAGTGCTGAACAATTCGAACAGAGTAATACGAGGAACTTAAATCGCAATTCAATCTACGAACAAGTGGATTGACGTATACGGAGTTACCAGTACATTCGAAGACGAATAAGGGAGAAGGTCGCATTCGATGTCATCAATTGAACCATGAGAATCTACAACTACGATGTCTAACTCTACGAACTTTATCTCTACGATTGCAGAAATGAAACTGATGAGCATCACTAAGGGGGAATTCAGATAAGCCTTATAAAATCTATTTAGAACTGCAAAACCTAGTCACGAAAAAAGTTGACGACCGGGGGTAAGTCACGAAAAAAAAGTTGACGACCGGGGGTAGTAACGACACTTTTCCTCAATTATTCACTGCACAAAATTCCTTTTACAGTTGCACAAATTGATTTCCAACTACACATTTTGTGTACAACTGCACGCTAAAAAAAGCCCTGGGGAATTCAGATAAGCCTCATAAAATCTATTTAGAGTAATTTAATACGCCACTCTAGGTAGTTAGGATTTATTGAAACTTAGTAGATGAAATTCACTTGTTTTTAATATAACTTAATCTATTTCTATGGACGTGTTCGGTGTCATGTTTTCGACAACACTTATAGTAGGTAAAGTCTACTCTGCCAAATGTGACGCAGCAAAAAGGTTCTATTAGAGATAATAGCACTACAATGATGATGATAATAATAATAATAATAATAATTATAGTAGTAGTAGTATTGATGATGATGATAATAATAATAATAATTATAGTAGTAGTAGTAGTAGTAGTAGTAGTAGTAGTAGTAGTAGTAGTAGTAGTAGTAGTAGTAGTAGTAGTAGCAGTAGCAGTAGCAGTAGCAGGAGCAGTAGCAGCAGCTGCAGGAAGCAGTTGTAGTAGTAGTGGCACTTTGAAACTGTAATTTGAATATCTATCAATGAATGCCAAGTTCACTAAGACGCACGGAAATAGGTCAGCACGAGGATATGGTACTTAGACAGAATACCGCCAGCTATAGTAAGTCTTTGTTCTCAGTAGTACACGTGACCCCAAAATTTCATATCGGTACGGGTAAAATCGGGCATACCCGTACCCGTGATGATCCTACTCGTACCCGACCCGACCTGTGGTTCCGTACCCGACCCGCGGGTACGGGTCGGGTACGGGTAAACCCGCGGGTACGCGGCGTTACACCCAAAAATTGCGAATAGTCGCTGTAAGCGCTTAGATCCACTGTTTGCATACATGAGAACCAGGTGTTCGGGGACTAAAGCAGTCGTCAGATAACATTCAATGTTCAGAAGAACCAGCGAAGAAAAGCGTTCCTCTCCCGTGGTTGATCGCAACCAGTTTCTTATGCGTCGCATCTCTGACAAACTTTTCTCAGCAGTTGCTGAACCCACAATCAACTTTAGTGCTATGACTGCACCATTCTGTAATTCTAATAAAGAGGATAAACATCTTCGGTCATTTCCTTCTGAATTACCGGTACATCAACGGTAATTTGATTTTCCGTACTTGAAAACAGTTCCATTTCGGATGCCAGAACTTGCCGATTGATGTTAAAAATATCAGCGTATTTGTCAACGAGCGCCTTGATTCCATCCTTATCGCAGTGCAATACGGCAGCATCAACGTATTTGGCCATGATCAAACTGTCCTTGTCGAAACGGAACTCCAACTGGCCAATTAATGTATCACAAACAGGCAGATTCAGCTGACTGTACCAGGGTGAATGCATTTTGTTGTGTGCGTCCATTGCTGGCGCGTGCTGAATCATCAATGCATCCAGGCTGTCCAAGTGTAGTAGCAACGAAGAAGTCTTGAAGTGATGACGCAGTTTTAACAGTCCTCTGACTTCTTGTGGCTGCTATGCACTGAGTACTTGGACCAGAGTCGCATGTGCTGACAGGAGCTGGTAAAAAATGGCATGACTATTCCAGGAGATATGTAAAGTGTTAGGATATTCCGTGGTTGAAACTATACCTTATCACTATACCTTAATGACGCACGGTCAAGTCTGTGGGTTCATGGGGGCCCCCTAGCCCCTGATAAACTCCGCCCATGCCGACCATAAATTACGTCAAAGGATTTTGGCTGGTACAAAATTGACCCCACACCCCTCTAGTCCTAGTTTAGACATTATCACTAAGCAGATCACTGCTGCATAATCACATTACGTCACACAGGTCTAACCCGTCCTCTCTGGACTTGACGTCATTTATGGACGACCCCTCTGCATTTCAGACATATAATGCTTAGTGTCGCCGTCTGAAACAACGAGCAGATTCATAAACCACGTTGTCAGCAAATCGTAAGGAAACTTTGATCAGTCTGTTAATCTGCCTGAGTTTGTAAAAGGGAAGCGAGCTCTTTTGTTGATGTAGACAAGTAGGCTACGCAGGAACAACAGCAGCTCTCGATAACTCGTTCGACACGACACGCTAATCAACAGTGACAGACGAGCTCTTAGCGCAGTTAATTCGCACCCGTCCAAGAAACTCACTTGCGCATCGATAACATAATTGAGCAAAAGCAGCTACAAAACCTCACTAGCTGTCTTACCATTGCTGTTGTAGAGGCAGGGATCGGTTGGGACCGGAACGGCGTTCCGGTTCTTTTTTTGACGACCTGCCCGACGTACCGGTTAAAATTTCTAGATTAACACGGCGCCTGAAGCGGGCGCTCCGGTTCTTTTTTAACACTGTGTAGAGGTATCCTAGCTGTGATCTCGACTCTAAAGCACGTCATTGTTAATTAGCTTTAGAGCGCTGTTTTGTATTTAAATTACAATCACAGTGTGATTTATTTTACTTTATAATTTATTGAAAGCAATGTGTGATGCCGTCGTTTAAATTGGTCGCTTGAATAAACGTCTGTTTTGATTTCGGAACAGGTCACAAAGCCTCTTGTCTTGTAGGCTATATAGTGGCACGCATTATACCCCGCGGTCGATCGAGTCGAGTGTATACGATCGACTTGCCTCGGCAACGATCGACTCGATCGACTTCGTCGACTCGCCGACCTTTCGACGACTTTCGATCGACTTGGCTCTCGACGACGATCGACTCGATCGACTTAGTCGACTTGGACTGTAGTCTCTTGGCCAAAAATTGCTGACAACTGTTGCATTCTTATAATCCAGTATCTAAATTACTCATGTATTTCAATTGCACGCTCTTCCTCAAACTGTCACTGGTTATAACAGTTCTATTAACAACTGTAATTGCAGTTATAACTTCTATAGCTCTGGTGTCTAATGTACAAAGCATCAACTGTAATTGAACTGGAAAGTAACAGTTCAGGTATTATAATGACATCGTGCCTGCCTGTGGTTTGTAAGGATGAAGCCTCGCTAAATCTGTCGACTTGATCAGCTAGGCAGCTAGGCTATACAATGGAATCTCCTACGGTACGGTACATAAATTAGTACCAGCTCAACAAATAAGACGGCAGTAGAGGACGTGTAATATCTATTATAGTTAAACTGTGAAAGAAAGTATCTCTATAACTTCCACTAATAAGAAAGCGCCAAGAGGTTCATTATTTGCAGTGAATTTCATATTAGGTTCATACGGTAGTTGTGTGTTTACACAGAATTACGTCATTATATCATCAGGTCTGTCATTTTGTGAAGAAATAGTAAGTAAAATATTTCAGAGTCGAGTCAAGTCGAGGAAACAACGATCGACTTCGACTTGGCCGGGTTTACGATCGACTCGATCGGCGAGTCGATCGAGTCGACGATTTTTCGATCGACTCGACTTGGCCGAGTTTACGATCGACTCGATCGATCAACTCGATCGGCTGCGGGGTATAGCACGCATGTGGTTAGATTGATATCTTACGGCACACCATGTAGCCGACAGTTGTTGGCCACCACTGGATTACCTTTTTGTTGCCGCGAATGCAATTTGTAACTGATCTGAATACAGCCTTCGTTTTGGTTCGCTATCCGTTTCTGACATATTATAAAAGCTGTTCATGAGGCGCAATATAAATAAACTTAAGTCACATTATTAGAATGGATGAACTCGCCGAAAAATCTTTGTGTCACCCAGGCTAACTATTCACACAAGCAGTTACAGTTTGGCCGTTTGTTTTGGTGTTAATTCACTTAATTGTAACTGCGATTAATAGGCCTATCTTTTATCGCGTCGGTGACTAATGATGTTAAAACCCTCAGGAATAAACACCCCAAAGAAAAACGATGTCCGAAAACAGTCCCATTGTGACACTTCCCCGGTCCATAAGAGTTCGATTTGTGACTGTACGTTCAGTTTTATACCGCCACACAAGTTAGGCCTACAGTGTTGTCTCCAATCACAAGAATGCTTGTGCGTGAAATGACTCTTTTCTATAGTAATAGTATACAGCAAATTCAGAACAATGATGATGTAAATTGTTTCTATAGTAGTCACACGGTGTCCATTATTACATTTTAACCGGTCAGCAACAAGACTGAAATTCCACAAACGAAACTGCAAAGTCCATTTTAGTTCGGATGAATCCAAGATATAGGAGAGAAAAGTTAAGTAATAACAATTAATAAATGATGTCTCATCTAAGAACAAGCCTTTAATTATATCAAGTGTAAACATGTAATCAATTAGGCTATTTTGATTAATTACTTAAGCTCGTCGTTACAATGAACCAGAGAGAACACTTAATATAGAAAGAAGTAGTCCCTAGTAACGATTGGATGCTTGCAACAAAAAAAGTTCGGACGCGGAAGGTTTCAAGACGCTGCTATAAGAATTCGCGTAGGCCTACCGTAGAAGCATTTCGCGCCTGAACGCCGAACAATAAGGTACGTTATACAATGGTTTAGCCAGAAATCGCTTCATTGTAGGTTTATTTTAGTCTCCAGAGCCGCCGCCGCCGTTAAGCCTTCAAGTCGAAACCAAAAGCTAATACTTAATAGGCGTGCTTGGCTTATTGGTTTTACTCGCAGTTTCGATACTGGACGAAGAGATCAGCAGCGGGACAGGAGCAACACTGGCTTACATGTAGATGGTCGGAGTCACATTGCAACAGACTAACAGTCTAACAATCAGTCGATATCAGATCACCATTTCTATTATCATTTTTACTTGCTACTAGGGCTGTTAACGATTAAATTTTCTTAATAGTTAACTATTTAAGAATTAACGATTAATAATAGTTAACTTATGATTAAATGTATTCCCCAATAGGTAATGACAAATGCAAATTTAACATCATTCATTGTCATTCTTTTAATAGTTTTGTTAATATTTATTTTCAGTTAGCAGCTACTACCTACTTAGTTTCCCAGTTATTTGTTCATATTAGTACTATTTAGTAGCCTTGTTTACGTTTTTCAGTTCAAATGTCTTCCTTCAACCAATTACGTAAACAAACCAGCATGATAAAACTGCTATGTTCTAGTGAGCAACGTGTTTTTGTTGACAATATAACAAGCGGCCTTCGATTAATCATTAAAATTAAATTTAATCGTTAAAATTAATTAACGATTAATCGATTTATTAATCGTTAACTTTCGCAACCCTACTTAATACCTGTCTGAGTGGTGTCCAGCTGTTAAATTTCATGACGTCATGCGATCGTTTTCATCTATTGATATTGAACGGAAAGGGGTCAACACTTGCTGCTCGTATAGCCAACCATAGGCGTAGACTCTGCCGGGGCAGCCGGGGCACGTGCCCCTCCAATAATTGAGATGGTGGGGCATTGCCCCACCAATAAATCCAGAGGAGAATTTCTTAAAATATTAAAAACTTCGTCACAAACAGAGAGAAAGAACTTAAATACTATAATAAATTCCATAATGAAAACCAAGATTTATTTATATCTTCAATGTTTTCAAGTCTTCAAGACTTCAATATGAAACAAATTTACATGTAAGTAAAAAGCAACCATTTCAGACTGAAACTGTTCTCGTTCTCGTCTCTACGCTGGATAACATCTTCTCGTCTATTGACAATGGAAATTCCTGCCTCTCACTATGCCTTGACCTCAGTGCAGCCTTCGACACCATAAACCACCAGCTACTCCTTTCAAGGCTCACCAAAAGGTTCTGTGTCCCCTGGGACTGCCTTAAACTGGTTAGCTTCTTATGTAGATGACCGTTTCAGCAGGTAGGCATCGGAACCGCTCGATCTTAGCCCACTGTGTACATTGCTGGAATGCCACAGGGGTCTGTCCTCGGCCAATCACTTTGGAGTCCAATTACAACAGTACCCGGATGATACTCAGCTCCATCTTGCTCTGTCACACACCGACCAGCCTGGTAAACAGAAACGTTTGCATGGCTCTGTTTCAATGGTTTGACCATAAACCCAGACAAATCTGAGACAATTCTGATCGGTTCGCGGCAACGACTGCGTTCTCTTCGTAGTTCAAATTCACTTCCTTCCCTCAAAAAGCGGCTCACAACTCACCATTTCCCCTTCGATTTCAAGCACTTGGATATAACTGCATCTTCTCCTAGCGGTTGACGATCAGCGTCGTAGATTCACATTTCGGTGCGACCTTGCGCACGTTACAAATTTGATAATAATAATAATAATAATAATAATAATAATAATAATAATACACGTCTCCATCGTGTTCCTTTATGCAACACGATGGAGATGAGAACCCGTAAAACACAATTATGCTTAGTTTCTTAGAGCCTGAGGGATCCTTTCTACCTCGGGCAAAAATAAAAAAATATAATAATAATAATAATAATAATAATAATAATAATAATATTTATTTATTTTCTACAATAAAAATAATAATAATAATACATTAATGTAATACCGGAAGCGCTCATGATGCGATCAGTTTTCGCGTTCTGATTGTCCGGACCCCATGCCCCACCAATATTTTGGACAAGTTTACGCCAGTGTAGCCAACTGAATATCATATATTGCAATTACGACAATTTCTATAGCATCGTCAGTACCAAGTTAGGCCTACTTCTGGGATTCTTTACACACACTCAGTTGACTGTCAGCGCAAATGCTAAAAGCTACATAGCAACATAATTAGGCATCTGCTAGAAATACCGGATACCTAACTTACGATTACTTACGATAAAAAGTCAGTAAGTCAGTTGACAAGTCTAAGCGACTTAGTTAGTTGATGTGCATAGACTTTGTTAAGTCTGTCGCTAGTTCTCTAAGTCAGTTGGTAATTTCTTAGCGACTCACTCCGGGGACTAAACCGATTCCAGTTATTTCTATAAAAAAAATAAAAGTAGATGATGCATTATGCGCTAACCAGCCCTTCAATATAATTAGGAGGAAATGAAGTAGGCCTATTCTATGCTTATCTCGAAAATGGAGGACTGTATTATATAGAATATAATAGGCCCACGTCCCCATAATGTTTAGAATAAGTGTATACGACCCCTCCCTACATCCTTGCTGAAGGAGGAGTTCGTCGACTTCCTTCTTCCCCTCCTCACCGTCGTCCTCTGCAATGTCTCCATCCGGGAAGGCGTCTTGTCGGCGTCTCAAAAAGATCCATTCTAGTTCCTGTTCTCAAGTGCGAAGGGCTCGATTCGACCAACCCAACGACCTATCGCCAGCGTTTCGTTAGTCTCGAGAGTCTTTGAGAAGGTAGAAGGTAGTTGACTTCCAGCTGACATCGTACCTTGAGATTAACAACCTGCTTCCAGCGATCCAGTCTGGCTTTCGGAAAGGTCATTCCACCTAGACACTACTCTTCGTCTCCTTTCCGATGTCCACGGGGCCATCGATCGCTCTCAACTGACCCACTGAGCCCTCTTTGATGTCAGTGCAGCGTTTGACGCTGTGGACCATGAGATCTTACTTGAACGGTTACATAATTATATCCTTTGGTATCTCTGGTTCTCTGGTTTCTCTGTGAACGCTCCTTTTGTGAGGTCCATGGGCCCTCTAGGTCCCTCTGGGCCTGCTCCCTACCGTCTTCCCAGGGCTCCGTCTTGGGCCCCCTTTTCTTCATAATCTAAACATATGACCTCGCCTCTCTCCTTGCCTCCCACGCTATGCTGGCCCAGCTGTATGCAGACGACGTTGAGGCCTACCAGCACTTCCTCGTCTCTGATGACATTGCTACCGTCCGGGCTATGAGCTTGGCCATTGGGGCCTTGGGGCCTGGATGTCGTTCACCCGGCTCCGCCTCAACTCTTTAAAAACTCAATTCATTTGAATGAATATGCGTTATTAACGTAGCCTATACAATGTATATGGGCGTATTTAGGGGTGGTTTTACTGGTTCAAACCCCCCCCCAAATAAATGCATTACTGTTGTTAAGCACTAAAAATTTACAAAAATACGACAATTTCCAATGGAACCCCCGAAAACTTAAAACCCTTCCTAAATGTTTTTCTCGAAACGTCCATGTATATATATATATAATATATATTATATATATATATATGTATGTATGTATAGAGGCTTAACTGCGAATTTGCATTGCTATTTAGTCTGTATACATCCAATGCACTATTTGATTGATCGCAAGTCTGTTCGAGTAAAAATGTTTAGCGCAAGGGTAAAATAGGAGCAATGAAGTATAGCATGGTTCTACCAAAGCCTACGCAAATGTAAAGCGCAATCAAGTAATGATTCAGTACTCAAGTCCAAAGGAATAAAGAGAGGAATGTATTGGATCTATATGTATATTACAGGCCAAATATATATTAGTTATATATAGGCCTATATCTATATTATAAGCCAAAGTCTGATTATTCTGTCCTTCCGTATATATATATATATGTTTGTCTGTCCTGCTAAAGGCTCCGAAACGGAACGCTTTAGCGATTTCAAAAAATTTACAAAACATTATTACCAGGTCTCAACACAAGCTTCAAGACGCACGTGTGGCAACCTTGTTTGTTAGAATGGCTTGGAGTCGATTTTTTTATCAATATTCAACCGTTTTTATCCTGACAAGATTAGCTGATAGGCTACTGGTTAAAATATAACGTTCCTGTCATCCAAAAATGTCGTCGCAATGATGGATGGCATTTGTATCAAAATTAAAGTGTTAAGGACGGCACAAGAAATTATATAAACATTCTATAGGCTATAGCCTATAATTTTAAAAAGTTATATATCAATAATAAATTTTAGTTTAATTTTATTTTCATATTTGAATAATATTAGATGACGAGGTGGGTTCAATGCGTTCGTTTTCGGCCTCAACGCAAGCTTCAAGACGCACGTCTGGCAACCTTCTTTGTTAGAATGGCTTGGAGTCGATTTTTGCTTGCTGGGCTATCAGGCGTTTAAGCACCTCTGTTCGCTCCGCTGTTTGTCAAAGTCTTAGAGACGCGTCCAGCCATTTAACACTTTCATAACTGTAACATTTATCAATGTCTAAAGCAAGTTAGAAGAACAATGTGAATGACAGATACTAAATCGTTTATGATACGATTTGCACACTCCAGGTAGCAACGTTACGTCAACTGCTGATACGGTTCACAGCGCAGCTAAGACAGAATACTAGACAGCTGCAGTTACTTGCTGTCTACGGTCAAACTGCCTAGACGAGCAGAATGTTCTAAGCTGTCTATGTGATTAAGCGGCATTGATGTATACACAGAGCAATGCATAGCTGGCCTGTAAATGTATAGGTTAATAACGTTTATTCAACGACGCCGTCATTTGGACGATGATTATACAGGGTGTCCAATAAGTTCGTGAACGATTTTGCTAGTTTGTTAAACAAAAACTACACAACAAAAATCAATAATTATTGTACCATTTAGTAGGCAATAGTGTTGCCTTTGCTGGCTATAACAGCTTTCATTCGTCTGGGCAAAGATTCGATGAGGTTGTGCAAAGTTTCAAGCGATATCGAATGCCATGCTTTTCGCAAACGACGTTTTAGCTGAGCAGGAGTTTTTGGTTCAGGATCTTTGTAGACACTGCTTGACAGTATACTCCAGAGATTTTCAATCGGTGAGAGATCAGGAGAGTTTGGAGGCCAGTTTTCAATGTAGTTAGGAATATTTTCGTTCAGCCATGCTCGCGAAACAGCAGATGTATGTGCTCGCGCACCATCCTGCTGCAAAAAAGCTAACGGCGTTGTCAGTGAATAGTCGTCGTTTCGAGATCGTTCCAGAAGTGTCCAGTCTGTCGTAAACTGGTTTCAATTCCTTCTTTAAAATGTTATTGATATAATACTCCGAGTTAATTGATGTATGCTGAGGTACAAAATGTAGTCGCGTTAATCCTGAGGCTGTCATACCTCCCCACACAAGAACAGTCGGACTAAACTTGACCTGCGAGGCGACAGGAACATTTTCTTCTTGCGAACCCCAAACGGTGTCATTGCGTGAGTTTGGAACATAGAACACTTGATACGGCGATTCGTCACTAAACAAAACATTAGACCAGTCTTCGAATTTCCAATGTCTATGCTGCCGCGAGAATAACAACCGTTTTTTCTTCTGAGCGTCTGTTAGCAATGGCGTCTTTCTGCGTTTCCAACTTCTCCACTTCAACTCCACTTTCATGTAATTTCTGATTGTTTCTTTGTTGCCCTTCAGTCCACCTGCCTTGAGAGATTTTTCTATCTGTCTCAATCCAAATCCTCGTCTGTATTTTGCCTTTTTGATTATTTTAATAGCAGCCTGTGTCAGAATCTTTGGTCGACCGCATCGTGCATGATCGCCTAACTCGCCTTGCTAGATTCTTTCAACCCATTTTGTAACCCAACCTTTCGATCGTCCTAATTTATGGCCTATAACGGAATATGAATATCCTTCTTGAGCAAGAATAGCAGCTTTCGAGCGTAACTGAACGTCTGCTATTTTGCCCATTTCCGAGTTTGTTTACGAAAAACGATCGCGAACTGCATAAAATTCGCTAAAAATAGTCTCTTAGCATAAATTGATGACGTCATTTCCTAGTTGCAAAAACCTCACACTTTTTACACTTTTTGGTTTCGGGACATACAGCTCTTTCAAATGACATAAGCATTATTAATGTATGTTGCATACATTTTCTGCTTTCTGCAAGCAAAATCGTTCACGAACTTATTGGACACCCTATATTATAATATTCGTTTATTGAAGAAACACTGGGGTGGCACACCGCAACCCATTACAGAAACAGTAATACCAGTTATAAATTAGCAAAAATAAATTAGCAATGATTGGCGTGTAAACCGTATAATGTATAAAAAAAAATTGTTTCGGCTTAACGACACTTTCATATCGAAGATGATTAGTGTCGGAGGCAGAAAGCAACCTCGTACTCCACGTTTAAATTGCGACCGAGCAACCCGCAGTAAAGATCCGAGAAATTAATCTCTGATAAACCGACCCGACCGGGAAGCGAACCCGGGGCGCCGGCGTGACGAGCAGGCACCAACCCACTCGGCCACTCAGGATCTCTGTATAATGTATAATATGTGTGCGATGTTATATAGAGACCGCTTGTAGCCTCGACCTTGCTCATGTTTCAATGAACTGAATTGATCGGCTTAGATCCTTCAGCACAGCCGCCCGTTTGAATAGGCGCCACGCCATTTAAGGTCCCATGTACGGACTTGTAAAACTAAAACACCGTTTAAATCTACTTGTTTGAAGGTTTGAACGGCATCACTGGTTCAGGTTATTAGGCCTGTGAATACAGAATATTATTTAGACATTGGGCAACTTGTTGAAATACGGTTGCGCCTAAACGTCTACAGTGATCTATACTCCATTGTTGGAAGGCGACTCTCCTCTGTACGGACCATGCTAGCCCGAGATTAAATAATTATCTGAAATAAGCCACCTTCGTGAGGCGAACCGCGATCCGCACTCTCTCTTACACGCATGAGACGCAGCCTGTATATAGAGACCGCTTGTAGCCTCGACCTTGCTCATGTTTCAATGAACTGAATTGATCGGCTTAGATCCTTCAGCACAGCCGCCCGTTTGAATAGGCGCCACGCCATTTAAGACCAGTGCAGCTAACTGGACATGTAGTCGACTATGCACTTAGCTGAATTATGCACATATGCGATCTGCACATACCCGGAGTTGTCTTCCATTGAAATGCCCTAAAATAAAACGGGATCGGACAGCTTCTATGCACATAAGCGAATTATGCGCTTTTACATTATGCGATTAAGTGGCGTGGACTGTACTATTTCAAGGCCAAGAGGAATGCAAACAGAGGCCGAGGCGCAGACGTAGTCACATAACTTTTAATGATGCAATTTTAATAATCTACGAGGCAGGATAAAAATGCAGACGCTCGGTCAATGCAGTGGAGCGAGACGAAAAATATTTACAGTTAGGCAGTTAGCCTATTTTAGTACCGTCTACCAGGCGTTGGTTCTTACGCCCGCTACCTTTTATGCGACAGCTTTACGATACCTTTTATAACACAACCATGTTTATAACAACAATGCAGAGAATGTCAGTCAAAAAATAATGTCATTGTGCAGTTACGCAATTATTACATGAAATATCTAAACGTTAACAGTAAGTGCTATTAAATTTATTCTATCTAAGCAGCATCTGATAATTTAATTGATATTATTTTATGGCCTAAGCTAACCTCCCTCATCGTATTCTCTCTGATCTTTGCTACTTAACGCAATTAGCTCTTGACGAAGATTGGCTCCTCTTTGACCCCGTGTGGCAGATCTTCGCTGTTTCTTGGTGGAATCTTGTTTCATTTTCACTTTTATTGAATTTAAGTTCGACCGCTGACTCCCTCTGAAGTTTTAACTGTCAGTTCGTAGAACACAGTTCCAAACAGACTTAACTCGCTACAATAACACTTCTTCGGATAACCAATCATCCGACTCTCGCTAAAGGTAAAACGCACTCCAGTAAAGGGGACTTGTCAGTTTGATGCTATTCGAAAGTCCGATTGTTTATAAACCTCGCCAGGTCGAGTAACTCTTTACTAATAAGACACTAGCGTTTTTACCCGGCTTCGCCCGGGCTTCTTTCAAGGCTTCACGACGAATGACGAATCCGTTGATTTGTATATTAAAGCCTAGCCTTCGGATCACGGGACCCTGATTAAGTATGTAAAAGAAAGTTGGCTGCGCCAAGAGTGTAGGCCTAGGCAACTAGGCATTGAACTTCACCAAGCGGCGACATCTGCCGAGTCAACTTAAATGTCCATATATCGGAATTGAAACCACATTTCGAGCTGAAAATTGACTTATAAACGCGCGGAAAACGTTATGAAAAAATTGATATCGCTAGAGTGTTGCATCGGGGAGGCGGGATTTTCAGGACTTGGCGTCTTGGCTTTCATGTATTTCGACCCTTGTATAGCGTTCCCCTCCTGTTTTATTATGCCTGGCGAATCCGCTCGATTATGTTCCGAGGCTTTCGTGTATTTCACAGCGTCCGAGCAGTTCGACTCTTCTATCGAACCATCAAATAGTCTGAATGCGAATGAAGACAACGGCTCGGAGGTAAGAGCAGAGCAGGCCCGCCGTGAGTGGGCAGGGGCTAATGCCCAGGGGCCCGACGACTTTCAGGGGCTTGGACCGCAATGAACTTATGAAAATATTAGAAGCTCAAGCAATTTATGTTATGAAGCAAGACAGACTGAATGGTCTTGCAACTCTTGCAATTGAATATGATCTGGCAAAATCATTGAACTACAAGGATATTATAAGCGATTTTGTTGCAGCTAATAATCCCTATAATATCGTAGGTCGCACCCAAACTTTTAGTTTTCAGTTTTTTTTTAATATTCACATTAAGCCTCAAGATTGTTTAGAGGCCCGTAAGTCCGTGACTGCTTTGCCTATAGGGGCTCGGAATTTCTGTCGCCGCCTTTGCAGCAGAGGATAACAAGCAGAGCCGAACCGAACCGAACCGAGGAGAGCAGAGGCAAGCAAGTAGAAGCAAACAAAAAATAACAGCCCACGGCAGAACCTCCTCAATAAAAATCTATAGGCCTATATGCAGAAGGACAAACTTTCTTAATATAGTTTAGAGACCTGGTACACGAGTACGACTAGTTCATTGAAATCGTCACAGGACGCGGTCTCCAGTCGTCGATATTGCCTGCAGTATAAAACCTGTTATGCAAAAAAATGTATTGCCTTCAGCTAACGCGTAGGTCTACAGCTCCAGGATAAAAATCCAGACGCTACGGTTGATGCGCTGGAGCGAGACAAGAAATCTGTTATCTGTTCAGAGAGTTTTGGTGAACATAGGCTAGCAGTCGGGTAGGCATTGAACGGGTCGTGAAAGCAACATCGCGAAACATTGTTTCGATTGCTACAACTTTTCCTTTGCTATCTTCTGAAAAATAGAAACAAATATAGAGACCTCTGTTGAATCATCTAGACCCTTTTCCCGATCTATTATCGATCTATCCCTCCAAATCCGTGACGATCCTCCCAATCCCACCCAAACCCTCTCGATACATCCTACCTTGATTCAAACTACCAAATCCCATCCTCTTGTGAGCGGGCTTACGTACGTTTGGCCTTGATCCTGTCCGACCGAGCCAACGTTGCGTCGTGTCGTATTAATCACTTCTACACTGTGTCCCGATGAAAAGTGGACCCCTAGAAAAAGTGTCATAACTCGGTCAAAACTTTTAGCATTTGACTGAAATTTTAAAAACAGCAACAATAGCCATATCACCACCCACTTCTAACGCCGTTTGGAAATGTTGGTGAATTTATCACTTTTATGAACGTTTGAGATGCAGCACTGTAAAAAGGAAGTTTCCAACATACAAGAGCCTCAAGAAAGTCAAGTTCAGCTACATCCATGGGCGCCCGCAGCATAGGTCAAGGGGGGTTGCGTGACCCCCCTGGAAATCATGATCAAATAAAAATCCGACAGGTTTAATCATGCAAATGAAGCTTAAAATATGTCACAAGATTCTGTTCAAAATACTTAGTAAATATACTAGCTTTAGTTTCATACTGCTTAAGCCTACTAATAAGTTACTATACTAATATTCATTGGCTGATTTAGCCATAGGCCTGGAAGCCAACCGCCCTCCCCCGTGCCCCTCCTGGTGGTGTTCTGGCACCCATTAAAACAGACTCGGCCGTCATCGTGGGCTACCACTAGCCTGTCAGAACGGCCCTGGAATGGCCGAAATTTAGTTCTTTACTTAACCCCAATAAACAATGCTCATCACGATTCAGTCCGCTAGGTCTACGTTCAACTGGCTTCCCCATTATTTATGTATCATGTATGTTATCAAAAACACATGTTATCTTGGACTAATGTACCGACATCAGTGGTGGAACACTTCGGCTCAGAGGTTGACCTTATCACTTCAGGTCACGCATATTGACAAAGCCAAGATGACTGGAACCTCTGGATAATCTCTGGACGAAGAGGTCGGCCCAAGGTCAAAAATTCCCCCACACCGGCATAAGCTTGCCCATGAGCATCAGGCTATTAATCAGGATGTCCATGGCTTACCACAACAGGTCCCCGCATTCCTCAAGCACTGTTTCAGTTACGTTTCTCTCATGCATTCTTCGCTGGTGCTTTGTAGAACAATAGGTTAGACTTTACTGTGTAGTTTACATCCATTCTGTTGGATTGTCTCTGGAAGAACTGTAAACAACTGTTGGATTATCTGATTATTGAAGAAGAGAAGAGCAGTCCCTTAAGCCAGCCCAGAAGCAGCCATGGGTATGAAGTGTTAACGACTTCATTTTTCTTATCCATGGCATATTAATATGGATAACAAGAATAAGTGTAAGCTGCAGCAAACTCTAAGTGCCCTTTGGACGGTTGGACCGTGAAACCTGCTAAGTCACAAAAGAAGTCGTGTGAACGGTCTGATGAACCCACTGCTCCCTCCTGTAATGACATTCCCTATTTCTTGCATCCAAGACCGCATGACCGAATTGTCCCACAGGTTGAGAACTTAATTAGAAAAAAAGTTTTTAACTAGAATACTTTATAATAGTTTGCCTAATTTCATGTAAACCAAAGTGCGGTTATGTAGTTGGATAAATAAAGAGTATGCTTACTTACTTACTTACTTCTGAATGATTGTTGCGTCTGATTTTAAAAGACTAGGCTATAATTAGTAAGACTCAGTGTTTTTTTCTAGAAAAAAGTTGTGGAACTCAGCAAATTCAGAACAAGTATAGAGACTCAGACATGACATTGTGCTAATATTTCTATTTCATATGTGTCAATCTCAATAAAACATTGAAAGCACTTAAATGAAATTAACGTATCTAAATAATTTAAAATAATTTTTATTAAAAGTTTTAATGAAATATATTATTTTGTAATAGCTGAAAAAGGTTCCGGAACGCCGTTCCGGACCGCTCCGGCAGAAAAAAGCACTGCTAAGACTTAATAGGTATTGTTAAGACAATGTAATTATGTGAGTTTAGTTTTAATGACATATTATAACGCAACTAACTCTCTCGGACGTGACTGACCCCCCCTGCAAAAAATCCTGCGGGCGCCCATGGCTACATCTGTTGTTCAAAATGTCCTCCTTGTTCACGGACACACGACCGTAGACGTGGACGCCACTGTTTGATGACCCGGTCGATGATCACGTGGTCAAACAACTGCCACTCTTCAATCAGACGAGATCAGGTGATCGACGTCACGAATGCGGGATCGCGTTTATGCGGCGGCTGGAATGTGCAAGAAACAGGTGCCTGCTGAACGTCTCCTCAAAAGTGGCAGTTGTTTGACCACGTGATCATCGACCGGGCCATCAAACAGTGGCGTCCACGTCTAGGGTCGTGTGTCCGTGAACAAGGAGGACATTTTGAACACCAGATGTAGCTGAACTTCACCTTCTTGTGGCTCTGCCGCTCTTGTATGTTGGAAACTTAATTTTTTCAGTGCTGCATCTCAAACGTTCATAAAAGTGACAAATTCACCAACATTTCCAAACGGCGTTAGAATTTTGTGGTAATATGGCTACTGTTGTTGTATTTAAGATTTCAGACAAATGTTAACAATTTTGACCGAGTTATGACATTTGTTCTAGGGGTCCACTTTTCATCGGGACACAGTGTAGATACTTTTGTATTCAGTTGGACAACGTCAGACGTGTTTACGCTGCAAATGACAGCACAGATTTATTGCTGACGACAGGCCTCTGGTTGGTTCTATGACTCGTGAGAAATCCCAGCTGAATTTAAACATCGAATTAAGGAAGTGACGCTTTATTTCTGTAGGCCTATCGGAAATTAAAAAGAAGCGGAGATATTGCTAGATTCATCTGACGAATAAAAAAATGCACCGCAGTTTAGGCCACTTATAGACACGGACAAACTCATAAAATAGGCCATCTTCGTAGAATAATTTAAATTGGCATCGTCAAGATTCTATCTGCGCAATAGTGGAGTGCTTAAGGTTGAAATTATAAGTGCTTTATAAACGAATTATTGCATTAAACATTTCCAGGTGAAGATGGAGAGTGTGTCGTTTAATTTCGCTGGAAAGAGAGCTCTCGTGACCGGAGCGGGTAGAGGTCAGTCTAGAAAATAAAATTTAATGTCATCGTGATTGAGAAAAACTCTCGCATTAGGCCTATAGTCAAAATTCCATAGGCCAAAGCTAGAAATCGACTTAAATTTTCGCATAGGCCTACATAAAACCTAAATGCACACTATTTTTGCGTTTCTGTAGCCTGTTGGTATTGCATAATATAATTATAATATAAAAGTTTTGTGTCAAACTTTAGACTCCATGGATAATTTTTTAATTTGAAAACTTTCTCAATTTACACAAGACATCTCAATTTTAGATAACCCCTAATTCTCGATTTTTCACACTTCGCGCCGAGATATGTAGGTACATAATATGCACCTATAGTAGGCTATATATCTCACGCGAACTAGTAAAAAGTTGCAACTATTTAATATTATTAAATAGTTGCAAACTCTTTACTAGTTGACAGTGATAGAAACATGTGGCTTTTACCAAATTGGTAAGCGCTTCCAGCATAGGCCTACGTGGAATGAGTAATAAAGCAACACTAAACTCATTTTCTAAAATTTTCGACTTTGTGAAGTTTTTCTCAGTCACGGTCACAAATTTCGATCGACAAGAGTTTATATAATTTTATGTAGTGTGACTTTCAACTATTTTTCACCAGTTTGCATCAATCCTATTAATGTACAGTATATTTAATGCAATTAATGTATCAAAATAGATTTATGAATACTTTATAATATGTTTTTCCCGCCCCCAATGAATGGAATCGACTGCCACTCTATCTTCATAGCTCAGATTTACTTCCTTCCGTCAAAAGCGGCTCAAAACTCACTATTTCTCATTGGCTTTCAAGCACTTGGATATCTAACTGCATCTTCTTCTGGCGGCTAACTATCCGCGCCTCAGATTCACATTTTCGGTGTGATCGTGTGCGCGTTACAAATTTATTTATTTATAATAATAATAATAATAATAATAATAATAATAATAATAATAATAATAATAATAATAATAATAATAATAATAATAATAATAATAATAGTATTGATGTTGATTGATGGAGAGAATAAATATTGTTGATAATAAAATAAAAAAAAAAAAAAAAATAATAATAATAATAATAATAATAATAATAGTTGCCGTTCCAGACCACCATCAGTAACATCTCCGGATATTGTTTGGATCGCCTGAGCCCTGAGGGATCATTGATACCTCGGACAAAAAATAATAATAATAATAATCCTTCGTCCCTGTAGCCGTGGAGACCCTTGGCCCTCTCAACAGAGAGGGTCTCGCCTTCATCTCCGAAATGGTTCGCCGCCTGACGAGAATATCCGGAGATACCCGAGAGACAGGATTCATCCTCCAGCGCCTCTCGGTTACGGTCCAGCGTTTCAACGCGGTTGCCTTCCAGGGCACCATGTCGAGGTTGCCCGGCGCTGAGGAGCGGCCACCTCAACAACACTAAACCTTACCGTGTTTTAACAATGACAATGATGATAATAATAATAATAATAATAATAATAATAATAATAATAATAATAATAATAATAATAATAATAATAATAATAACCTAACCTAACCTAATTTTTTGTTCCTCCATCTTATTATATCTACCGGACATAATTTAGCGGCCTGAGGGATTAGAACTACCTCGGGTAATAAAAAAAAATAATAATAATAATAATAAATAATAATAATAATAATAATAATAATAATAATAATAATAATTTTATATGTTGTAAGGTTGGCTTATGCCGGTAGCGACATGCATGGGCCTACCTACTGTTACGGACTTCCAGCGTGTAGTTAGTTCAGAACAGTTTATTTCTTCCAAGAAGCGAGGAAAATTAGAACTAATGCTCTACACCCTTTAGAATCCAAAGAAATCCTTGCTCAATTTTCACCTACTGTAGTCAAATGAGCCTATTCTTTGTGATAGACAGTCCTTTCGAATGCGACACTGTCGAACCATCAATCGTAACACTACCCTCATTTGTATACTGTCTTTAAAACTGCTTATTAAGAGTAGGCCTATCAATATACCCCTATCACCGGGGCGTGGTGGTATAGGGGTATGTTCGGTGCCTTGCAGCTGGAGGGTTGCGGGTTCGAATCCTACTCAAAGCCGCCGCGTAGGGTCCTTCACTCGCAATTGCTCATGCGCTTCGGCGTGAAACTCCGATTCAGCGTCCGCGCAGTAGTCGAGAGCGCCTCTGAATGGGCAATCTGGTAGGGGCGCTATAACAAGTGTTCAAATACAATACAATACAATACAATACAATACAATACAATACAATACAATATATAGAGGCTTTTCTACAATGAACTGCGATGCCTCTTTTTACAATTAAACAATTCTGGTCGTTTGTTTGTACTAGGCATTGGTCGTGCTGTTGCCATTGCATTATCGGAAGCGGGTGCAGAGACATTCGCACTCAGCAAGACGAAGGAAAATTTGGATTCACTCGTGAAAGAGGTCAGGACAGAAAACTATAATGAGTCGATCTGCTATAATATCCTAATAATGAAATGGCCAATTATATTGCAATGTTGTGTCAATTCGCATTAGTAGGCCTAACAAAACTAAAACCTGAAAAGTTGCTTTGATATAAGAAATTTCTTTGACCTATAGGACCCAGGGCTATAACTATAGGCCTATGCTGCTTTTTGGGAACATGCAGTTGAGGTTTCAGTGTGTGCAGTAATGTTATTGGTATTCTAAAAATTATAAAGTTCTAATTAAAAACTATGTGACTTACCATGTATATAATTATGTCCTGCATTAGAATGTAACTGGTCGTTTAGTAGTTAATACACGAAAGTATTTTATACGAACAACTTGCTTTCCCGAATGCGTTATGTTTTGTCTGCAAACCAAAGTCTTTAATACCAATTGATTCTAATTATTATAACTGACTGCATGTGTTTATCTAAGTCGTTATTCATAGTTCCTTGTCGTTTAGTGTCCTGCCATACGTCCCGTGTGCGTTGATTTGACCAACTGGGATGAGACGAAGAAAGCGGTAGAGCAGTTGGGACAAATCGACTTACTGGTCAACAATGCTGCCTTTCTACGTCATCAACTATTTCTGGAAGTTGACCAGGAGACCATTTCCAAGTTTGTCGATCCAGGCTTAAATAGACTATAGTTTATCAACTTCATCATCAAATATTCGTTTATTAGAAGAAAAATCAAGTTGACACGGCCACAACTTAAACAAACATTAGTGCATTATGCGGCAGATTCTGAGACGGCTGGCCAGCGTGGCCTAATAGTCAAACCAACCCATGGACCACTCAATAATGTCAGTAGACTATAATATTCTTATAGCATAGAGAATTCGGGGAATAAAATTGCTATCATCCGTTAATCTGACCTAGTATCAATACATAATAAATGGTCCATACGTAGGCCTATTGGTTAATTTCTCGCAACTGTAGTCTTAGTAGATTCGTTTCAGTAACTTCTGCGTATTCGACTAAGAAGACATGCACTCTTGTCGAAGAAGACTCGATAACACCGGGCCATCACCGTCATTCAATGTATTTTTGTGGTAGGCCAAGAGTCTATTAGTAATGTTATAATATAAATGATGATGATGATGATGATGATGATGATGATGATGATGATGAATAATAATAATAATAATAATAATAATAATAATAATAATAATAATAATAATAATAATAATAATAATAATAATAATAATAATAATTACTGAGTGGTCCATGGGTAGGTTTGAGATCATAAACACCCACGAAGTCAACCTGCCATCACCCCTGGACAGTTTCACCGTTACATCCTCTTGTGATGCATTCCTCCTCGGGGCACCTCTCTCGGCTGATAGAGCTCTCCATGATGCCCTGGAGATGCGCTGTACAGAGCTTTCACTTGGCATTTCTCGACTGGCTTCTGTAGCCAAGCATGATGCCCTCATTTTGTTTCGCAGCTCTCTCAGCTCACCTATTCTTCTCCACACCATTCGCTGTTTTCCATGTATGGGACACCCAATCTTATTCCAGTTTGACCAGATAATGCACACAGGTCTTGTGAACATCCTCAATCTGGCCATTGCTGATAGTAACTGGGTTCAAGCCACTCTACCTGTTGGAAGTGGAGGTCTTGGCATCCGTCGCGTGTCCTCGCTGGCATTACCCGCCTTTTTGGCTTCCGCCGCAGGCACCGCTTCTTTGCAGGCCTCCATCTTGTCCAACTGTGATGTGCCCCAGGATTGCTCCCTTGCAATGGCCCAAGAGCAATGGTTGGCTGATTTGGGTGCTCCACTCCCTGAAGAAACTCTCTCCCATAAGCAGTGTTCCTGGGATCACCCTCTCATTTTGAAAGACCTGGCAGCTTTAGAGGCTTCAGTAATAACCGATTACCACAGGGCCAGGTTGAGAGCAGTCGCCTCACCACATGCGGGTGATTGGCTCCTAGCACTCCCCATAAGCGCTTGTGGATTGAGGCTAAGCGACGAGGCAGTCCGTATTGCAACAGGCCTGCGCCTCGAGGCCGATTTATGTGCTCCTCACGAGTGCCCTTGTGGAGCGACAGTCCAAGAGGACGGCTCACATGGCATGTCATGCAGCCTTGGGCCAGGGCGTACTGCCAGACACGCCTCACTAAACGACATCATTTGGCGTGGCCTCACCAAAGCTGGCTTCCCTGCTACAAAGGAGCCTACCGGACTTGCTAGGTCTGATGGGAGACGTCCAGATGGTGTGACGCTCATTCCATGGGAGGGTGGCAAAAGCCTTGCCTGGGATGCCACTGTCATCGACACCCTGGCAGTGTCATACCGCACCAGATCAGCTGAGGTTGCTGGTGCTGCTGCTGAGATCGCAGCAGACAGAAAAACAACCAAATACACTGCCATTTTGCCATCTTACTGCTTTGTGCCCTTGGCCTTTGAAACGCTGGGTCCAATAAACCAAGAAGGCCTTGCTTTAATCAACCTTCTCGGCTACCGACTTGCCCAAACTTCTGGAGACAATAGAGAGACAACTTTTCTTTTTCAGCGCTTATCAATCACTATTCAGCGCTTCAACGCAGTTGCTTTTTCTAGCACTTTTCTAACCAACCAATCCATCTGTGAAGATTAGCCATTCCAGAACAACGCGCCCCCTAATTTTTGCAATCCTGAGGGATCATATGTACCTCGGGGAAAAAAAAATAATAATAATAATAATAATAATGATGATGATAATAATAATAATAATAATAATAATAATAATAATAATAATAATAATAATGATAATAATAATAATAATAATAATAATAATAATAATAATAATCAATCATAATAATACAATGAACAATAATCATAGTAATTGCAATATTATAATTCTAATTTTGCGTAGCTCTGCAACAACTTTTAACTCTATCTAAGGCGATCCAGTGACAGAACCGCCAGAAAGCTTGCGACTGGATATACACCACTGGGATTTCTAGAACTTTCCCATTTTACAGTCTATTTGTTGCTTGACTTTCGCCCTTGGCTGTGGGTTTTAAATAGATTCCCATGTCTCTAAAGTTACGAAATGTTCCTTCCATAATTAAGTCACGATCGTTGATGGTGATTGTGTAAGCCTTCGTGATTGTCCGTCTTCATTTAGACGGAATGAAAATGTCGTAGGCTATTTGCTGTCCATATTTTGACCTGTCATTGGGCTCATGTAGTTTTACTGGACTGAGAACAAAATGTTTTTATTGTCTGTAGAACATTTAAGACCAATTTTGAGTCTGTCATCAATGTATCACAGGTAAATCATATAAATAATTCTATCGCTATCAAGATAACTAAATTCGTTACAGGTGAATTCATTGCTCTCTAAAATAGTGTGGTTATTCGGCGTTAAAGTGTGGACGCCTAATGTTGGGTTTAAAAAGCTTAACCCTCAGGCTACCGAGGTTTTTTTGTAACACAGACTACCAAGGGGTGGGTGGATACCACCCCCTGGATTTCGGGTTTGGTTTTACATATCATATCTTGTAATACAGCAGTGGATTCAGCATTCATTTCTGAACAGAATGGTATATTTAGTTGTACATCATGTAAATGCACCTCCAAAGTAGCCTACATCAGTTTTAACAACTGAACCGATAATTAGCGATATTTTATATTATTGCATACATTTGTTACTTGTTGGATAACCAAATATAAGATTATGTGTGTTTTGAAACTGATCTATGTATCCAAGAACATTTTAAATATGATGCTTCATTTCTAACAATAACCTACCAACTAGTCCATAGTCAGTATTAGGTACAGCGAAATCTAAAGGCAACATGAAACAAGACTTCACGTTATTGTTCACGGTCGTCAAATATGTCGGTGGTCCTTGCAGTTATTGCAAGTTACTCCCGTTGTTTTGTGCGAATGCTTCCTGTAAACTGGCTTCTCACTTCATCTTCAGTATCTGTTTGAGCTAATATAAGTTCTAAATCTGTAGCTGTTGACAAACGTTTACGTAGAAATATCGGTTTACGTTGTGATGCATTTTCAGACAGATATCGCGTATTATTATTTATTTTGATCACTTCCAGTGTTCAAAAGACAAATAAGTAAGCAGGCAAATGTAGCCCTGCATTCCCTCTACAGAGTGGTATATTTGTTTCTCTTCCAGGAAGAAAAATTAATACGCTATAGTCGAAAAACTAAGGGGGTGGTATCCACCCCTCTGGTACCTCGGGTATATCGGGTATAACTTTTGAATGTCGTGATATACCACCATGATGTTTACCTCAAAATGTGCGCAAATTATTCTGCTACAGCTACCTAAAATATAAAAATTATATTCCATATGAAAAAAATGTATGCATAAAAACGTATGGGTGGTGGTAACCACCCCCTTGGTAGCCCAAGGGTTAAACAACATTACTCACTAATAAATAAAAGTGTAGACATGCGGTCGGTCTAATGGTGTGGACTTAGATTAGTCTCAACCTCTGAGGTTACTAGACAATGGGGCAGATTTCTGTGCCCCAATTTTTTGTTAAGTGGCTTGGCTTTCTTTAGGCGTCTATGTCCACACTTTGTTACAAAGTTTCTTCCACGTTTAAAAGTACATGACTGACCCGTTTGCAAGTTAGGTAGAACAAAGATAGCCCGCTTAGGCGGCAATAGCTATAGTATGTCAACATTTTTACGAGACCTATGCTTTAAACCATTCAGGTTGTTGCAAAGACTCTGATTAAGAACAAGAAACCGGGAGCCATTGTTAACGTATCCAGCATTGCATCAATGCAGGCAATCAGCACGCTGGTTTCGTATGGCGCTACAAAGGGAGCTCTGGACAATCTGACCAGAAACATGGTTCTTGATCTTGCTCCTCAACAGGTAGGACATTGGCATATTGCTGAATTTTAGTGTGCTTTACAATATGCATTCGTAACTTATGCGCACTCAACCCATAAAAGTAAAAAATTACAAATTAGTTACATAACAGGAAAGTCTCACGATTGCCTAGACCGACTAAATGCAGAGGCAGAGATACTAACCAAGTTTTTTAAAGAGATACGCCCACATTCTGTCTTTAATTCTTTTACAATGTCTGCTGAACTATTGGAATGCCATCAACCGCCTGTGCTACGACAAATATCCGATCCATCCTACGAACTCACCAAAACCTCACCTCTTGCTATCTCTCCACATGTCTTCCACTCAAAAACACTGCTTTTTCACAAATCCTATCCCGATTCCTTCTCTTCCTCTCACCTCCCTCGCCATTTCAACTCTAAGCATCATCCACCTTAGCCGTCTGACTGTCTGCCTGCCTGACTCTCTGGATTTTGACCCCCTGCCTATCGATTCTGTTTTGATTAAGCGCCTGTGAATAAGCTGGTTCCCGCGACTTCGCTTTTGTGGGCGCTGTAGAAATATCGAGTTTACGATTACGATTACGAACATTGGTCTATCGTGCGATTGCCTTCCCTAAAGGTGTCGATCAGGAACTGCACTTTCCTATTGGCTCTAAGCAATTTTTAATAGTTTACTCGTAGGCCCTGCTTGTATTTAGAACGTCTAGACAAATTTTCAGTTCAATGAATAGGCCTACCTGGGATATAATCAAGCAGCAAGTTCATGCACGTGGCATCAACCCAATCCAATCCAAGCCATAATCGGTCTAACTATAGGGTCTAATCGTTTCCGTTTTTGATAACTGTCTAACTTTGTGATGATATCATGACTGTGTAGAATTGGGACTGGGTGATTTTTCATTTGTGTAGATTCGTGTAAATTCTGTGCATCCAACTGTGGTGAAGACGGACATGGGTCGGCACTGGATGGATGATGACAAGCTTGGCGATATTGTTAAAGCACATACTCCTCAGGGAAGATTTGCAGGTATAGACACTACCATAAACTTCTTTAGTCAGTCGCTATTAATCCATTTACCCATATGCTTCTTATTCACAAAGCAGACCACGGATTCCCGCCTTTCAAAGTATCCACGTATCATAGCCTGGAAAATGTTAGCTAAGTTTTAACTTAAGTAACGTATGAGGGATGGCATTGTGGAACTGATGACATGCACCTGTTCATGGTCGTAGACAGGAATAACTTTCGGAGGGGGTTTAAGATTTCGGGGAGTTTCCATTGGAGATGGTCGCAAAAACTAAGGTTCTTTGGGTATTTCCCATGTAAAAGCATGTAAAAAATTTCGGGAAACTTATTTGGGGGTGAACCCGTAAAACCACCCCTAAATACGCCCATGCACCTGTTGGCTGATACCTGCCTTCATGTCACTTTTTCACCTACTGTTCGCGACCTTGGGGTGACGCTTGACCAAGAGCTCAGTTTTTCGCAACACGGTCACTTGGTCACGCGAAGCTGTTACCACCTTCTCCGCCAGCTGCGTGTTGTGCTCCGCTCTCTCTCTCTCTCTCTCTCTCTCTCTCTCTCTCTCTCTCTCTCTCTCTCTCTCTCTCTTCTTACTCTCTCTCTCTCTCCTGTCTGTCTGTCTGTCTCTCTCTCTCTGTCTGTCTGTCTGTCTGTCTGCCTGTCTGTCTGTCTCTCTCTTCTCTCTGTCTGTCTGTCTATCTCTTCTGTCTGTCTGTCTGTCTGTCTGTCTGTCTGTCTGTCTGTCTCTCTCTTCTCTCATGATGCTGCCGTTCTTCTTGTCCATGCCTGTGTTACCACCAGAGTTGATCACTGTTGCTCTATTCTTGCTGGGCTCTCATCGGGCTTAATAGGGCGTCTTGACAGGGTCTTCCGTTCAGCTGCCCGACTTATTGGTCGTAGCTCCTCTGAGTAGGCTTCTTGAAGGGGCGCTATATGAATTCTCGGAATGAATGAATAAATGAATGAATGTGAAGAGTTTATCAATTGTGCTTCTTCCTGGCCTGAACCCGGGTTGCTGTCCTAGTGTTGTTTATCAGCATACTGCTTCATTTTGGGTTTTTTCAATTTCGGGAAACTTTTCCTGGAATGCTCTGTAGGCTAATAAATAATGTCCCTGTAATTTCTGCAGTCTTGTGGATCACCTTTTCTTTTGTATATTCTGACGATTGACGATTTTGCCCAGCCTTCTGGTTCATTCATTCATTTCAGGAATTTATATAGCGCACCTTCAAGAAGCCTACTCAGAGGCGCTCCCAGTCCACAGTGATACTGGTATTTCTTCCTCTTGTTGAATCTTTTTACAAGGTTTTGCATAGCTTTAACAACTGTTTCTCTTCCATCCTGAAGTAATTCCGTTATTTCCGTAGTGATTCCATCCATGCCTGGTGCTTTATCTTTTTTCCTTTCGTTGACAGCATCTCTTACCTTGTCCTGTCGAAATTTTGGCATCTGTTCTTCAACGTTGTTTATGGACAACTCTGTCAGGTCCGTAGGGTTATTACATGTGCTTCGACATTAAGTAGCTGTTCGAAGTGTTCCTTCCATCATTTGCGTATATCAATCAATCCATCAATCCTTTTATTGTTTCAGGAGAATAGATTACAAGAAGTGATCCAGAATAATCATAATCACCGATCAAAAGTTTGGAAATTTAAAACAGAAAACAGACAGATCACATGATTATCTTATTAACGTTTGAGGAAACAATCGGGTACCCAGAAGGGACTGAAGTCCCGCTTAGTTAGGGATACCCGTGTACCATGTTCGCAGAGGGATGATGGTTGAGTATACACAAAATTAATAGCATCGTCAGAAAAATGAGAATAGCTAGCTTCAACTATATACAGGGTGGGCCAAAAAAGGAACCCCCTACGGTTTTTTGCTAATATTTCAGCCAAAAGTAAGAATTTTTAAATGAAGTTCCACAGGCTTAAAGGAAATTCATATTTACGTACACTGGCCAAATTTCACGAAAACATATCAAACAGAACAAAAGTTATATCACTTTTAGTGAGTCCACCCACTGTTTTTGATGGTCCAAAAACATGCAACGCATAAAAAATTATCAAAAAACGATTTTATTAAGTCGCATCTCAAATGATTGTTATCAAACAAACTTGATATTGCCAGATAATTATTACTATTATTTAGAAAGAAACGGGGTACCAGCGTAGCTGCAAGTTACTGTGACGTCATTTAGCAAGAACTTGGTAAATAATGAATTTTTAGATTAATAATTTTGTAATTAAAACAATGAAATTGAAATTTCTAAAAAATCAAAATGGACAGTGTCAATGACAGACAAAATGCCATGCAGACACTTCATGAGCAGGGTCTTTGAGCTAAAGCTCTAATTGCCGCTTGCCCTGATAAACAGTGGAAGCCGAGTACCGTTAAAAATATGCCGCCGCGTTAATGAAAGGGAAGTCGGCTCTGGAAAGTCGTAGGAGCAGTGGAAGGCCGAAATGTGTCCGCACTCCAACAAATGGATTATCAAGTATGGGAAGCTATGCTGGAGAAATACCACAATCTGTGATCAAAGCCAAAAACGCTAAAAGAATTGAAGGTCATATTGAAGTTGATATGGAAGTTGATATGGTCGCATTGAAGTTTATGTGGGAAGATTTACCTCTGGAACCCATCAACAAAGACATCAAAGCTTTACAAAAAGACTCAGAACATGTATGGATACTGGTGGTGGACACATTGAACTCAAGTTGTGAAACAATAATCAAGTTTGTTTGATAACAATTATTTGAGAAGTGACTTAGTAAAACCGGTTTTTGTTGCTTTTTGTTTCGTTATATTTTTGAACTATCAAAAATCAGTGGGTGGACTCACTAAAAGTGATATAACTTTTGTTCTGTTTGAAATGTTTTCGTGAAATTTGGCCAGTGTACGTAAATATGAATTTCCTTTAAACCTGTGAAACTTGATTTAAAAATTCTTACTTTTGGCCGAAATATTAGCAAAAAACCGTAGGGGGTTCCTTTTTTTTGGCCCACCCTGTATATATAGCTTTATATATAAAATATATACTTACAGTTGAATCTGGTGTGTAGTACTGACCTGGGTGAATTTACTTCATGTACGCCGTCTATAGATAGGTGAAGACTCAAGTCAGTTGTTTTGAGCGACATGAAATCCTAGAAAAAGGTTTTGTGGCTGATTTAAAGTTAGACTGAGTTTTGGTGTTTGGTCGTGTCTTTTGTTTTGCCAGTCTCTTGACTAGTCGAAGGTGTTATCTACGTCTGAGCATGACTTCTTTTTAGGTTTGAACCAGTTACATGTGCGTCTTTCTCTTCGAGAGTTCTTCTTGGGTTTGTTGCCGCGTAACGTTGACTGGTTCCTGTTTGCATATGGTATTATGCCATATATAACATACACCATACATACATGCATATTATACATTATATTTAAACATGTATATATATTTTACATTTTATACATATATATTATGTGTGTATACATGCGCGCGCGTGTGTTTGTATCTTTGTTGCGACGATGTCAACATTCCTTTTGAGTTTAAACAAAATATAAAATTCTTCTGATGATGTAACATATTTTCAGAGACATCGGAAATCGTTGGTCCAATTCTGTTTCTGCTGAGCGATGCGGCGAGTATGGTCAACGGAGGATTTCTCACAGTTGATGGCGGATACACAGTTATTTGAAGCCATCAAATTTGAGTCAATGGCTGCTCCACTGAACGCAGCGAACATGGCTAATGAATGGTCTAAACCAAATCAGCTGTTTTTAATGGAAATTCTGATATTATAATTTGTACGCACTATATAATGCTACCTAGCGTTAGAATTTAGAAGATGTATTGTTGTTGTATTCAGTTGTTTCGAAGGAAATTCTGCTATTAGAAATTGTAGGCACTATGTAATGCTATCTAATATTAAAATTTAGGTGATCCGATGGAGATTATATGACTTAACAAATATCACATAGACTTCGCCTAATTTTATATTACGCCTAAATATTAATTGTTTGCGAAGTGTAACTTGTTGATTTGATGACGGCAGAAAAGCAATTGAGAATGTCGATATGAAAAAAGCTGAGATATGGACAAAAGTTTCATTTCTGTCGGCCATTTAGGAAAATGGCTGCCGATTTCGTGTACATAGGTGTTTGCAATTAGTTCCATTGGAATCCTTGTCCATAAATATGTATGTTTAGACACCAAGATCACGATTATAAGTGAACTAGAGGCTGAGATATGAACAAAAGTTTCGTTTCGGTCGGCCATTTTGAAAAATGGCTGCCAATTTCGTCTAGATACATGTGTTTGTCATTAGTTCTCTTTGAATCATTGCCCCTAAATAGACACCAAGATCACGATTCTAAGTGAATTAGAAGCTGAGATATTGACATTTGACAAGGTTTTATTTCGGTCGGCTATTTTGGAAAATGGCCGTCAATTTCGTGTACAAAAGTGTTTGCAATTAGTCCCATTGGAATCCTTGGCCATAAATATGTAGGCCTATGTTTAGACCCCAGGATCATGATTCTAAGCGAAGTAGAAGCTAAGATATTGAATAATATGTATGTCGGTCGGCCATTTTGTAAAATGGCTGCCACAGCCGCTAGAGGGCCGTGAAAATTTGTGTCCCGGGCTTTTTGGACTCGTCTACCCATGTACTATCTGGAACTAAAGGGGTGCATTGGTTGCCAGATGTGAACTATTTTTCAGCTCCCGGACCCACTATAATTAATATATAAGCTTAGTTTATTTTATTATTGGTACCGTTACAGACTCCCAAACCGAAAACTTTACGGCATAATTATTATAAGTCAGATAATGTTGCAAGGCTAGACAGTCCATCTATGCATTGCGCATTTTAACTGTTCATGGCCGCAAAGGCACAAATCTTTTGATGTGGTTCGCGCCACGACTGTGGCACGCCTGCTGTACGCTAGCCCAGCATGATGGGGTTTGCTCGTCAGCAGGATAAAACAGGCTCCAATCTATTTTAAGTAGGATGATCCGACGGGGGTACCTCCACGTCGACAGCCCAACCTTTGACCGGCTCTGCCGCAAGGCTTATTCCGGTCTCTTCACAGTTGTTCCAAAAACCCAGGGCATGCTTTACATAAGTTGCCAAGGAACTCAACTACCTACGCCCTTCGCCCACGGTCTCATCATGACAGGGTCTTGACCCCTGTTGACTGTTGACAATAATATTATGAGGAAAACATTTATAGGAAGAATGCTGTACTCCTACTGATGTTGTATTTGTCATATGATCTTTGTACATCGGAGTGCGGCTCTCCTGCAATCGGTTTAACAAAGAAAATGCTTACTTACTTACTTACTTATTGCCACTATTAATACTATAATTATGACTTTTAATTATCACGTCTAAACTCTAAAGCATAACGTTTAATTAAAAGAGATTCAGAACTCTTTCTAACGATGCAATAATATCGTTTTGATGTCATTTCCGCCCGTCTGATTGTTTATGACGTCATGGCCATTGTCCACCCAGCCCTTTTGTGGTAGGGTCTGAAGATCGCAGATTTGCGATTTTATGGCTATAATTTGCGAATGTCGGCTACTATACTTTTCTGTTTGATAAAATTAATGAGAGATCATGTTTCGTCGGTTGCGTCGCCCTTTCGTGAGGCCCTTTGTGGCCACGTCGAAGCTCGATACGGACCGTTCTTCTCGAGTTCGACCGATGGAACACGACTGAAGTCCGCGCCGCTTTCGGAAGCTCAACTTCACCAAGAACAGGTATCACGTGACGCTTATTTAGAGGCGGGTAAAGCAGCGGTCCTGTGAGGCTATGCGTTACCATCTCCTGTGAAGAGACGCTGCAAGATCTCGCCTGTGAAGAGGCGCTGAAAGATCTCGCCTATGAAGAGGCACTGGATGATGTCGCCTTTATTAAGGCACTGAAAGATCTCGCCTGTGAAGAGGCGATGAAAGATCTCGCCTGTGAAGAGGCGAAGAAAGATCTCGTTTGTAAAGGGGCGCTGGATGATGTCGCCTTTGTGAAGGCGCTGAAAGATTGTGATGAGGCGCTGAAAGACCTCGTCTGTGAAGGAGGCGCTGAAAGATCTCGCCTGTGAAGAGGCGCTGAAAGATCTCGCCTGTGAAGAGGCGCTGAAAGATCTCGCCTGTGAAGAGGCGCTGATAGATCTCGCCTGTGAAGAGGCGCTGAAAGATCTCGCCTGTGAAGAGGCGCTGATAGATCTCGTCTGTGAAGAGGCGCTGGATGATGTCGCCTTTCTCAGGCACTGAAAGACCTCGCCTGTGAAGAGGCGCTGAAAGATCTCGCCTGTGAAGAGGCGCTGAAGAGGCGCTGAGATCTCGCCTGTGAAGAGGCGCTGATAGATCTCGCCTGTGAAGAGGCGCTGCGCCTGTGAAGAGGCACTAGATCTCGCCTGTGAAGAGGCGCTTGGAAAGATCTCGCCTGTGAAGAGGCGCTGAAAGATCTCGCCTGTGAAGAGGCGCTGATAGATCTCGCCTGTGAAGAGGCGCTGAAAGATCTCGCCTGTGAAGAGGCGCTGCTCGCCTGATAGATCTCGCCTGTGAAGAGGCGCTGAAAGATCTCGCCTGTGAAGAGGCGAAGAAAGATCTCGTATGTGAAGAGGCGCTGGATGATGTCGCCTTTGTGAAGGCGCTGATAGATCTCGCCTGTGAAGAGGCACTGAAAGATCTCGCCTGTGAAGAGGCGCTGAAAGATCTCGCCTGTGAAGAGACGCTGCAAGATCTCGCCTGTGAAGAGGTGAAGAAAGATCTCGTATGTGAAGAGGCGCTGGATGATGTCGCCTTTATGAAGGCGCTGAAAGATCTCGCCTGTGAACAGGCACTGAAAGATTTCGCCTGTGAATAGGCGCTGAAAGTTCTCGCCTGTGAAGAGGCACTAAAAGAAGTCGCCTGTGAAGAGGCGCTGAAAGATTTCGCCTGTGAAGAGCCGCTGAAAGTTCTCGCCTGTGAGGAGGCACTAAAAGAAGTCGCCTGTGATGAGGCGTTGGATGATGTCGTCTTTGTGAAGGCGCTGAAAGATTGGGAGTGCATAAATCCATGGCTGATCTAATCACTCTGGTGACATTGTATAGCTGGCGGATATTGAGTGGAGGGATGCATGAAGCACTCGCAACATATTTGAACTCAGTGACATGTTCAGAGGCCAATATGTGACGAACGAGTGCAACTATACTAGCATATTTGATGATTTTGTACAACTTTTGGGTACTTTATGATTCTGTAAATCATTCTGAATTGAAACAAATAGTTTCCCCACTAAGTACTCCTTCTACGCCTGACTGTCTCTCATTCAAGAAATGACAAGGACACAGCGAACATATACTATTGTACACACTATTTGCTGAGACAATATTTGCTATGTCAACCCATTTAATAACTAACTGTCAGAGCTGAAACAATTTTTCCTACCTGTTACCTGTTACAAGTTGCGACCGCTCAGCTTCATATTGAGAAGAAACGAAATTGATCGATTGATTAACGCCGTTATCCTGCCAGCATGTCCACTTGAAGCCCCGGACGACACATATGGAACCCGTATTTTTCATTTTTTTCAGATTCAGAGAAAAACCATCCATACTTTTAATTTTCTAATGACTTTTTTGCCTGTCTTTTTTCAGAAGAAAATTGTCAAATAGGACCTTTGTACCATCTGATTTTTATAATTCCCAGTTGGATGCCCTCAAAACGTATTTTTTATATTTTACAGAGGGGGCAAAACGTTGTGGGTAAGCCATGGCTTAAGGTCCGGCTCTGCTTGAAGCCCAACGACACATATGGAACCCGTATAGACTACTACAGAGCCTATTATATTATGGGTCCAATCTAATGCCCAGGGACATGCCGGCATGCATGTAAGCGATACTTTAATTAAGAGGCAGAACTGACTGAAAGAAGTCGTTAAGCGACGTGGAAAGAGTATTGCATAGCAACAGTCAAGGTGCAGATAAGACAAGTGAGCAGAAGAGAGCATGGACAGCAGTTCTAGTTAGAGACCGAAGAATGGGTCGAGGCTTGGTTGCCACAAACCGATAGATAATTTAAGTTAGTAATTTATTGTTGTGTATGGTTTATCATTTAATTATTTAAGGGCGTGTATATCGCGCGAGGGCCAAGATCATTTGCATGCTTGAAAATGTAGTCATTGTATACTTTTGTAGATTTATACACTAATGTTTTGATCGTGTATAACGATCCGGCCTGATCCTATTGGCTAAATTGTGTTTTATGGTCCACTGTAGTTTTTGGAAAAATTTATAATTAGTAAGAACTAGAACACTGCAATAATACAAGTTTTTTGTGTAAACCACAAATACGATGACTGAACACAGTTTAAATATTCATTTACAAGGATTTAATTAACTTAATTAAAACAGTCATGACTATAATCAGCTCTACAAAATGTCAGACGTAATCTCAAAATAAACTTTACATGAAATAAACAACATTTCAGATACAAACTGTCTTACAGTTGCTGTAAATAATTCTGACTAAACAGTCAAACTTCTAAAGGCCTACGACGAATGTGAGAAATCAGAGTCAAGACTTGGCCATAACAGGATTTGACATCCGAAATATAGTTGGCATCATGTTGCTTAGTGACGCAAACGTCTCATCAGAAAGTGTCTAACACAGACAAACACTTCATGTATTCAATTTTAGACTAATAGTACAAACACAACGCTGTAGAATGAAAACTCTAACTAAATTAGCATTTAACTTGTGAGTGCTTGAAGTAGTGGTACAGAAGTAATTTCAGATATGATTATTATATTTCTTCAAAGAGATTCTACATTTTTAGAATGAAGACCAGCATCTGTTTCATACTCGCTACGCCCCAGAACCCACAATAGAATAATACCTAAGGCAAACTCTCTATCTCGTAAAACATTTGTCACACGGATGCTTTATACTTTTTTTTATATTTGATAATCTTTGTACACCAAAATGCGGTTAGCAGTTGGTTTGTAAATAAACTTACTTACTTACTTACTTATCTCAACTATAATGTAACAGTTGTGCAAAGTAAATAGGTTAGGGTTCTTCACAGGCCGGTGATAAGATCAATCAATCAATCAATGAATACTTTATTGATCACCAAACAATTCACATTCAGCAATTAGACAGGCAAGACAATCCAGTGACAATGGGAAGACCCAAAGGAACAACAGGTTCCGCTAACAGGCGCCCTATTACTAGCAGGCACTACTCAAACATGCTTTACAATTGGTCGTAGTACACAGGTTAATGTTTTTTTTTATTTCCTTTGAAACAAGTATGAACACAATAACAATTGACAATTAACAGAGATTGGTGCAAATGTATGAGTTAGGTTGTGGGGTGTGAATCAGCAGGGCAGTTCCAGTAGACACAAGATTTCTCATTTCTCTCACAAGACTTTAAACGTAACAGAATGAAGGTCAGATCTAGACTAAATGTAGTAATGGTGCATTGGAAATAGGAAGGGGTTTTTGAAGGCATCAGACCGTAAGATAGGGCGTTTGAAAGAGCTATTGGGTGCTTGAAGTAGTTTTACAAAAGCAGTTTCTGTGAATATACTGAGATTGCTTACAGTCCATCATTACAAGCAATAAGGTACTCTGTAAGCAAATTGGAAAAGTCACCATGGGAGAGATATCGCTTACATGTAGAACCCAACCAACAGAGATACAGGCAGGGCTGATGGTTGACACTGCATCATTTCCAACCACTAATCTATAGGTAATATGTGCTTAAGTCATAGCCAGGGCAAAAGAAATCCTCGTGTGATAGCTTGGTTCAATCAGTTCCTACCTTTGGCACTAGGAACTGGATGGTGCACGACTCCTGGCTGCTCCATAGGCCGAGTTCCATGATGAAGCCTTTGACACACTTGAAGACAAGCTCTGCTCTCTTCAGACACCAAGGAATCGTCATCTCCTGAGCGACACATCAACAAGCAAATCACATTACCCATATTAATCTCTTCTAATGGAAGCCAACTAATTTAATCACTGCATCATTAGTGCGATTGCAGGCTGTTCAACATCACTTACTTACTTTACTTAAATACTATCAATATTTAATTGCTTAAATATTACCAATAGTATCACACCAGTATGACACAGAAAGTAACGTCTCTCATCTCCTATCGATTAATCGTAGGTGAGGTGCTCATTTCCTTTTCGTAGGTCCTGGTAATGGTACAATTGACAAGTCACAGAACTTATTCACCTTCTAGCTCATGCTGCTACCAAAATTATACTCCTTGGTGGCAGAGGCATCTGGAGCACAAATGATTTCACTAGAGCTATTACAGAGTCCCTTCAAATGGCTGGACTCACAGAAAGCTGTTCATGTCCGAAAACAACCAACTGGAGAATAACTGGTTGGTCAACAAATGCTGCAGGGTGAAACTTTTAAAAATAAGGATCACTTCCCAAAATATTAGCTAACTGTATGTTGAGTAATTGACAGTTTCTCAATATGCAGGATAAATAGTTACACCTACTTGTTTAACTACCAGAAAGATTGTGGCACTTCTATCTCACGCCAATGCTGATTCTCATAAAATCTATCAAAAATGTTGCAATATTATAATATGAAAGAAGTTATGAAAGTAGTTAACTACTGCAGTTATAACTATTGCAAAAGTAGTTTAACTAATTTGTAACTACTTATTACTAAACATAGTTCAAACTACTTGTTAACTACTTGAATGCAGTATAACTAGTAGTTAGTAACTACAGTAGTCAAATGCCTATCACTGGTACTTGTAAAAATTGCACATAACCTCACCTCTGACATATCATGTACTAGAAGCAGAGGCAGCGTGATGTTTCGAATGTTGTATCTGAAGCAGCTCTTCAGGATATTTCGATATCCCATGATAATCGGATGTCTCGATGATATCTCGGATACAGATGAACAAATGCTGTCGTCACTAATAAGATGGAACACAATGTGAACCTCAGAAAGATTGGAATGCCGTGTTATGTAGAAATCTCCGGGCTGCATCAGGACGCTCCTGTCATCACGCTATAACATAACAAATCACAACGGTCACACAACAAACTACAACTAACACATAAAAATATAACTGTCACATAACAAACCGTGAATGTCACATAGCAAACTATGACTACAGCAAAACAAAATGCCGCTATTATATAAGAAAACACTTTGGACATATAACAAGTCACACAACAAATCAGTGTCACATAAAAAAAGATTTAACATAAGAAACTACACGCTCCATGACATATGAAACTGCGTTTGTAGTATTTGCTTCAGAAATGAGCACTTTTACTTGTCAAACTAATGATGTCACTGCAGTATAATAAAACTTAACTGAAAACCAGATAAGCCAAATAAAAAAACTGTAATCGTTAGATTAAATATTTCATCATCTAAGAAAGTAATCGGTTTCATCGCATACTAGTAACTAAAGTACCTGTCAACTGAAGAGAACCAATAAATATAATGTTAACCTTACACTGAACAAACACTCGGTGCGATTGTCCCAAAAGCGTCGGCAATGACACAACTGCATGCTTTTGCTGGCATGGCCAATTCCCATCTTCCAGAACCATGATCAAAAATTAGCAGAACATTCTAAATGCACTCATGAGATTATGTTTCATGACACCACTTTGACCAGGTTCTTTAGACTTCCTATATAAATGCACTCCTCCAGGCAGTGACCTGATCAGACCTTGGTTTTGACGCACCATCCATTGATGTCTTCTGCACTAGATGCCAGGGTTACAGATGCTGCCAAATTAATAACAATAAATATCCACAGTAAATAACTACGCTTAGCCGAAGAACAAAGCTGTGGCGCTTACGTCTATGGAAGCGGCACTCCCGTAGCTCTTCAGACTGATCCGGTCACCATCACCATCCAGGTTCAGTGTCTTCTTCCTCAGACGCCAATCCTTAGCTTCCAGAACGCTCTGCTCGGTCTGCTCAAACTGCTGCTCAAGGTTTGGAAAATGAAAATCGGTTGACTGCTCACAGACCTTTGCAAACTCTAAACAATAAAATGATAATGCAAACCAAAAATAATATAATGATGAAATAATGTATTGGTTAGGTGCCTGCCTTGTAACCTTTGTATCTGTAGTGTTCATAATAGGACGTTTAACTGACTCAAGTTGTTCTTCATTCATTCAAGGATTTATAGAGCACCTCTTCAAGAAAACTACTCAGAGGTGCTCCTGACTCCAGAACAGTTTTAAGTGATTAAAGAATGTGTCAGGAAGTGCCTAGGGAGGACGCGCAACTCAAGAGGGAGGCCATTCCATACCACCGGACCCACCACAGAAAGCGTGATACGGGCAAACAGGACTGAGCACTGAGCATAGGGAGCAAATACTCTGAGAACCCAACACAGGCCGACAAAGGTCAATTAAGTCAATTCTTCAAGGAAGGTTATATTTGCAAGAGTACTGGACAAATTTTATGCTACCACATCAAAGAATCCCACTTCCCCGCAATTTAATGGTGTAGACGGCTTCCATCAAGATCTTGGTCAGCACCAAGGAAGTCTGATGCAGGACTAATTAACTTTCTAACTCATGCTGCTACGAAAAAGATGTAAGCTCTGCAAGCTGCATTTTTAGTTACATTTTGTGATTGGTTTCATATCCATCACTCAATTCTGTCACACACTTTTCACATTCAGATCAAAATCTTAATTCTAATATTATGCACTGAACCAAAAGTTGACTATGTCAATGGCCTATATTTTTACATCTAAGAAAACCATGTAAACACTTCCTACGAGTTTTCTTTCCTGAAAGAGGGTGTCTCGAGGTTAACGCATACTGCAAACAGTTCTACATAAAATCAGAATTTCTTTCAGATATAAAATGCAATAAGTTCTGCAAGCTGCATTTTTTAGCTACATTTATTTATTGGTTTCATAAAGTAATCCAAAAGTATTGTTTTGATAAAAACAATTGGCATTGTTCTTGGGCCATATTTGTGGAGAAATGACTCTGGTGCAGGCTATCCGTAATGTAGAGCAGTTCAAGCATTCAGTTATTCAAATAAAGTAGTTGATAAATAACCTCGCTTTATTCCTGTGAAGGAGTTGAGTCGATTGTCAACAAGCAGAACGAGACCATTGAGCGAATTTGAATAGAGAGAAATTGCCATCTGAAGACGCTGTGCAGACAAACTCGATCCACTGAAAACACAGAAGTAACGAAACGTTAAACAGTTCAGTGAAAGAGTTAATAAAATAACAAGAATCAGCAATGTCTCTGATTTAAAAGCAAAGACTCAGCCATGGCGACATTTACAGTTACAATTTAAATCTTAATTACTAATTGAACAGACAGTGCAGCGCCTAATAGCAGCCTACAAAGCATATCCGCCCTACGGCTCGAACTCCCTCACCTCTATGCCAGCGTTCTAACAAATGCGATATCGGGCTTCATTTCTGTTAGTGAACAGAAAGATCAGTAATGTCTGTGATTTATAACAAAGACTCAGCCACACCGACATCAGAACTATAGCGCCAATCATAAGATCCAACAACATGTAAAATGACCAAATGGTTTGGAAAAAGACCAAATATGAACAGAATGGCCAAGATATGTTTGTAAAGGATATTATAATATGTTGGATTTTGACAAATGATGACGTACCGGTTGGTTTGTGGTCTGTGACGACACAAGTCAAGCACATCAGCACTAAACAGGCGCAGATTATGGCTCGTCTTCAACTGTGCTCCTAAAACATGGAAAAACAACATAAAATTAGATTTTACTAGTAGACTGTGTTACTAACACAACCCAAGAAAGTCAGTCCAGTCAGTGCTAGGGACTAAGTTTTAAAATCTTCTCATCCTTGCCATGATAGATCGACTGTTAGCAAACGGCCTAATTTTTCATAAAACTGTTAAGTGAGAAGATATATTGCACCTCTTGCTGCATTAAAAGGAACAACAGCAGCAGAGAATTTCCTATAGAAAGACTGCTTGTCTATGGAATTAAAATCACTAAGTTCAAATCATAACACATGTCAGAGGAGTTAATAAAACATGCATAAATTCAAATTGTTAAAACACTGAATTTGCACACTTTTACAAATGTCTTGAAAGACAAACTGATGACAGTTTGAAACACCCATAGGTGGTGTGCAACTAGATGACAAGAATGGCTGACCTAGATGAACGGTGAAACTTTCCTCCCGCCTTGTGTAAATCGGAGCATCAATCTCCTCTCTTGCGTCTCCCAACTGTCCAGATATGGCATGACTTCTGACAATACAAAGCACAAATTACAGAAAGACCAAAAGGCACAAGCATACACACAAAAGTGGTCTGGTGGCTGACCTTTCAATCAATCAATCAATCAATCAAATCAATCAATCAATCAATCAATCAATCAATCAATCAATCAATCAATCAATCAATCAATCAATCAAATCAATCAATCAATCAATCAATCAATCAATCAATCAATCAAATCAATCAATCAATCACTCAATCAATCAATCAATCCAATCCAATTCACCAATTTCAATCAATCAATCAATCAATCAATCAATCAATGCATTCAGAGTTCATAAACTCGGTTCATCATGCAGAGTTCCAATTCTCATCTTTCCAAGGATTCGGGTATTGTAAGCTTTCTGTCATCTACAAAAACGTTTTCCACGCATCAGCTTGAGAGGGCAAATATGCGATCAGTGTTAAGCAATGAGTTTTCACTCGCATTTGAGTTTGTAAAGTGCCATAAATATTCACTGTGATGGACTTACAGTCGCTTTTGAACAGCATCCGACATCTGCGTCTCCTCGTGTAACTTCATCACCCAATCTCTGTATTCTCGACGCTGCATTTCCTGTAGGCTGCTCAGCTGACTCGCCCAACGACTTTCAAACAACTGAAACAACAGATTTCAATTAAAAGATCAATTCCAAAAACAACAGTAACAAGAAAAACACCACTGAGATCTGACAATTCAAGTATGCCGGACACAGAAGCATTACACAAAAATTGCATCAAGGTGGAGTAATTTTAGCATTTACAAAACACTTGAAATAAACATTAGACAGATAAACAGGCTTACAACTTCAGTATCCAATGTTCTTCTTTAAGCAGAGCTAATTTCTTTATTACTGCATGTTTCTTTAACAAATAGTCCTGAGATACCAAAAGGTGGAAGGACCTTTCAGCAGACCAGACACTAATCTAAGACTCGGACAAACAGTTCTCTAAAGGTTACCAGTAAATGTCTCAACAACAAATCATCAATTTGCAATTTGAACCACAAAAGGCATTGTAACACAAACTCTCGTTTATACAATTACTTCTGATTATAATAAGTGCCACTTGAAGAAGACACAGCATCAACAGATGGTGATGAGGAACAGTTATCATCTCATGGAAGATTCTAATCCGCACAGTATGCAGTACAAGCTCAAACTGACCGGCTAAGACGTTATAGAATACCTTTAAGTTGTCTCTCTGATGCTAAGAAGACCTAGGAAGCTTACTTCGGCTGTTTCAATGTGACGCTGAGCAATGTGGTTGATCTGTTCATCTGTAAATGTGATGCCAAGCAGTTTCACGGCTTCCTCCATCTCCTTTCGATGCCTATTTGACAAAAATCACACATTGTATTGCAAAATGCATGTCTACATAAGAGGTCACACAAAGAAAACACTTTTAAGTCAGGTGACTGCAGTTTACATATACCATGTGGAATAGCTGACTGACATTGAATGTGTGGTACAAATGTCAGCTCACAATCAAGTAGAACTCCAAGACATGCTCTGCTTCATCACCTAACAATTTTATGGAAGTTTGCAAAGGTGTTGGCACCTAACTAGGGCTCGACCTTATTCAGCTGGTTAGTATGATTTTCAATTGCATAATATGTAAATGTACAGCGAGTGCGTGTTAAGTATGTATTATTATTATTATCTAATGGTCAAGAGTTCATAAAAGATCTTTTGACCAAGGTGCACAACTGCACAAGTGAATTTTAAGATATTCAACATCTGAACAACATTACCTTATAAATTGTATGAGACAAAAAGAAAATCACCAATTTCATACAAGCGACTAAGAATTAAACCCACAACACAGAAATCAAAATCATTCTTTGTAGGGTCATGTACCTGTTTTCGATAGAAGAGAAGTTCCTGATCTCTTTGTTCAAGTTTCCGATGAACCTCGAGAGCATAAGTATGCTCAAGACGAAGCAGGGTCTCCAGGGAAAGAGAGTGTATCAGCGAATGATAGACCTCTGAGAAAACCATGTCGTTACTTGGAGGCTCAACCGTCGAATATTCAAGGACCTCCTTTTCTCACATAACAAACGAAATTCTTTTTATTAGTACAAAACGAATACCATTTAAAAAAATCAGTATAAATGCTTGCTAATGCTACCCTCCAGTTCAACATGTGCAGTGTACTTTTCCGTTACTACTAGCAGACATACATTTATAGTCAGAATGTTGTTCGCATGCTAATTAGATCTGTCTCGCAATCTCACTGGTCATAGATAGATTTTGATGTTTATGTGAATTTATATTGCTCATGCTTGTTCACCAGAGTGTTGTTTGGCAGCTGGTTATATTAAAGAATATATATTAAAGATATACTTACTTACTTACTTATAAACATGTCAATGAAACTCAAAATCATCAACTGTTTCATAATAATAAACGAAGCCAAGTAGGCTGTGTAAGTTGAGAATGTACTATCATCCAAACTATTTGAAAGGTCTTAAACTCTGTGACTGCCAAATTTCTGTTCAGGTGATCATTCAGGTTTCTTAACTAATATATTTAAAGAAAGATCCCAGAGAAAGAAATTTATTACATAACTAAAATTTATTGCCTGAGGTGACACTGCCCGCTACTATTTCAAAGGTCTGATCCAAGTTATAAATAAAATTATCAAATGAGGAAGATGTTTTGACTAAATGCTACTAGCATTTTCCTCTTCTCTACATCACTTAATCTGTTTCAATTCCATATACCATACATAGCCATCCAAATGAATATTTTGGCCACTGAAGAGATCTGGAAAGTACAATTACAAATGCTCTAAAGGTTTACCTGACTGAAAGCATTTGTCCAGTTGGTCATCAACTGGTCAGCATTGACATCACCATTCTTGACAGTCTTGACTCTCTGCTCAGCCAACTCATCCTCATACTTGGACAACTCCCTTGTAACAAATTGGTTCAGCTCCTTACAAAGATCTGTAAAGTCAAACAATTAACCATATCAGATATGCACAGGATGATCAATCCCAAAACATAAATTAAACAGATGCAATACTTTAAAATAATAATTTACTTAAGAAGTCCTGCTTTAGGATGCCCTATACCAAAGGAAAACTTACAGTTAAGAATTAAATTTTACTTAATGCTCAGCATGGTATGTATCTATGTATGTAAGTACGCATGTACGTAAGCACATGTATGTAACTATGTATCAAGACACTCAGTAAAGGTTTTAAGCAACTCTGACTGAAAGTCATTTGTCCAGGATTGGCGGAATCATCAACATGGTCACCATTGACACCCACTTTTACAAACTGCATTGAACAATGAACTGCAAAGTGACTCTCTGCTCAAACTCAGGCTATATACATAATGACAACAGATCCTTCCAACAGCTTACCTTATTGAACTCAGCTCCTTACAGCAAGAATGATACGTGAGAAATTCAAACACTTAATGATATCATGCATTTCATGCTGCACGACGATCAAATTGCCATAACAGAGTGAATTAAAAATGTGCATTCACGGCAATAATTTTAGGTCTTCTGAATAAAAGAAATTGATGATTACTTTAGTTTATGCAATGTCTACTACCAAATTAAAAATTACAATGTTAAGAATTAAATTTATACTTAATGCTCAGCATGGTATGTATCTATGTATGTAAGTACGTATGTACGTAAGCACATGTATGTAACTATGTATCAAGACACTCAGTAAAGTACATTTTAAGCAACTCTGAGAGAACAGTCAAGAATCTGACAGGATATGGCGGAATCAATAAGATCATGGTAACACCAGTCACCTGGACACCCACTTTTACAAACTGCATTGCTTAACAATGAACTGCAAAGTGCACTAGGGTCAAACCCAAATTATATAACATAATGAAATGCAACAGATCCATCCAGCTGCTTACCTTCTTGAACTGTGCATAGCAGATTATGAGCAAGAATGATGACGGTGAGCCAATTCTGGCACTGGATGATCCAAGGGAAGCTTCAGCGGTGCACGAAGAACAAATTGCCGACCACCAAGTGAAAAAGAAAATGTAAATTCCCGTTCCACGGCAGTCGACATATCTCGTATCACTGGCGACATTAGGTCTTCTGAAGAAAAGAAATTCAGATTACTCTTAGTTTATAACATTGAAAACTACCAGTAGTTATACTAACAGCATTGATGTTTAGATTCATTGCATTTTCTTCCTTTATAATCAGGTATGCATTGGGCAAGCTTTAGTAAGTCAGTTCAGTTTTCTCCAAATAAAAGTAATCGGTTGTCACAGTGTGTGTCCTTTAGAAAAATATCGTGTTTCCGCGGAGCATGCCAAAAAATACCGTCCCACGCCCGAAAAATCATGCACCACGATACTAAATGCTTACCGAAAATTGAGGGCATCTGGTGCTGCTGTGGCGAGATAGCCACGCAACTCTAAAATACATCTGCGGCGGAACACTTGCCTATCTTATAAATAAGAACTCTAACCCTAGCATTGACCCTAACCGATTCTCAGCGCTTAATCTGTCTGCATTTTCTTCCTAGCCTGAGTAAATATAAATTATTGTGAACGCCGAAAGATTTATAGTTTTTCATCACAATTCGTCATGTAACCACCCACCGATCAGACCGAATACGTACAGCTGAACCCATAACACTACATTATATAACAAGTAAACACAAAATTAATTGACATACTTTTCTGTGCACTGTTGTACAATCGTTAACTAATGGTTCCTATTTATTTATTTTATTAAAATTTATCTTTAATATAGATTCCTCGTTTATTTACCAGTCTTCAAAAATCAACACATGATGTCCATAGATTTATATAGCAAAATTGTAGGTAAGTATGTAGGATATGAGTAACACATCGGAACTCTGTATCTGAACTTCTGAAGCGTAATGTTATGTAATGTGCATCTCCTAAATATCTCAGCGCCACAAGAAAGCCGCTTCATGGAGAATAGCTTAAATGCCTGGCGCTACATCAAATTAAGTCCGCAAGAGCGAGGTTGTTTGGTCCGTTTCGATTCCAAGTCAGAATGGGGGAGGGGCTCCGAGGGGGCTCAAGCCGAATGGCGCAGTGCTACGGTACGTTGAACCGTCGGTGCTGGTAATAGGGTGATCAAGTAGCAAAACCAGGATGATGCGATCAGATGAAGTTTGGTTTTCGGTCTTCTTGAGTGCAAAACTGGAGGAGCAAGCGAAAACAGTGAAGTGCTGAGTTATTACAGCTTCCAGCCTTCTCTTAGAATTAGATGATAATTTATTAGGCCTATAGGCTACTGTTACAGTATAGCCTATAGGGGAAAGTAGCCTAAAATGACATACTCGGGTAAAATGACATAGGTGGCACGTGGGCTGGACCGTAGTATATATCGTCAACTTACTCACTTACTTTCCTCGAGCGTGGCACCTGCTGTTGCTATTTTTAGCGAACGAATATGGCGGCATGCGCAAAAGTGCGTGGTTGATGTTTAGATTATTTGTGACATTGCGATACAATTTGATAGTTTACGACAGTCAAGGCTGCTAAAAAGGTACGTGCAGATACTGAGGAATTTAGTCTTTTGCAAAGGGTATGCATATTATGTCGATCAAGTCCCGTACAACTTTTACCTTGGAACATTTCGTCGCGACTACAGCGGTAGGTCTCAACCTAGCACCCATAGACAGGGTAAAATGACATACACGTCACCGGGCAATATGACATACATGTGTCGTTTTGCCCGGACATACTGGGTAAAACGACATAGGGTGTGTCATTTTATCCACTGCAGTAATTATTGCCATATGAGAAGTTGTCTGTATTGTATTGTATTGTGTTGTATCTAAAGATTTATATAGCGCCTCTCTCAGAATAACTATTCAGAAGCGCTCTCAGCACGAAAACCCCGGGGGAAAAGAAACGTCTTTAAAGAACCAGAGACCAAAGAGGAAAAACTAGTCATTAGTTTAGCCCTTAATGAGGGGAAGGTCATTCCAAGTAGAGGGACCAACCACAGCAAATGCCCGGCGTTGAGCCAAGGCAGTCCTAGTCCTAGGAACAAAAGATCTAGCCAATCAGCAGCACAAAAGGAACGAGATGAGGTCGCAGATAACGGCTTTCGCATATAGTCAGAAAGATACTTTGGGGCACTTCTTGGCTGCGCCTTTGAGACTAGAAAGAGTACTTGAAAACCTACATATTGTTGATACTTATATATCACTAATCTTTGCTCCGATCGTTAATTCACTATGACATGTTGTATACAGGATGGTGAACAAATACAAAAGAAAACCAGATCGCCAGAGTTGGAATTCAGAATACATGAGGCTAGCTATCACAGCAGTTGAAACTAATGAAATGGATTGGCTACGAGGTTCAAAAGAATTCAACGATCCACGGGGTACATTAGGACTTCGAGCCAGCCACTACACTGTCAGAAATTGTATGAGCCCATTTGTGATACTAGTGTCACTTCAACCCCAGACACTCATTCGGATGCTGAACATTATGTAGCTCAGAAACCATCTACGATGACAGAGGGTATTGCAGGCATTAAACTTCAGGTTTCTCACTCAGAGAAAACTACAGTGCTTCCAATAAACACATCTTGTGTATGTACACCAATTCGAGCTGTTGATTTGTCTCCATTTTCTCCCTCATCACACTCTGCATCCCGTAGTAAGAGGACAAGTGAAGGTTCATCGGCTTTGACAAGCAACCTGTACCTGATGATAGCCATAAAGTACAGTGAAAAAGATAGACAGAAAAAAGTAAGACCGAGAAAGCTGTCTGGAGGAGCCACAAAAAGAGTTCCTGTGAAAAAGAGCAAAGCTGCATGCAAAAGTACCAAAGAGAGGTGTGGACCACATGATGATTTCAAAAGGGCAAATGAGCCAAGGCCTTCAAGCCAGAAATTAAATGAAGATGATGCAGATCCAAGATGCCTGTTTTGCAGTGACTTGTTGTCCAACTCACGTGAACGTGAGCCGTGGATCAAGTGCACAGTTTGCCACAACTGGGCACATTGCGAATGATCTCAAAGAAAACAAACTTGTGTGTGTGATTTGTGTAGTGAATAGGTAGACATCGCTCTTGTTATGTGTTGGGCACTGATCAAGTAGGCCTGCAACAAGTTTTGGCAGACTTGTAGCAATTGATTTTTGAGTTTTTATACATAGGCTAAGTGCTAGTCACATATTGGAAGCTTTTTCATGTAGTGTTGTTGACCTAGTTCTTCAGTTTATTTGCTGATGATTGCTTAGTTTATCGGTATAAAATGTGTTTGTCTTTCTTGTAACACTGTAACAGTTTCAGTTGAATTGCAGTTCTGCTTGTCCCTGAGTCGTCAGTGTTGTATTTTGTCACGATAGGCCTAACATGTTTAACTCTTTAAAAAATCCTAATTGCGTTGTGGTTCCAGCAGCTGTTTAGTTAGTCTCAGAACATCAAAATATAAAATATAATATGTTATAATTTTCATTTTACTATAAATAATAACTTGTAATCATTTTATTTAAGCCTTACAAATTGGGTCAAAAATGTGTATGTCATTTTAGACTATACCCTATGTCATTTTGCCCAGCACATAGCCCAAAATGACATAGAACAAGCATTTTTACAAAACTGCCGGTTTTTCTGTTCTCATATATTTATTAGTATTTGGACCACTGCATTATGTAAGTGCACTAGGTGTCTGATAAACAGGATAACAAAGTCCCACTTGTGCGATAAATATTATGCTAAACTTGAAAAAAATCCTTAGCTATGTCATTTTGGGCCACTTTCCCCTAATAGGGACATGTAGCAGGTCATTCACTCAATGTTCTCAGCGCCATTTAGGCTCTATCGTGATGTCAAACGCAGTTGTAGGTAGATTTTGTTGTTTGTTATCTTTGTTATAGGATGGATTGTGCTAGATTTGATATTTTCGTTATTGAAGATATTATATTTCATATAGTAGGCCTAGCTTACAATTGTTAATTCCAGTCTCCAAGGTCCATAGACTATAAGACTGGAGATTGGAGCATCTAATTCTAATGTCGCAAAATTAAAGTCCGCCAGTCTTTTGCAACCTCATTCATTTGGGCCTATAGCCAGCCAACGATGCCACCCTGCAGTGGCCCTACAAAGGCCGTGACTGTGGCTATATTATGTTTTGGGGGTAGACCTAGCCTATTGGTAGCACGACCCGAAGCTTACCCCAACTGGACCACTATTATCTGGCTTGCACGACTGGCTGGCCTTTGGAGGCTTCCCAAACCAGGCTATTCGTAATCGTAGCGTGATCTCGAGACACTGGTGGGGGAGGGTATGCTGCTAATCTGAAAAGCGAGTTTTAGCCCAATTGAGACATACGTCGGGCTGGTATTGTAATTTGTAGGACCAGCAACGAACCGTGCTGCCGATCCTGCCACAGCCCACAAAAGTGCGTGCACACACCGAGCAAGGCCTCTGGGGCACTGTGGGAATTTGATATTAGCTACTTAGGCAATCCATTAGGTTGTATACCTGTCTGGGAGTGAGGCCACCCGTGCACTCGTCACTTTTCTCTTATGTCCCTCTCTGGTTTATATCACCTTAGATTTATAACTTTAATCTGAAGTCTCCTACAAGAATGACTCAAATAGCCTATAGATACAAAGTCATGTCCTAGGCGGCAGGATTGTGTCAGTAGCTAATCTACTCAATCCTGTCGGAGGTCAAGGGTATCCCACATATTTGAAAAGTTGACACGACCGGGCAATTTTCTCGAGGGGGTAGTAACAACAGTTTTCCATGAGGGGGGTAGTAACGAGTTTAACTTCAAATCTGAAGGCAGACCATAAATCCTGGGGGAATTATCCCTAAATTTCCCAGTTTCTGTACAAAATTACATGTCTTTCATTTTTCTGGGGGGAACTCGATCCTGGGGAGGAACTTCCCCCCCAAGACGTCTAGATTAAACACTGATTGTAAGTTCTTTGAAACTTACACCTGGAGAAACATACATCCAATCACTTCAGAAGTTCAGGGACTTTGCAGTGTAAGCAAACGTTTTGACAGTCTCGCTTCAAGAAAACCCATTTATTGGGGTGGTGTAGTCAACTTATACTTCCATCTGCTTCTAATCTAATCTAATGACTTCTATAGTGCCGTTATCACAATGTGCAAGACATCAGTTGCCAGTCAATTCAAAGTGACATATCACAGCCAAGAATCATAATTCATTAGATAAGGAAAAATGAAATTCGATAGATAAACAGGCCTTCCTTCTGTCCTCCCGCATCCCTCTTTCTGTTCACTTTCCAATATCTTCCCATCCTTTGGTTATAGTCTATGAGTTGTTCAGTTAATTCATAAAGCTATTAGGGGGGCTAAGTTACTCGGTTTTGTGGGGTAGCTCAAGCCTTGCAATCACCTCACAGAACTTGAACTTGGCTTTGACCTCAAGAGACCGAGTCTTCAAAAAATAGAGTTTAAATTGAAAAACACAAATGCCATCTACAGAGAGCAAACATCGTTTGGAATAACACCAAAAATATGTTATTGTCAGTAATGCACAAAAAAACTCCACACTCACACAATTACATTCACACAATTACTATTTACAAAAGTCAACCTCTGTCTATTTCTGGGACCTTACTATGGGTAGTTCAAACAAGCAGATTTCTATTTATCCAAATGCAAAAAGCAGTGTAAAACAAATGTATGTATGTATGTAACAGAGCACTTATATAGCACCCTTTAAGTAACTCACAAGGGCATTCCGGCACAGCTACCTAGGAATAGGTCGAGCAGAAAACGTTTCCTAAACTGTTAAAGAGCTACCATAGAACAATTTACATCAAAATGTGTCCTTCCATGCAGGCCCAAATAGAACCCATATTCAGGAAATTGATCATTTCCGATCAATAGGTCGTGAACTGGCAAAGGTCACATCTCAAAGTCCCTGACAGAGGGCCAATGCATGGCAGTACTTATCATTCGCCTGCTACAGAAAAGTCAGTTCAAAGTACCACTTCTAAGTGGTACCAATCTGCTGTACCAGGCACACAAATGCTCTGATTGAATTAATAAAAATAGAAGCCACATGTTTCACAAATCCAAAATGGCTGATAGATGCAACAACATTCTGGTTCTAAAGAAATGTCAACCATACATAGCTTATACAAAGTCTCTGAAAAGTTGTTTTTAAAGAAATGCCATTTTCGTAATATTATGCTTTATCGATGCAACATGCACTACCCACCAATCACCAACCGTGTATCATTTACATCACAAATTAAGTGACTTTGAATTATAACTATAAAGTACTGTTACAATACAGCAGAAAGCAAGACTAGAAATATTTCTGTGAGACTAGAAATATTTTAACCTCACCAGAATATAAATTGCAGGCTGCTGTCAACGTCCGAAATGGTACCCAATATGTTTCTGTGGACCACCTGTACCAATTGCCCTTTTGGAAATTAACTTTCAGCAAATCTCTTTCGATAGTCAAACAATCTACAATTAGGCCTACCCAATCTCTTTCTATAAAACAATTACCAATTCCCTAAAGGCATATCTCTATCACTTCCATGCATCAATAAAGAGCTCATCGAGCCTTCCCTTCCTCTTATACCAGTTGGTATGGTAAGTTGCTGTTTAACGACACTGTCATAACAAAGATGATTAGCATTGCCCTCCTCCTTTCTCCAGGTTTGCGACTGGCACTGCCAGAGTACGAGCAGTGGCGGAGTTAATACACAAGTCCTTCCTCTTGGATAATCTTACACTAAATATACACACTGTTTCATGTAATTCATGCTCTCTGTTTATCTCAAGTCCAATCAATTTTTTTAGAAGAGTTACTTATCTGTGTTAGCAGCACTTTGTTGATATAACAAAAGGCTCTATATAAATGTTTTCACACACACATACATATACATTCTGATTGAGTGCATCTATAGCCACAAATTTTGTTTTTAAACGACAAACTAAACAAATCTTTGCAAACTGCTATCAATTGTTCATCTACAACAAAATGGCAATTGTAATGAACAGATTAATAAAAAAAATTTGCACAGAATCCAGTTTTAGTCTTTTAGGTTTGGTTTTTAGTCTTTAGGCAGAATGTGCATATCGCTTTGGTGCATAACACCTTAGGTTTATGAGAACACTGTTTAAACATGTTTTGATTTGTGCAAATATTAAATTACTGCATTGAACGGCATGCACACATTACATCATACGCAACTAGTATAAAACACGAGAAAAACGCCAAGCCTTCATTGTTTAGAAATTGCCCTGATACATGTTACCCTCACCAGATACACAGATAAACAACTTTCTATTTATACCAGTTACATGTAGCGACAGCACCTTAGGATTCACTCATTGTCAATCTAACATAATGACATGTTTTGCATCGTTGTGCAAATATTGCCCGCTTACTAGTCAAAATCATTGTCATGCACACATTACAATACATACGCAACTAGTATAAAACACGAGAAAAATACCAATACCAATACTATGTCTTAGAAATTGCCCTACCGATACAATGTTACCAATACTTTTCGATAAGTAAGTTTACGTTTAATCACGTAAAATAGATTCTTTCCAATCACATCAACGATCATAGATGGCAGAAAGAGGCTATTATAGAAAAAGAGGCAATTTTTGAAGCGTAAAGAATTATTTCTCGCTATTTCTTGATCGCGACTTACTGAAGCGGATGAGAAAATATATAAATTTTAGTGGAAAAAAGTATTGGTATCGAGTATCGCCGACAGGCTAAAAAAGTATCGGCGATACTTGCGATACACAAAATAAAACTATCGCGATACTCGCTGCGATACTGAAAAAAGTATCGGCGATACCAAGTATTGCGATACTTTATCGCGATATTAACAGCCCTGCCGATGGATAAGCGCAGTTAAAATTCAATGTGTTGTGGAATCCAAAAATCCTGCAGCATTGCATAGCCAATTTGAAACAGATGATTCTTAAGGGTTTCTGCGCAATTCCACCAATGGCAGTCACCAGTGCATCATTCCAAAATGTCACAGCATTGAAGAATCTTTCAACTGAAGCATGAACGCAACAGGAAGAAGAACCCTGTACAACTCTTCCTGAAGGGTTACATATATCGTGACAATAAATGTGACCTTGGCCAAGAAAAGGGACCACTTGTACAGAATGGACTAATAAACAGTTTCCATATGCTGATATCATACGAAAGTCATGGAAAAAATTTCAGAGCATTTAGCCCAAAATGTATGCCCTTTTAAAATGAAAATATAAAAAATCACTTGACTGGAAATCACAAATAAAAATTCAACCTGTCTCTACCTGATGCATTAATTACATATTTTGATCTTAATACATCAAGTGGCAAAATATAGTTTGTAATACAGTGAGTCAAAGGTGCTGTTGCATTAATTAAACACAGAAATCAATAATCACGGTTTTAGACAAAAATCCATTTTCTGGCTGATCTAGAAAGCGACAAGTGGTCCCTTGGCCGAGGTCACAAATTTTTAATTTCACATGTACACCATTTTGGGATTTGAAACTTGGAAACAGAAGTAAAAGAAAACTGCATTTGTAATTCCACCATATGTCACAGGATCAAATGACACAAGTCATAATGTCATCTTGCATCAACTGAACTAGATCATTCCACCTAAACTCGCAGAATCTACCATCTGACAAGATAATGTTCGATCATTTGCCTACTGTCACAGAAATAGAATATTTTATACGATTAAACTAGACTAGATCGCAAACCCAATGTCACGGAAGTCAAAAGCCATGAGATTGGATTAGATCACAAAATTGATGTCACTTAAATCAAATAGCTGGTTATTTGATTAAAAATCTAATGTCATGGCGGTCAAATAATTATGTTAAGACGTTATATTACCGGTAGATCATAAAATCATCACAGCCAAATTGGTGCTTCTCCACTCTCCAGCATATACGATTTTGAAAAGTTCTGTAAAAATGCTAAACAATATGAAACACCTTGATTGTCTTCATCCTAGCCTATTCATCTATGACACAGCCCATAAAAGTAATTTTATGAGAACTCACTGAAAGCATTTAAATTCTTTAAAATAAGTAGGCCAATTAATTAAAATAGCCAAAAATATTTCTTTAATATTTACATTTTACAGCTAGCGTAACTAAAGTGACTACAAAATATATTTATATGGTTAATGCAACAATGGAAGGCAAACAATTCAAGGCACACAACTGATATTTTCAGACTTAAATTGTACATCAGTACTCCATTATCTCAGTCCTAATAAATATGAAATCAAAGGGCAAAAACTAACAAACTTAACAATATGTTGTCATGCTTTTTGAATGGCATTTAATCAACAAATATTTGATAGTGGATCAGAGCAAGAAAATGAATTTGATCAACGATTTTAGAATTTTCTAATAGTTTAGCAATTAATGTTTCTGGTTAATCAACTAATGCCTTTTGCATTAATGAAACTAACGAGGTTATACAGTATAGACAAAAATCATGAGCTCCAAAGTCTCATATGCTATAATAACCTTTGTGTTCAATAAAGCAAAGTCCCTCTTATATGTTGCATATTATTTTCAATTAAATTCATATTTTCTATCAATTAAATTATACCTTAATTCCAATTTATAAAGTCAATTCAGGTTTGTTCTAATCTTAACTTTAATTCTAACTTAAATTCAACTTTGTTTCAGACTGAGTTTACTTCACAAACCACAGCTGAATTGAAACTGGTCAAGTTGTTTCAAAAGCAACCACAAACTGTAGCAAATGGTATATTGAATCTTTAAGACTACAACCAGCTAAATTACATCAATGGCCACTCAGTGCTACAATGGGCTGTTAGACACAGCCTTATAACAGGCTGCTATTCCAACCACCAAAATATAAATGAATGAAATGATTAAGCGATATACAGGCAAAAAAACCTAATAGCTAATCATCCGTACAGTACCGGATGTGCATTAGGTCTGCTTGCATTCAAATACAAAAATACTACAACAGTAATTGCATATTATTCTGGTTTACTTTTTACGTATGCTGGAGCCTCCCTATTAGTCAGGTGGCTTAGCGCTGAATTTCAACGTTATTGTTACCGGGCGGATAAAAGCACCAAATTTGGCATGAAGATCCGTTATGGTCTACTTAGTAAAGTTGGAATAGGAGCCCTCTGAAATTAATAAGCGTTTTTATGTAAAACACAAAAAACCAAGGTCAAAAGGTCAAACTCAAGGGAAAAAGCCATAACTCAGCTAAATATTATTCTATTTGGGTGATTCTTGTACCCATTTGATCGGACCAGTAAGGGCTACATCAGAGAAAGACATAGAACTAGAAGGCTAACATAATTCAAGGTCATTTCAAGGTCAAAAGGTCAAAATCAAGAGAAAATTAGCAATAGCTAAGCAAAATATTTCTTCATCTTGATAATTCTTAGTTTTGGCAGTTCTGCATTGATTTCGACCTTTGGCCTTGAAATTAACCAAGGTCATTTCAAGGTCAAAAGGTCAAAATCAAGGGAAAATGACCATAACACAGAATCATCAAAATAAAACAACGTTTGGCTGAGTTTTAGCCATTTCCAAACATTTTTTCAATCTAGATGAGTCAGAATTATGGCAATTCTCTGTTGATTTTGACCTTTGACCTTGAAATTAACCCAAGGTCATTTCAAGGTCAAAAGGTCAAAATGAAGGAAAAATGACCATAACACAGAATCAACAAAATAAAACAACATTTGGCTGAGTTTTAGCCATTTCCAAACATTTTCCTCTAAAAATTTACCTTTTTCACCTTAAAATGACCTCAGATTGTCTTAGTTACTGTATTTGACCAGCCTCTGTTTGCCCTAGCTAAGTTCGTACAGTGGAGATAGCCAGAGAGAGAGAGTGCATGTCGTTATGCTAGGTGGACTGCATACGGAGATGGCCCTCTGGAACACACTGGGGGATATCTTGGAGGGCTCTGGGTGGACTACAGCCATAACAGAGGCAGACGTAGCATCCTCTGGTATGGCTGACTCATATATGAAGGCAGCACATTTAACTCGAACCAGGCATGCACATCAAGTAACTCTCTTGGCCCTACACAATCTTCAACAAGAGGCTTTATTGCTCAGCGAGGGCCACACGGACGAAAAGTCTGCCGCGGCTTCGAGAAACGAAATGAAGAAGAGGAGTCCAACTTTCATGTATTGGTATTTGGTACTTGATCATGAAGTATGAAACCCTCATTCTTATATTCGTTAGGGCCCACAGGGAGAAGAATTTTGACCTGTATGTCGAAGTGTTGGAGGAACTCACACCGCTGTTCTTTGCCTTGGATCATGTAAACTACTCCAACTTGATGCCCGTTCACATCAGAGACACGAAGTCCTTGCCTGACACTATCAAGGATGAGTTTGAGAAGTGTTCTCATTGGTTCATTTCTAAAACAACCAATAACTTCTCGGCAATTCCATTTGATCAAGCCCACGAACAGGAAAACAAGAATGTGAAAGGTTTGGGTGGTGCTGTTGGGCTCACGCAAAATCCTGTTGCTTTCCGACGATGGATGTTGTCGGGGCCGGAGATGGCAAAAATGCTGATGCAGTTCGAGGAAGAATACCTTCCGGATGATGACATAGAGAATCCGGAGAACTTTCGTCACCATGAACAGGGTCTCTCATCACAGAAGAACTTCCAGCGACAGGTCGTCAGCTTATCGGAAACCATCCGGCAGATGGGCAATCCTTTCTTGGACGATTTCCCAGATCTGCTAACTCTTGATAGTCGCAACTGCACCGACGAGTCTGTGGTAGTTACAGTGCGCACCTTGGAGGACGTAGGCAGGAATCAGTATCAGGACTTCGTTCAGAATGTGCTTGTTTCGCGAACCCACTCCATACATGACCCAATCAAGAGGAATTCCCTTGCACTCTTCAAGAGAAACAAGTACAAAGTAACGTCTAAGGATGGGAAGAAGATCAAAGTGCTTCAAAACAATGTGGCACTGTTTGGTCAGCTGTATATATCTATGCAGAACCGGGATGGCGATTTGAAGGAATTTTTCGCACATGAGATACAGTCCTTCCCTCTCAGACTTCGGCAAGCTTCATTTACCTGGCAATAAGTCTGATTTGCTGCAATGTCTTGAGCAGCCTGGGCAGTCAGAGCCACCTTCATCCTACGACTGCAAATTACTGGATGGTGCCGTCATCGTCCACTGTCTGCCCACTACCAGCGTCGGCTCCTTTCATCAATATGCAGACAAGGTATTTTTACCTTATCTTAAGAAGCAGCTGAAGGATACTTCAAGGTTGGATATTGTCTGGGACACGTACATCCCAGACAGTTTGAAGGAGTCTACTAGGGAAAAGAGAGGCGATGGTGTGCGCAGGAAAGTGTCTGGTCATACCAAACTACCGCGCAATTGGATGGACTTTCTTCGCGACTCGATGAACAAGAAGGAGTTGTTTGCCTTTTTGTCTTCAAAGGTTGTAGAGTTCAACTGGCCACCAGACAAAGCCGTATATGTTACATCAGGGAAAGCTGTATCATCCATTGGTTCCACCATTCCCATGCAAAACTGCAATCATGAAGAGGCAGACACCAGGATTGTTGTACATATAGTGCATGCACTGGAGCAAGGGGCAAAGACTTTCCATGTGCGTACTGTTGACACAGATGTTGTAGTCATCCTTGTTGGCACATTCTATGATCTGATAGTAACCCAACCTCTGATCGATATCTGGGTAGCCTTTGGCATGGGCAAGAATTACAGGTTTTACCACATCAACGCCATCTGTGCAAGCCTGGGGGAGCAACAATCACGAGCATTATCTGTGTTTCACTCATTTTCGGGGTGTGACACAACATCTGCCTTCAGAGGTAAGAGGAAGAAGTCGGTTTGGCAGGCATGGAAGGCATATAAAGACGTTACTGATACATTTGTGTATCTGGCCAGTCATCCGTTCCAGCGCCTGAATGTCGATGCCGATTCATTCCAGAGACTCGAAAGACTTACTGTCGTTCTCTATGACAGAACTAGTAATTTGTCCACGGTCAACGAGACAAGAAGAGAACTCTTCTGTCAGAAGAATCGAGCAATGGACAAACTGCCACCCACCAGGGATGCGTTACTTCAGCATATCCGACGGGCAGTTTATTAAGCAGGAATCTGGACGACCAGCACACAAACACAACAAGTGGTTCCTTCTGCACAGGATTATGCATGGAACAAAGTTTCAGATAAATGGTTACCAATGTGGATGACAATTCCAGAGGTCTCCCGATCATGCAGGGAATTGTTCAAATTCTCCTGCAAAAGAGACTGCTCCAACTGCAAATGTGGAAAAGCAAATCTGGATTGTTCCCCACTGTGCAAGTGCAACTGTAGGCATACTAAATAGAACTGCGCAATCTTTGTGTTACTGCAGTAAGCATCACAGAACAATGACATCGTTTAATGTAAACTTAGCATTTCTCCCTTTAAAGACCGTGTCCGGTTATACAGAGCTCTGCCACATTGAAACAAGGCTGTTAAATATAAGACAATCTGAGGTCATTTTAAGGTGAAAAAGGTAAATTTTTAGAGGAAATTGTTTGGAAATGGCTAAAACTCAGCCAAATGTTGTTTTATTTTGTTGATTCTGTGTTATGGTCATTTTTCCTTCATTTTGACCTTTTGACCTTGAAATGACCTTGGGTTAATTTCAAGGTCAAAGGTCAAAATCAACAGAGAATTGCCATAATTCTGACTCATCTAGATTGACAAAAATGTTTGGAAATAGCTAAAACTCAGCCAAATGTTGTTTTATTTTGATGATTCTGTGTTATGATCATTTTCCCTTGATTTTGACCTTTTGACCTTGAAATGACCTTGGTTAATTTCAAGGCCAAAGGTCGAAATCAATGCAGAACTGCCATAACTAAGAATTATCAAGATGAAGAAATATTTTGCTTAGCTATTGCTAATTTTCTCTTGATTTTGACCTTTTGACCTTGAAATGACCTTGAATTATGTTAGCCTTCTAGTTCTATGTCTTTCTCTGATGTAGCCCTTACTGGTCCGATCAAATGGGTACAAGAATCACCCAAATAGAATAATATTTAGCTGAGTTATGGCTTTTTCCCTTGAGTTTGACCTTTTGACCTTGGTTTTTGTGTTTTACATAAAAACGCTTATTAATTTCAGAGGGCTCCTATTCCAACTTTACTTAGTAGACCATAACGGATCTTCATGCCAAATTTGGTGCTTTTATCCGCCAGGTAACGATAATTTCACTAAGCCACCTCACTATATAGCGCTCATCATTACAAAATCACTTGATATATTGCGGTAGCCGACATTTATCCCAAATTTAGTTTAGTTTCATTGCAGCCTCAACATACTTATGTTAAGAATTTTTCTTTGTACTTTTTTGTGTCTGTTCTATTGTGAGCTACCATATAATTTTGTGAATAAAGGTTTAAATATTTAAGTATTAAGGCTTTAAGCATACATGTATATAACGTGGTAGTCGAAATAGCTCCCAAATATATAGCACTATAAATGGTTTCCAGTTAATCACTTGTAACTGTGCAAACATAAATCTGCATATTCATATAATAATGATAAGAAAGACATTTTATATAGCACTGAAGAAATGGAGCTGTAAACAACGAGCAGCATTGGTTTCCCAGACACTTTTAGTACTCTCTTGTCGTTAAAGTGTTAAGAAGATAGGTCTTGAGCTGAGGTTTGAATGTCTTCAGAGCTGATGGTTTCTTCACATGGTCCAGAAGATCGTTCCACGCAGTGGGTCCAGCAACAGAGAGGGAATAAGAACAGATATATTTAAATATACAACCAAGAATATGGCAAATAATTACGTATTTAGTGGCACAGGTAATAATTATCAACGTACCTAAAACTATCTTGATGTCACACGAAACACAGTTTACACTCACTTCACAAATATTACAGGACACGAAAATGTTAAAAAATTCATCCCACACAAAGAAGAAAAACTAGAACGTCATCGGTACAACAGAATCTTTCCAAACAGGCAGACTGTCACGACGGTTTGACGAGCTTTAAACTACGAAATTATTTACAGAAAATGACTTCCAGTTAAAACCTGAGAGTTTGTCTATAAATAGCATAGAAAACACATAAACATCTGTGAGCGTAATGGCCGCCGAGTTGGGTTGAGTGAAAAGTGGAAGAGTTACTGGGTCCAAAGTCCATCATCCAAACACTTATCTCTAATTGATCAGTGCTCTGCTTTCATGCCTACAAGTAATTGGCAGCCACCTGCTATTCAAGCTTGCTGGCTAATGAGAATGGCACAGTGCATTCCAAGATTCCTCCGTAATATAGCATTGATATACACACAGACTCCCTCTTTCATATAAAAGCACTTTAGTAGACACTTAGAAGTGTCTAAATAAACATATATACATACATACATCTGAATTTAGAAAGCCAGTGAAACGAACAAAGAGCAGACCGGCTAGCTGAGGGAGGGGGAGGGGGGTTTGACCGTGGCCAAGCCCTTTGCCTAAACTCAGATGGGAGGACTAGTAGCAAGTCGTAGCTAATATACATCTACAAGCACAGTAAACACCTAACATTACATCTCCCAAATGCTATGAGCAACAACTAACGATAAGCAACATTTCGACATTTAAAACTGCAAAGATAAACGAACCATACTGATCTTGATACAGTACCAGTAAACTACTCACCACTTCATTACATAAAGTGGTAGAAAAACAAAGAAACTGCGAGAAGATAAGATAATCAGTATATAAATACATCAACAGTATTACTCTAAGAAGCCGTGCTTACATTACAAGATGTTTTGGCTCAGGCAGCACACATCTTACTAACTGCAATGCTGTCAAACGTTACTGGGTTTCCACGGCACATTGCCAATTCCATACAATGCACTGGGAATCAAACTGGTAGGGTAAGGATCCGAGAAAGGAGGACGCATCTTAGCCCTAGTGCATTACAATGCAGAACCGAGCTTTTTCTGTGGCAGGCCCAATGATCTGGAATGGTCTTCCTCTAGAGCTGCGTCTACACCCTGGGAGTCTGCCTGAAACTTTCCTTACTAAACTCAAAACTGTTCTTTTCGTTGAAAGGGCGCCATATAAATTCCAGAATGAATGAATTACACAATGTATTATACTTGCTATCTGAAACACATTGAAACAGAAGTTTGAAATTACGTAATTAGGCAACAAGAAACTCAGGTCATCAATGTCAGAGTTCAAGATGGTATATATTTACTTTTTCAGTTTTACCTTAGTTCACACAGGCACAATCTCTAACGACAGGGAAGTAAACAAACAGAAAAGAATGTTTTTCCTTGCAGAACAGCAAACCACGTTCACAAACAACATCGTCATAAATTGGCACATCATTAAAATAATTGCCTACACTGTTAATGCACAAAATGCTATAAATTATTTATGAAACCTTGAAAAAACACTCCAGATGCAAGCAGCCTTAAAAGAGCTTCAGGCACGTTCTGCTAATCACACACTTAGAAACCACACAACCATGTCTATTAGGCAAATCTCGGAAGCACAGATTAACCCTTTAACAACCGAGCTCCACTGGTTTACCAGTCACTTTTAGTACTTATCTTTAGTACTTTAGTACACTCTCATCGTTAAAGGACTAAGCACGTTTCCTTAAAAAAATACTTCACTTAAGAATCGAATCTCAATGCAAAATACTTTCTGCGTGCAACGTCATCACCTGATACAAAATAATACTCAAAATCACTGACTGACTGGCAAAACCTGACTCGACGACAGTTTTTTTCTAGGCAAACTGGGTGATTAGATCCGTCTGAGGCCCGAGAAGGTACCTGCAGACGGCCGTGAAGTGCAGCAGCGCTCCGACGAATACGAAACAGTGCCAGATGGCATGTGCAAACGGTATGATGCCATCGCACTTGAAGAAGATGACACCGGAGACGTAGACGAATCCACCGAGCGCTAATTCATGCAGTCCCTCCGTCTCTTTCTGTCAACACAAAAATTAAACCGTTTCTACTGGCAGATGGATTTAACAATAAACATCATCATATATTCGTTTATTGTGTTAACAACAGACATAACGCTGTAGGTGTACAACTGTACATAGAAAAAATACATCTAGATATTATAGTATGAAGTAATAATCGCTTAGTAAGATTTCAGGAATAATATATGAGATATAAAATTTTGTGAGTCCTTGTCAGTAAGGTTAAAGTTATGTGGTCTGACCCTAAGAAAATAGGGCGTAAAATGTTGGTTGGAGAAAAAGGCATCTGAGGGAATGATTCTCATTTAAGGACTGACTGCTAAAATGCTGGTCTTTCATACTCAAGTCTGGGGTTAAAAATCTTGAGCTCCAAGAGCATTTGACAATTTAACCATAAATTTTATTGCTTCCTGTTGAACAAAACAAGATAACAGTCAAAATCAAGACATTCGTTGATTTACAGGAAGCAATATAGGAGAGAGACCCTTAAGGAACAAAGTCCGCTGACAGGGTTATCCATGTACATAGAAATGATAGCAACTGGCTATATAATATACATTTAATATATTTGCCAACAATAACATGGTTTTAACTAGTTAACCACAATTAGGGTTGCCAGACGTCCGGCAAAAGGAGGACATGTCCTCCTTTTTGGCCTCATGTCCTCCGTCCGGCAGGCAAAGCTAAAAACATGGAAAATGTCCGGCTTTTTGTTTGTTTGCTGTTTTGGGACTAATTGGGCTATTGGCTATTATTTGTGGCAGTTTTTACCAACTTTACACGTACGTGTTGTCCATAAGTTCCCTTAAACTTTGGGCTACAGGGCGAACAGTCCAATCCGATTACTTATTTATACTTTACTGCAGCTATATTTTCCAGACGTTTCTAATCCATGATATGAATAATGTTATAATGTATCTATGGACTATCTATAGAGACTATGGCCAAAGTGCTCATTTTTTATTCTGGGCAGCAGAGCAGCGTCTGTGGTTTTACATTAGTAATTTTTGACGCTTTCAGATTAAAATGGCTACTACTACTAAGTAAGTAGGTTCCTTATTGAACAGCATGCAAACGCAGCCAGTCCTAAGAGAAAAATGCAAATTCTCAGACACTTTGAAAACTATAAGTAGACCCTATCCGTGATTCGCTGTCAAATCTTGTGAGAACTGCTATGAGTAGCCTATGTTGTTGGTAACGAGGATTTGCTGCGGAGAGGTGGCTCCTCAAAGAAATGTGCGTAATCAAGAAAGTACGATTGATTGCCTAAATAAATACTTTAGAACATTAAAAAGCCTAAACTGATTTTATATGCAGTTTTCAATGTGACTTCGTTTCTTGACAACAGTACTTAGAAGACCTCTGACACCGGAGTGAAACATTCAATGTGTCCTCCTTTGTCCTCCTTTCCGGCTCTGTTTGTCCTCCTTTGGCTACCCATGTATCTGGCAACCCTAACCAAAATCTAAACTGAACCAAGATACAATGACAATTTGTTATGTAGACCTGTAGCAATCTGATTTAACACTTTAACGACGAGCTGCATAGCTCCCAGTCACTTTTAGTGCACTTTCATCATTAAAGTGTTAATGACTAATGAGTTCTAAAATGTCATCATAGGACACAAGGCGTCAATAGCTAGTTCTTCAGGTGAAATTGTAGACATAAATGACACCAGCCACAGAGTGATTGAAATTTGCGTGTAATAAAAATCCAAGGTGGCGCTGCTATCAACTTTTCTGCTACTATTTGTATAACTTTGTATGTTTAGCGCTGCGCAGAACCAAGCGTTTAATAAAGAGCATACTTACTCACTTACTTACTTGCTCAAAAGCTTACTTACTAATGTCATGCACAATTTGCACATTGGAATAGACACATTTTCTTTAAATTTCCTTTGACCGTCTTAGGACGGGCAAACAACTAGTGTAGATCTAGTTTGACAGAACTGTGAAATAAATCCCAAAGCTTTGAAAAGATGTACTGAGATTGCCCAAACGCCCAAAACTGTTCTGGTGAGAGGTACAGCAGTCCCAAGAACTGAAACTTACAGAAGATTGTTATAAATGTAATCTTATAACTTTGCCTCACTAAGGTAAACCAAAACACAGTATTTTAATTCATCTAATAAGAGCATCATTAATGGCACGGAGCAACTGTGCACTGAGGACTTCGTCAAGGTTCTACCACAGTGCATGTCTTAAAAACTATCCAACCTACATATACTATGGTCTATTTCTTAAAGGCAAGAGGTCAGTCCACCACTTTGTAAGGGAATATGGGTGGATCTATCAAACATAAAAACACTGAATACAAGGTTGGAGGAGATTGAAACCAGATCACACTGTGAATATTAAGTTCAGAAAGTGGGGAGGTAGGCAATTGAATGCATTCGTCATGAGCTATCTTTCAAAGAATGTTAACAGTCATATTGGTCTGAACTTCCTAGTCTTAATTGCACGTCAAAGCCACAATTAAATTAACCAGATAAACAAGAGGACGTCCATTAGGGCAACTATCACATGGCTCTTGACATACAGATAAAGCCACACACAGACAGCGTTCATGAAACTCTGCCCTCGGTAAATAAGATAAGTTACTATCAGGAGTTTACTTCTCAGGGAATACCAAGATTAATTTATCAAAGCCTCAACTACTCTCAAAGTCGCAAGAATGGGTTCAAAGTAACGCCTAATATCTGGCTGTCAAGGCCAGAGATGTATAATCGTCAAGAAAATTTATTCCTTAGCACATAACGATATCATAGATCTGACGTAGAAGATAAAAAATTGCCTATTAGACATATTTTCTTTTCCTTTTGTACTAAGTTGCGGTTTGTCAACTTAATGTTTCAATAAATTAGTTTATATATACAAGGTTAACATTATAAAGTACTGATTACGACATTTTTATCACCGTTATATCCACCCACGTTTAACAAGTTAGCCAGCTTAGTCTTCAATGACAAAAAGATTTAAGCATGCTCAATATTTCAACCACAAAACTATTTTATTAGGCTCAATCTCTTGATGACACAACAATTTAATTGACAACTGACAACTTTTATTTCCAGAAGCACAATGCATATAACAATTAACAACAATTATAACTTGACTATTACATATCAGTGCATTGGCTAGGGAACAGGGAAGACCCAAAAGGGGCACAAGCCCCGCTTAATTAGGGTCACCCCTTTTAACAATAATCATTTATGGCTGGTTAGTCAGTTGAAAGAAAGAAAGGTTCAATTCAATAATGTTCTTAACTAAATAATAACGTTGCAATTTACTAAGAAGATCAATATCTAAACAATTCGATGAAACAGTGTTAAATGAAGTATGGTTAATCTTTCAAGTAACTATTCCACAGCCTTAAATTGGGTGTATGTAGGTTAAGATTTCTAACGACATCACTAGATTATAAGTCCTACCATGCATATACTCATATTTGTAATTTTAAGCACTATTAAAAACAACCAACCCTTTGTAATCCAATTTTTCTTCACGACATCACCATTTTATGGTAGCCAGCTTGCTTCTTAACCTGACTATTATAATACCATGGGCTGTGGTCGGTTACTAGGGAGAGGTAATGCAATGGAAATAGGCTGGCACATATTCTGCTCTAGTGTGGTTTTATCTAATAACTCTGAACCACTGCCTCTTCAACCACCTAACTTCCCACTTAAACTCCTATGGATCCGTGTATTACATGTCCCCTACTTTTCACAGTTCATGAAATGGCTTTCCATGTTGAAATGAATTCCTGTAGCTGAATATTGCTCATAGGAGTACTTATAATGTAGCTCCAGTACTTACAAACCCAGCCTGTTTTGTTGTGACAGGGCTGGGAACACTGGAGGGTAGATTTACGAATTACATATGAATGTTATTCCTTCAACACGCTACACTAATTTTATAATGTGTAGCACAGTATTATCATGTAGGTGTAACATGTCAGAAAAAGAGAAAAAGATATTCACCATCTCCACAACTACAATTGACGGCAAAACTCCGATGGCTAAATAGAAAACGATTTCCAGCCATTTGTACCTGAAGCAAAAAGCAAAACGCTCACAGTAAAATTCAGAATCATTTTCTTCTTCAGTAGCAGTGCTTACATATTGTAATGCAGAGCACCTGCTTTTCAAATGACGATCAAATCCCAGGTGATGCTGGAGTCAAGCACTATTGCAACTGTTTGGTGGGGAGATGGTTGAATGTTAACACACAGGCATGAAAGATCATAAGGACGCGGGTTCGATACCCTCTAGCCCCACAACATTGACTCAGCCTTCCACTTCCTAGGGGGCAACTAGAATGAATCAGTAGGACAGATGGGCGCCTTGCAGGCTGCCATACAGTTAAATTCGACTCCTGTTAAACTTCTCATCATCTGTTACTACTATATCACGTATAATCTTACTGCATACCGGTACTTGTCAGTTTGAATTAATAAACCAATATTATTATTATTATTATAATTATTATTATTATTATTATTATCATGACCCTCTCTGTCGACAGGACCCAGGGTTTCCATGGCAACAGGTACAACCAGAAGCTCAGCAACTACAAGGACATTGAGTCTTGTCTCCAATGTTCTTGCAACCACACAAAGAAGTTTGACCCCAGATGAATCCGGCCCCAACCCCACTGTTTAGCCACAGAGGCAATCATGCGTTAACGACTTGCCCAAGGTCGTCATGCATAGTGGGCTTAGCAAGCTTGACCTAACAATCATTAGATCATGCAGTGAGTGCACTATTATTGGGTCGCCATGTGACACATTAAACAAACAAACAGAGCATATCAAATGAGAAATCCTAGACACCAGTTCTCAATGTCAGTAATTGAAATCTGTCAAATGCTTGCCACATGTGAACTTGTGAAGATTCCCAGTCATAGGATCTCCCCAGATTTTAAAGATTCATTTGAGGGAGAGGTATCAGCACTCTCAGCTGGAATATCATCACTTCTGCTTTGTATTCTAGCTTGGAATATCACTTCTGCTTTGTATTCTAGCTTGGAATATCACTTCTGCTTTGTATTCTAGCTTGGAATATCACTTCTGCTTTGTATTCTAGCTTGGAATATCACTTCTGCTTTGTATTCTAGCTTGAAATATCACTTCTGCTTTATATTCTAGCTTGGAATATCACTTCTGCTTTGTATTCTAGCGTGGAATATCACTTCTGCTTTGTATTCTAGCGTGGAATATCACTTCTGCTTTGTATTCTAGCGTGGAATATCACTTCTGCTTTATATTCTAGCTTGGAATATCACTTCTGCTTTGTATTCTAGCTTGGAATATCACTTCTGCTTTGTATTCTAGCGTGGAATATCACTTCTGCTTTGTATTCTAGCGTGGAATATCACTTCTGCTTTGTATTCTAGCAAAGCAAAGCTTCCATGCCCCATGTGAAATGTACGGGAGGTGCTAACTTTGGACCTTGAGCTGCCAATGAATGAATATCAAGGTCTTGAAAATGGGGACAGTGCACCACAGGACGAACCTCAATTTCCTGCTTTATGCCAGCACCAGACAATACCACTTGGTGATAGAGAAAACTGTGCATTAACAACATAAAATGTCCAGGATTGTTTGGCACAGTGGTATAATTAGTACCATACTTTGCAACCTAGCAAGCAATCGAAACATTATTACCTTATGAAAACTTATACAGTGCAAATTAATATAACTAATATACTACATCAATACATATGACCTCTGCTTTCCACAAGCACTTAAAAACACACCACACCCCTACACCCTGCGCCCGAGATTACATGACCGTTTTATTTCACAAGCGGACAATCTCTCACGCAGATCGTTTATAATAAGAATGTTATACTCTGTATAAATGTATGTACACCAAAGTATATGCAATTGGTTTAATAATTGGTTTAATAAAGAATATACTTACTTACTTACTTACAAATGTGCTAATTGCAGCTTGGTTAAGTCTCAGGCAGCTACCATGGTTGAAAATGCCAGGTCAGTGCCACACCTATCAAATTAGGCTGGGCCTTGAATAGAGCTTGGCTATATGTCTTAGTGCATGTTTTATAAGTAAGTTGAAAGCACAGCAGAGTCATTATGCATTGAAGTAGTAGCAATGCATAAATGCCTGATTTTATGAGAGTGTCGAAGAGAGCACCCAACGCCTGTTCTGCTACCTTTCGTGAAACGTGTACTGATAAACAATTCCGAAAACAGCGGCACCCCAGACGATGAAGAGAACAGTGACAGCACTCGAGTTGTACTCCTTCAGCATCAACCTGTCCAAAGAAAACACACACATCAACTGGCACATGCCATACGAGACACTTATGTCTACAGCCATAACAGTCACACACAAATGTCTAATAATACAGCACGTTGATTATTGTGGCCTTTAACCATACAGTGATGACCAAACCTGAGCACCTCTTAGAGGGAATCTTGAAGGGGCGCTATATAAATGTTTGGACTAAGCCCTAATAGCGCACTAGTGCATCTGTTATTATGTAGCTTAACCCCAAATCCGTAGCAACCTGCATCCATGGTTGTTGTACAGCAGACACAAGCATAGCAAGAACACTCACAGGCTGTCTAGTAACAATGCACAGTCACAGCGGTTGTGTATACCTGTTTTATAGTAGCTAGAAACAACTGTCTGGCAGGAACCATCGCTAAGTGTGACTTGAAACCTGTTAACGTCAGTAAGCCACACTATGGCGTGCCATGCAGTTGCTGAGTTACACACTAGTGTCTGCTGTCTACAGATATCACTATACAGAGTGTACTCAGGATAATGGGTTTAATGAGTTCTTCTTTACCCATTTTATGCATCCAACCCCAAAGCCTATAATAGTTGTGTAAACAACTATTAGAAGTATAATCCGTGGCTGCCTCAGGGTCAGCTTATGGGACTTCTACCAAACTCTCAGAGATGCTAAAGCATTTAACAGAATTAAAAAGGTGCATTATCTTAAGAGTAACTCAACATCTAGTATGATGGCCGGTCATGATGCAAACATTTTGTGGATTCCTAAAAGGTGCTAAACAGATGTCCAGAATCCAGACACACAACTATAAACATGCATTACATATATATATAATTATATATGTATATATATGTGTGTCTATAAATCAGGGTTGGCAAGTTGTTGCCACAGCCGGTTATAACCGGTTATTGCCATGGCAATAACCGTCCCGGCAACAACCTCTTGGCAATAATGGCAACAACCTCTTGGCAAAAATGGCGAAAACCTTTTGGCAAAAATAGAAACTATTAATTATTGTGGTAATAAAGTATGTAATCTTCACAGTTAGCTTCATTTTTATTTCTTCTGGCTTGCTACTTTACAGAGTTGATTGATTTAAATATATCGGGCTTTAAATCAATCAAGTTTTTCCAAATAAAAATCACCTGATTTAAATAACCATATAATTTCTTCCTAATAAAAGACATTTACAAGTTTTACATATTAAGTACAGTCAATATCGAATTGTGTAATTATGAATAAGAAATTTTGAAAAACCATTGGTTTCATTACACTGCTAATAAATAATATACACCAGGTAAGTATACAGAAAAGGCAATGACCCTGTTGACCTGAATACTACTACTACTACTGCAGTGCAAATGGCAGTTTATTTTGGAGTAGTTGAACTGTAGGTCAGAATTTTTTATCTTAATCTGATATAGTTGACTTTAACTACCGTTTATACTAAGGGGTAATATAGATTTTGGGGGAGAATGGGGTGGTATGCGTCTCTAAAAGCCTCTACCACCCAAATGCCCACCACGCCACCTTCACGCGGTACCCCTGTTGGAAACAGAGTGCGTGGTGGACGACCGAGCCCTCGCCGGTATATGCGAGCCCAGAGACAAGGAGTCGGAAGGACGGACGATGAAGGACATCGACGCTCGGAGATGGTGTCTCGTTAAAAACACCGAGAGGAAGGCAACGGGAAACCACCTCTCTAATTTCCCAAGAAACACTGACAATGACGATAGAAAGAAATTACGTTAACAACGTGAACGATTCCCCACAACCGCTGTTGAGAGGAGTCGCGTTCGGCAGGGGAGGAAAGAGGGTCAGCTCGGCTTGCAAGGCCTCTCAGGTCGTCATCCAGAGAAAACCTTGTAAAGAGAGAATAAGAGTTGGAACATGGAATGTGAGATCGATGAGGAGACCGGGAAAGTTAGCAAACGTGATTAGAGAAATGAGAAAGGCTAGACTGGATATACTGGGGCTAGCTGAGGTTAGATGGAAGGAAGGAGGAGACTTTACGAGTGAAGGAGTAAGAGTGATATACACCGAAGATAACAAAGGACAGAGTGGAGTAGCGATCTTATTGGAAGACAGAGTTGCCAAATGTGTTACTGAAATAGAAAGATGTGGAGATAGAATGTTATCAGTGAGAATACAGGCACATCCAGTCGACATCGTAATCATACAGGTTTATATGCCAACATCAACACACGAGGAGGAGGAAGTAGATAAAATATACGAAGGTATAGACAAAAGATTAGAAGACACAAAAGGAAAAGACTACACAATCATTATGGGAGACTGGAACGCATCGGTGGGTGAAGGGGAGGAGGAAGGCTATATTGGAAAATATGGATTAGGCAAAAGAAACGAAAGAGGACAAAAGCTCGTAGAGTTCTGCAAGAGGCAAAATATGTTGGTGACAAACACTTGGTACAAGCAAGAAAAACGACGGAGATATACGTGGAAGGCACCTGGAGACAGTGCACGCTATCAGATGGATTACATCTTGACAAAACAACGATACAGAAATAGTGTGAAAAACGCGAAAACACTTCCCGGAGCGGATGCAGATACAGATCATAACTTGGTAGCAATGACCGTTCACCTGCAATTAAAGTTCATCAGGAAGAATAAGAAGAAGGTAAACAAATGGAATAAGCAGAAATTAAAGACAAAGAGTAAGGAACTGGCAGAAAACATAGAAGAGAACATCAAGGAGATGGAAACGGCCACAACTGAGGAAAGGTGGAGAGGACTAAAGGAGACTATCACACGGGAAGCGATGAGGACGGTGGGACAACAGCAAGGGCAGACGCCACGGAAACCATGGATAACGGAGGACATGATAAAAGAAATGGAAGAAAGAAGGAAGTGGAAACACCAGAATACAGAAGAAGCCAAGAAAGAATATAGACGATTAAACAACAAATTGAGAAGAACAACAAAGAAAGCAAGAGAAAAATGGTGGGAGGAGAAATGTGAAGAACTGGAAGAACTGCAGGCGAAGGGAAGATACGATCAAGTATATGAAAAAGTGAGGAAGATGACAAAGAAGCCAACAAGGGAAGGAGGAATAGCAGTGGAGGATAAGGAAGGCAAGATGCTGCAGGATCCAGAAGAGATTCGAAACCGATGGAAAGAATATGTAGAAGAACTATATCAGAGTCAGGAAAAACCGAAGAACCTGAATGACGGACCATACATGGGGACAGGAGAAGATATAGGGCCGGAGGTGTTAAAAGATGAGGTACTGGCAGCAATCAGTGACATGAAAAACAATAAAGCAGAAGGGGCAGATAACATCCCAGCCGAAATCCTAAAAAATCTAGGCGAAAAAGCAACAGGAGAATTAATAAGATTATGCCAAGACATATATAACACTGGGAAGTGGCCCGAGGACTTTTTAAAAACCATCATGATACCCATAAAAAAGAAGAACAACGCAACAGCTTGTAAGGATTACAGAACAATTAGCTTGCTGTCACACGCAGCCAAGATTATGCTGAAAATAATAACAAAAAGAATACAGGCAAAGGTAGATGCTGACAAAGGATTAGGAGAAGATCAATTTGGGTTCAGAAAGGGTCGGGGTACAAGAGACGCTATCGGATCATTGAGGGTTCTGGCAGAAAGAAGTTTAGAGTATGGACAAGAGGTTTACATCTGTTTTGTGGACTATGAAAAAGCGTTTGACAGGGTAGATTGGAGAAAACTGATGACTGCATTGAGACGAAGAGGAATAGACTGGAAAGACAGAAGGCTTATAGGAAACCTCTACATGAACCAGAAAGTAAAGATCAGAATAGACGGAGAATGTTCAGAGGAAGGAGAAATTGGAAGGGGAGTAAGACAAGGATGTCCTCTATCACCACTCCTCTTTAACATATACATAGAGGAACTAATACAGGAGGCAATGGAGGAGACAGAAGAAGGAGTAAAAGTAGGAGGAAGACTTATAAAAGCCTTAAGATTTGCTGACGATCAAGCAATGTTGGCGACGACACAGGCAGGTCTACAGAAGATGATGGACAAACTAAATCTGACCTCAAAGACATACAACATGAAAATAAACATTGGAAAGACAAAGAGTATGAAGATAAGCCGAGAGGAGGGAGATGTAACAGAGAAAATAAAAATCAACGGTGAGGAGGTGGAACAGGTTAAGAGCTTTTGTTACTTGGGAAGCATGATAACAACAGATGCAAGGAGCCACAACGATGTGAAACGAAGAATAGCCCTGGGAAAAGATGCATTTATGAAAAGAGGAGAATTGTTGAGAGGAGGATTAAACAAAAGCCTAAAGAAAAGACTGGCCAAAACACTGGTATGGAGTGTGGCGCTGTATGGGTCAGAGACCTGGACCATCAGGAAAGAGGATATGAAGAAATTAATTTTTATATTTTTTTATTATAGAATTAACAAGGAATAACAAAATTACAAATTAAAGAATGGAAAATTATACAAAATAAAAACAAAATAATAATTTACCTCTTCGCTGAAACGGAACTACAAATAAGAACTGTAAAGTGACGTAATAACGACGAGAAAAAAACGACGAGAAAATGAGGAGACAAAATGTGACGTCACGAGAAGCAACTAATATTAAAGGCTGCTCATACGTACGGAATACGAACGTACCGTACGCGTACGCTATTATTTTTAGTAAATTACGTACCGTACATGCATTACATATATATATAATTATATATATATCTATAATTATATATGTATATATATATGTGTGTGTGTATATATGTATATGTATATATTTGTAAATATGTATATACTGGACTCTCCAATAAAGAGAGTCTAGTATTAAGAATGCGAGTTTTTGCTTCATAAAGTTTTTGCAGCTTCATAAAGTACTGTGTTCTGATGTTCAAGATTGCAAACATAAAAAGGTCACATTCCACGATACAAGTATATATAGGTCAACTATTATATCACAATTCACATTATGATGCTTCTTAAGCATGATAGATGGATGGTCTTCCGTTTGAATGGCAGATGCCACTCAATGAATCAAGTGCAAAAGAGAAGAAGTGAAACAAGAACCAGTTTGAAAGTTTGATCAGTCAAGGCTGAGCCTTGCAAAAAGTGCATCCTGAAAGCCCACAGGCTAAATAAAACACCTCTTTTAGATACAGGGATGTCCCTTATCTAACCAGACAGCCCTACTAAAGTATACGTTTCAGGGTACTAAATCATTCAAATAAACCGGTCAAATTACAATTAAAATTCTAATGTTTATTCTGCTTCGACCTGTTTTACGAACAACGGACTCACCAACACTACAGAAGAGAAATTTACACAGTGAATAACTTTATACTATCACAATACCAATTTTTATATACCATTTTTATACAGCTCAACCACTTTATAGCATGCATCGGTACACCGGTAATATGAATTCTGAAAGGAACACAGCAGAGCTGTTGGAATCGATATCTCTCAGTGTCTTTCAGAGTTTTTTAACAGGAGCTCTTACATACATCAAAGTATATATCAGCTTACAAGCATGGTTTCATTCTTATAATGTGACACATGATGAGACATTCCAATGTAATATCATAAAAAGGTACATTATAATATTAAATTCCTATAACATGGTGCTAGATGCAGCCTACAAATGTAACAGGGTTTCAGCATATAAATGATGCCATAGGCTGGCGGTATTTAGACATCATTTGGACATGTTTAGGTATAATTATATTTACAGAGGCAGATGTTGACATATGCCGCATATATGCACTAGCCAGTCGCTAGCAATTTCCAGTGTAAATATGAGTTATCAGTGTACATTAATTGCACGAGACGTATTAGCGTGCGAACAGGTTCTGCGGTCCACTCATTATTTTCGATCCACTCATTATTTTCGGCAGTTGAGTAAACAGTGATTATGAAATGAAAAGTGAACTGGCAAGAGAAGCTGAAGCAGAATGGTCATGTTCAGGAATTAAACCGCAGGCATTTGTAACATACAGGGCCGTAAATGCTGGGGAGGGAAGGAGGGAATTCCCTCCCCACTTTTAAGCTTGGAGAGGGAATGTGAAGGAATTCCCCCACTAGTGGAAGTTTGGAATATTGTTTTGCTAAATGCATTAATTTAATAATTACAATTTCTACGCAGTACAGTTATATGGGCTTCGTAAGGGAAGAATACACACTTTCGAAGTGCAGTTTTCCCTCCCCACATGTCAAAACAGATTTACGGCCCTGGTAAAAAAATTATGCAATGTAATGCAAATCTTAAAAATTTCTTTAAAATTGTTTTTGTATCTATTAACCATCTGTTCAGTCTTTTTTAAATGTCGCAAGTATTGTGCTATACCGTTGTGAACTGGAGCCAGTTGGGGCTAACCTCGATCAGAGAATTTAAGGAAGATGAGTAGAGCCATTGCTTCTTGGCAACTCATAACCTGCACAACCCTAAATTTAAAACAAGATCATGACTGTATCTTCTTACCAAGGAGTATAGGAAGCCGCAATGAAGATATAGATGATGGCCCGGTCACCAATGTGAAAGAAGTTCCGAAGCTTGCTGAAAATAGGTCAGCATGATTTCAGTAAAGAAACTTTGTAATAATAACAAATATAGGCTATCTATGTCATATTATATATCTATCTATCTACACTTGCTCCCTCTCACTGCTCCCATACAGTTTAAAATCCTCGCTTGGATGTTCAAGGCTCATCGGCCCAACAAACATCGGGGAGTTGCCCCGAAATATCTGGTTGACGTAATACTTCAGACTCATTCAGCTTCCTCCCACCATCCACTTCATTCCTCCAACAGACTTGACCTCTTGGTACTCTGTACTAGAACTGCTATGGCTCAGTCTCGTTCTTTGCTCAATTGGTCCCTCTCTTTGGAATGTGCTTTCTCCTTTTGTTCGCTTTACAATTCTATCTAGCAGGCTCTCTTCTTCCTTCGCTTTTCTCAAAACCTATTTCTTCTCTTGTGGCCTTGCGCACTGGGAGCGCTTCTGAACGGTTCACCCTACTAGAGGTGCTTTCATCATCATCATCATCATCAGTTCCTGACGCCAGCCACTTGGCGGCGATGGGTACGAATAAATGACCTCCATTGTCCTCGGTCTCTTGCCAAGTCCATTGCTCCCCTTAGTGTCAGCGCTTTACAAATGCTTAAATACAATACAATACATGTACATCTTTGTCTTTTATAGAAGGATTCATGAATCAGGACATCATAGTCTACACAGCACACAGACACTTGGGTCTTCAGTCCATAGGCTAATGGCTCAATACATGGACCATGGTATATAACAGCTCAATTGTAAAGCACTGTAATCCTGCTGAAAAAGCTTATACCACAGTTGTTCAACCCAGCAGTTTAGCAGCATTACAGAGCTTTAGAATGGCTGTACATTGATTTATTGAACACATACTGTTGACTAGAATAACAATGACTAACACATTATCGTAAAATACAAATGTAAATTTATTCTGGCTATTACATGTATATAGAAGTCTATCATCTGTACCACTCTACTCATCAATCTCTCAATACACATGCCTCTTAGTTTACTGCAAGTCTTTCAATGCATTTATCCAAGCATCAGTTTAAGGGACCTCTATCTTTTCACAGTCAATGTAGAAAGAAGGGTCTTGATCAGGGCTGCATTAAGGCTAGTGCGGCCCAGGTGCTGTGATTCGAAAGGCCCCCTTCTCATAACCAATGGTCCACCACGCACATATTTATAAAATGCAGGCCCCTCAAAACTGCGGTCCCGGGTGCTGCAGCACCCTTAGCACCCCCTTAATTCGGGCCTGGTCTTGATTGCCTGAATCACTTCACTTGATCAGTTCAGTTTTTAGGGCATCCACATGACAGGACTACAATGACTAACATATTAACATATTAAGTTCCACTGAAATAGGACAGTTGTAGCAAGTTTAACATGGAACAGCTGAGATTAAAGTTGCAAGGGATCGAATGTCACCATAATGAACAGATAAACAAGACCAGAACATAATACAGAATTAAACGGACCATGCCATGGAGCTCTAAATATAGTTCGAGCATTTAGATCTCCATGACTGTGCATGACCCGGAAACATCTGGCATTCACTAGTCTCTCTCTCCCTCTCCCTTCCCCTCCCTCTGTCTTTGTCTCAAAGGGCTTCACTGTTATAACAAAGACTGAGCTTTACTGCCAAACAATATTCATGAGCATTCTGGTTATATCAAGTAAGTAAGTAAGTATATTCCTTAATATAACCAGTCTATATTAGTCTATGCTGCTTCAAGACATTACTCTTCTAAGGATGTATTTAAACTTCTTTGAATTGGTGAGGGAGACGGCTAATCACCCGGCCTCATTATGAAGGCTGGTCCATTTGCTTTAATGCCACCTGGGGATGAGATGAGTCAATAGGCGGAGTCAGACATTTTTTTAAAACCAGGGCATATCCAGGGCAGTCAAACAAGTAACCAGTGCAGGGGGTTATTAATGCCCCAAACAAATTCTAGGCAGGGCAATCAATTCTGGCAGCGTGTGGCAGGGTAACTACCAGGGCAAAGGCTATTTTACCAGGGCATTTGCCCTGGCTTTCCCTGCTGTGGCGCCGCCATTGGATGAGTCAGGTGGTTTCCTGTTACCTTCCTCACAGACAATTGTGGGTGAGTAACTTGTCCAGGGTTGCTACGCAGTGGCTTGAGGTAGATTCTAACCAGCAACCCTCGGGTTACAAGGCACAGAACATACCGCTACACCACCGCATCCCATTACCCGGCCTCGTATGCCCAGGTTAAGCAAATATGACATTGTGAACACTTCAAATCCCAGCTTGACTCTCAAGGTTAGCTTGCTTCTGTTCTTCTTTTTGTTCTAATAATCCAACTTACGCCTCAACCAAGATATCATTCCCTTCCAAAATGGTGTAAATGACAAGTTTTATTTGGTTATCAGCACACCCACTGACTTTCTGGCTACATCTAACCTGGATATACAAGCAGTGCATATTTTAACTGTATAACTACTGGGACAAATGTCCCAGTAGTTTCAGATTTGCCCCAGTAGTTTTAGGATTTGTCCCAGTAGTTTTGGTGATTAGTCCCATGTAATACTCTACTTTCAATGTAAGTTTCCAATAACATTGAAGGAGAGCAGCAGACCTTGTCCCAGTAGTCCAAATCCGTTAAAACAGTGCTTCCCAAACTTTTCAGTGTCACGGACCGGCAGAATTAACTTTTCAGTGTCACGGACCGGCAGGAATTTTCCCACTGCGGAAGGACGGGTGCCCGATTTATTGAAGTTTTTCGATCACCTAAAGTAGATTCCTCAACTATGTGTTAAAATTGATTTAAATGCATACCTAGCCAATTCTATGACTCTATTGCTCTTTAACTGCTAGCCTAAAAGTGTTTTTTATGACTTAAAAAATTATAATAGCCATTCCCTGATTCCAAGACAATTTGACTAGTTTCTGGACTCACTCTGCGGACCGGCAACTGAGTGCTCGCGGACCGGTGCCGGTCCACGGACCACCACTTTGGGAAGCACTGCGTTAAAATATGCACTGGATACAAGAGCACAGAGGGTGCATTCAAATCATTGTGGAAAAGAATACAGAACATGTTTCCCAGTTTCAAGCAGACAACAAAGTAGCTACTGACTTTAAAGATAACAGATTCTTTTTATTTCTATACATAAAAGAGGCACCATCCACCAATATATCATAAACATGGGAAGAAAACCTGTGCTTTGAGAAAAACTTTTATCTTTCACATAAGTCAACTAATCATAATTGACATTCTTGGGAATGTTGCCATTCCTTTACTTCCACAATGGATAACCATGGCAGTTTACCAGGCAGAAGCATGATTACTATACTCAAAATAGGTAACAACAGCTATTCTGGAAACAAACTGGAAAAATCCAAGCCAGTGTGCAAAGAAATCTGAATACTAGGTTTGAGGTAAACTCACTGCCATAACTTTTTAGCAGAGCTATAAACAAAATAAATTTAGTAATTCAATTAAAATTGCTTTTACTGCTTTTTAAAGTTAGTGGGTTGGTTCAGTCTTTAGCACAGCTCATTAAAAATTGCAACCTGTTTTCCCAAATTACTTGGCAGCCATCCTCCCTCGCCCTCCCAACTCCCTGAGACTGGTAGTCTGGGGTACAGAATGTCAGCAGGTAATTTCCCAATCCTCTAAATCTGCCACTAAAGCAGTAAATCTCTGGCAGGCCAAAACTCTCCCACATGCTGTGTGCCAGGTATAAAACGAAGGCCAGACACTGGACCAGCTGAACTAGCCCTGCCACAGGAGGCTCACCTGTTCACTCTCATTTACACCACACAGATCTAAATACAGCGCCATTATTTACATCTTAAGGGATAAACACATCCACCAACAGACTTACAGTTTGTGTGTGTGCAAGTGTATGTGGGTGTATGTGTAAGTGTATGTGGATGTATGTGCAAGTGTAAGTGGGTGTATGTGCAAGTGTGCATTGCATTTATGTAGTATTGCCTGTAAAACCAGTCAGGTGTGGTACAATACTTTCCTATATACAGTTAATTGTCTCCTCATTTAACTGTAATTCCATGAATTTCCATCTGAGGTACACAACTATCGATTAGCCTCTCAAATGTATGTGTCCAAATCGACTTTAATTTCCATTTCTACGCTGGACTTGATTCCCTTCTGTTTTCGCTAACTAGTTTCTTTGTTGCCATTATCATTTCTGTTTTGTTTCTGGCTATATAGGCTTAACATGACTTCCCTTTGCTCTATCCTTGTCAGTGTCACGAACCACATCATAAACGAACAGTTCTTTTGTATTTATTCATTCATTCATTGACTCATTCATTCAGAGCATTTGCATAGCAACTGCCACCACGATAACTGAGTGATACAAAATCAATCAATCAAATTTTGAATCAATCAATCAATCAATCTATCAATCAATCAGTCAGTCAGTCAGTCAGTCAATCAGTCAGTCAGTCAATCAATCAATCAATCAACTTCATTTATTTGTGGTAACTAAGCTGACACAGACACAACTTACACAGGCAATATTGTTCAGCACATTCTGGAGACAGTCACAGTTCAAAGAATAAATACGTTAGCAGACGTGCTTATAAAGAAGGCTGTGACTAGCGGACCGCCAGGCGGTCCGCAAGTTTCCAATACTAGCGGGCCGCCAGTCTTACGTGACTACGGAGAGGCAGGCGGCCCTCAAATTTAGAATACTAGCGGTCCGCCAAGACGGAAAATTGACAGAGAACCTTAATTTAGGCTTTATTACGCTAAGGTGGGAAACATTTAGTATCGGGATGCGTAAGTTTACTTGCGTTTTACGGTATCTTTTGGCATGGTGCTAGGATGGTACCATGTTTTATGACAACACTAACCCTAACCCTGACCCTAACCGACCCTCACGACGCCTAACCTTATCCTAACCAAGGTAACTACTCATAAGCACTCCAAAATCCAGACCCAGGGAAATAGGTAAGTTTTCAAATGTCCAAAAAATAACGGGATAACATAAGAAAAAAATTCTGCCCTGGTGGGATTCGAACCTAAAACCGTTGAACTTACACTCCAGCACTCTAACCACTCGACTACGGAAGACCTCACAATCGTAATGAATAATATTGGATCTTATTCTGCATGTGTAGCCTTCTTCACTGCATACTTTTTCATAGATTCAAAAGTCTTTGCATCACGCATTGTTAGATTATTTAAATTAGTAGTTTCATACACTTTCTTTCAATTTTCTAACTGATTAAAACTAAAAACAAAACTTTTTCCCGACATAAATGATTTGACACGTGACTGGCGGCCCGCTAGTTTTATAAACTTGCGGGCCGCCTGGCGGTCCGCTAGTCACTTCGTATAAAGAATACATGAAATATAGTTAAAGTGATCTTTAATAGGTAATGAGAAGTTATGCAGTAATAGGTAATGAGAAGTTATCACATTTTTACATAAATGAAATTTATTTAGAAGTGCTTTACCTGCATTTGCCACTGCAGTACGCCAGAACGTGAAAAGTTGTTGAGACAGCAAAGAGCGAGAACATCGAGAGACCATAGAGAAATGCAATGAAATGCTGAATACATCCAGTTGATAAATGAAGCATCCACAGAACGCCAGCAATGCTCGGCAATACCCACATCTGTCAAATCAATACGAAGTTGTTAAAACTAAAAGTGCAACAGTCACCATAATTGAGAATAGTACAATACAATGTTCATTGACATTGACTTTGCCTTATTTTTTTAAATGTATTGCCCAACGCCGGTCATTTGCTGTTGTGGGCCCTTCTAAACGACCTTCCCACTCCTCTGCGGGCAAAACTATTGTCTGGGTTCTCCTACTCATCTGCTCGTTCCCTGAAGACAATTCTCTTTCCCTGGGGATTCTACACTGAGAGCACCTCCGAATAGTCCATACTGCGAGAGGCGCTTTATAAATGTTCAGATACAATACATCTCTAATATAATTGTAATTGGAAACTTATAAAGTGTCACTTCACGGCAAACTCATCAGAGTGTTCCTGGCCCGATGTCCTAGAACTAGTGGGAAAGATGTCGGTCTTCAAGCACTTGCAGTTGCAGAAAAGAAAAGGCAACAGTGAGAGCTTTTGTCGAGACCAGCAGGGAGACCCATCCACAAGGCAGAGCCATCAACTCTATGTCCCGCTGGTCGCAGAGGACGGCAGTCAGGGACAGTGGAAATGAGGATGCAGCTCTAGTTCCTTCAGGTGACGTCTTAAGACAACCAGTGCCTTACTTTTTACAATAGCCAGGAAATAATTTCGTGATGGATTTCTAGTTTTAAGGGGCTTTCTATTGGACATGGTCATATTTTTCTACATTTCTAGTTTTTTACAACAGTAATGCATTTATTTCGGGGTTTGAATCGGCAAACCACCCCTAAACAGTAAACACACTCATAGCATATTAGTTCAGAATCAGAGGACATGGCACAGAACAGAGTGGTTCAATAGGATTTCTGGATCTGACTTGGGGAAAAGCATCAAAAACTAACAGCAAAAGAAGAAAAGTACGGAGATGAAGGAGAGTAGAAGGAAAAGAAGGAAGAAAAACAGGCAGACTTACAATCGTAATTGTAATCTCAAGATTTCTACAGTGCCCAAAAACCAAAGTCATGGGAACCAGCTTATTCAGCTCAGTCAAACAAAATTGATGGGCAGGAAGGGTCAAAGTTAGATCCAGGTCAAGATCCAGACAGTCAGAATGAATAAATGGTGGATGGTGGTTAGAATTCAAGCAGCAAGAGAGGTAAAAGGTCAAGGTGGAACCAGCATAGGATTTGTGAAAAACCGTTTTTAGTTTTGTGTGAAAGACCTATGCACAGATAGCAAGAGGTGAGGTTTTATATAGCAAGAAGTGAGTCCATATTTGCTTTCTTCGACTCTAAGCTAGCAAGGGATTGTTGCAAAAAAAATTCTGGGAATTGGTCTAATATATTCTGTTACTGGGAATTTACTTAAGAACTCTTGGTTTTGAACCTGTAGTATCGAGTGATGACAGTGGAAACTGTTTCTTCATTATGCACAACTTAAGAATATAGAATGGCCAAAAGGCGGCTATAGCATCTAAATATCAACATCAGTAAACACTTACTCCATGTGTGACCATGTTGGCAATATGTTCACCTTCTGTAGGAATGTAGGCATGGCCTGACTTTGGACGGCTATTCATGAACCTGAATACATTCACAAATCTTAATTAAATCCAAAACCACAAAAGTGAATCATACATGTGTGTGTGTGTGTGTGTGTGTGTGTGTGTGTGTGTGTGTGTGTGTGTGTGTGTAGTGTGTGTGTGTGTCTGTGTATTCTGAAGATTTTCCTTACAAGAAGCTCTACATATCTGCGATCACAAGTACAATAGCGTATCACTAGGCCTACTTGCACAATGAAGGAATTAAAATAGGGTCGCCTATTACATGAATGAATGTCTAAAACCGCAGAGTCCTAGAAACTCACCAGAACGGAAAACAGTAACTGTTAATCTCCTCCGATCGACACATAGTTCCAGCTGATATCCCGTATAAACAATAACGAATGCATTAACTGACTGAACTTGAGCGGAGAACACAAACGTGATACCCTATAATAAGCTGGAGGGCGGACTGCCGCTAACCCGGCATTCATCCAGGCCCTGAACTCTTAGTAACCAGTCTTCTAAATCATTAGATTGACGTAAACAGATCGTCCAGGATCGGATAGATTACGATAAATAATCGTTTAAATTAAACGTTTCCAGGTATTCAAAATTCCTTCTCTACAAAATTAACCAGACACTAACAATTACAACGCTCGACCGCAGCCAACTAGGTTGTTTTTGCGAGAAGAAACTGGGTCGGGTCATGGCTTTATAGAAATTAGGTCAGATCGTGACCGCTACAGGCTGCGTGAATATTTAAAGCCTTGTCATTTGGACCAATGAAATTTGACCACCAGAAATTAAGAATAAATCAGGTCAACTCCGCCGTCATGGTCGCGTTCTAGAAATTGTTCTGAGCACGATCCGAACGCGTGGAATAAATGAAAGACGCACGCGTGCTGAGGCAGATCGACAGTACTGTTTTAATGTAGGCCATTGTTTAGCGATTATAATACTGTACGAAGGCCTTACAATAGTACTTATATACTCGAGAAAATTACAGAAACTTTTTGGAAATTATTGTTTATGTGATTTTGTTATTTAACACTATAATTTAGATTGTTCTTATCCGATGTATCCGCAGTGTGTTTGCAGGCGGTTCAATAAAGCACGTACATACTTACTTATTGTAAAAACATGATAGGGTTAGTTGATGAATATTATGTTAAGATAGACATTGACAAAGCTACTGACAATCCTTCAGCCCACTATATAAGCTTGCCGACATTGCTGGTTGATAAAAAAAATAGAAATTACGAAATTATGGTCCATAAAGCATCCTAATAATGAGACCGTCTGCATGGGCCCGAGGTCGTAATGTAGCCTATAACCGGTGTTATTTCATGTCTGGAGTATTTAGTCTGATGGTTGAAGGATGTTTCGCTGAAGTGCAAACACGACAGTAGAGGTCTTGCAACTGGAGAACTTTTTCATGTTTTGACTGCATAATTTAGGCTCAGTTTCACTTTACTCATTGTGTCATACTCGACTGGCTAAGGCTGAAATTAGAACTGTAGACCCCATTCAATGTTGCTGAATGCAACACTGATTCATTCAGGCATTCATTCATTTTAAGCATTTATGTAGCACTCCTGGAAGATACATACTCGCAGGCATTCCCAACCCATCCCGGGCACAAGAACTTAACAACTTCTGCCCAAAACTATTTGTCAAATATTTCTGTGCATGGGTGAGTGTAGAGGACTAGGATGCAAGGCTTTGCAGACTTTCAGCCATTAGTTGGGTGCAGAATTTCACTCAGAACAGTCTCGTTGTAGAGCCAGCAACTGCCAGAATAGCAAGATTTAATAATAGATTTATGTTTAAATTTTAGTAGATGCAAAAATTTGGGAGAGTGGGTTATCCTTAAGTAAGAGCTGTTGTTGGTTGTTAGTTTTTTTGCAATTTCTGAAGAAAAATCTTTCAACCCACAGTACTGGAGTATGCATATGTATTCAATTGCCTTCATGCTTTCTCTAGTGTTGAACTATCCACTCAGAATAGTCTTCCATTGCATTATTATACGGTTTAATATGATTTGCTCAGCATTCATTTGCTAGCAAGCTATCATAAGTCGCATCTGTTTTGATCAGTTATGTAGTAATATATATGTGCAGTGCCTTTGAGAGGTCAAAAAACAAGCCATACTACATGCATGCTTTAACATCATTATAGGAGAGTGCAGAGAGCACCTCTGAGTAGATATCTTGAAGGGGCACTATATAAATGTTCAATTACATTACATTACATTACATGCATACGTGATTTATATTGTTATAATAGTCATATAATGTAAGTCACTCAGATCCTTTTTCTTTAGTCATGACTATGTGGCGCTTCTGTAGATTTCGAAGAGGCACTATATAAATTCTGGAATGAATGATTTGAATCCATTAATTTAATTTAATTAATTTGTAACTGGTATTACTGATTTCTGTAATGGGTTGCGGTGTGTCAACCTAGTGATTCTTCAATAAACGAATATTATTATTTATAAATGTTCAATTACATTACATTACATACATACTTACATTTTACATTGTTAATAGTCATATAATGTAAGTCACTCAGGTCCTTTTTCTTAGTCGTGACTGGGCTGTGACTGAGCGCTTCTGAGTAGATTTCTTGAAGAGGCGCTATATAGATTCTCATAACGAATGAATGAATGAATGAAAAGTTTGATTGTCCTACCCATCCGTATCTTACATTGCAATAGCTTACCTTACTTACCTCAATGTTCCTTACCTCACTTTACCTTGCCCTAAACAATGCATTACCATACCATACCTAAATCTTAACTTACATCAAGTTACTTTATGTAATGTAAATCTCCAAAATGTTCAGTTGCCACACAAAATCCACATCGGTCAGACCAGCTTATTCAGTGGCGCTAGGCCTATATCAAATCAAGTCTGCAATAGTCAGGTTGTTTGGTTGTTCTGTTGCCAGATAAGAAGCCGAGGAGGTCAAGCCGAGGAGACAGCATGGTGCTACAGTAGAAATCATTGATGATGGTTATGTGGTGGCTGCACAGTAGTAGAATCAGGATATGATAGCTTGAAGAGTTCTGGTTTTTTCGGTCGTAAGTGAAAAGTAGCAGAGGAGAGTGCAAGTGGAGGAGTAATGAAATTAACAGGCGATATAGGAGGATGAGCAAACTGGCAGAGGTCTTTTGGGAGTTTGTAAGGCACGGAGAAGTGAGATCTGTTGGAGGAAGGTTGGAAGGATAGGTTAGTTTGCTTAATTGTTTGTGGGAGCCTATAAAGAGGAATTCTGTTTTGAAGGGTTCAGGCATAGCAGGTTGGCAGTCATTCAAGCTGATATCTGAGTTATGGTGTTACGTAGCTGGTTTAGTGCATCTGAAAGGGAGGGAGTGGGGGAATAAAGATATGAACAGTTGTATGTCATCGGCGTAGAGATGATAATCGACAGAGGATGAGGAAATGAGTTTGCTGAGTTTGGAGGTATATTGTATAAAGAATGAACAGCAGAGAACAGAGAACAGAACCTTGAGGAACAGCACAAGTGAGGGCGTTCGGATTAGGCGAGTGACCAGCATTAAGAGTGAATGAACGTGAGGAAATGTATGACTTGATCCCCAATAGGGCAGTACCACAGATGCCTAATTTATACAGAGGAAAGGTGATTAATAAGAGTGTCATGATATATTGTATACCAAAGGCAGCAGAGATGTCCAAAAGACACAAACAAGAGCCTTGCTGACGACCTATTATTGCCATGACAAGTTTGCAGTATACCCAGACATAGTAACCTATTACTGGCAATGCTACTTTGTTCCTATAAGTTGCTCAATATTTGTAGAGATGTGAAGATTCTAATAAAAAAAGATTACTCACCTTGTCTTTGGATTTTCTTCAAGGCAAACGAGCGGTCCATTGTTTGGACACATTTTACAATTATGTTATTAAATCCTTCCCTGAAAACTGGTACAGAAATTCAGTTTCAGAAACTTAATCCTTTTACATCATCTGACAAGTTCCAGTAGCCTATATTTCTTTGATACTACAAGCAAAGATGTTAGAGCCGTAGGCTCCAAGTGCTGTTACTCCAAGGCGTTTTCTGAATTAACTGTGAGACAGAAGATATTCAAACTCCGTCTGAATCATTGTGACGTCAAAGTCGGCTACTCAATCCAGGGTGAAGTTTGCTGATAGTTGCTATAGTAGTGTAGATCCAATAAAGAGACTGCTTTACTACAGCATGCAGTACGTACGGCCTATCTTGCCGCAGAGACTGTACAGTCTGCATGGCGGTTGTGTGTAAAAATCAATGACACTCCACACGAAGCGTAGAAAACAAATGCCGGCTTTACTCGACAAAATCCAAATATAATGTGGACTGCAGTTGTTAAAACGTCATAATTTTCACGACTATGAATCCGGGACTGTGGCGGCTTTGTGTGATTTTGTGCACTTCTATTTCTGTCAAAGTCTGTGTTTGCTCAGAGCCGTGCCTTGCACTCTGATAATGCGGCCTTGCTGTGTGTGTGTCTATTTGCATTCAATCTGATCAAGTGGTATTGATAAAATTCAGTTTTGCGTTGTCGTTTACCAATTTTCCTGTAAGGCACGCCTTCAGCCGAGGATTGCTTAAACTGCTGTGGTTTGAATTGCAGCGATACTTTTCTTGAATTTCAAGAAATGGTAGTTACTTAGAAATCAGTGCATGCTTTGGCTTGTATGGTATGCATCTGTGTGCAAACATACAAGACTTTAAAGACTGCTTTCAGTTGATCTTGACCTTGGGCCATCTCATACAACACAGCCATAGATACCAAGTTTGTTTTTATCGTCAGTGTCCTAGCTTCACAATCTAATCTGCAGTTGTTGAATCATAACATACTAAGGTGCATTATGTCTAGTAGTAACAGATGCCTGATGTGAAAAACCACAACATTTTACCTGTTAGTAATAGTACTCAGTGTGTTGTTCTGACATTGAGGTTCTTTTCTTGATCTGAATGAATACTATTGCATTTAAGAATAGAGTGACGAAAGGCTGTGGCTCATCAATGGTTTACAATTTTGTTATATATGTATCTAAAAATGTATATAGGGCCTAGCACCCTTTAGAACCTTGTGAAGGTGCTATGTAATTGTTTGTACTAGAAATTCAACACCAAATGCAATGAAAGACCAGTGAATCATCAACTAGGAATGAAAACTCTATTAATAGAATAGAATTATGATGTGACTAAGCAGGTGTATCACTGATTAGGCTGCCTTGTCACGTAGGAAAACAGCGGGAGCTTGCAAATGAGTAGGGTGTATTTTGGATGTGTGGATGTTATAGGCACTGTCTATATAGTGCACATCAATATATTATATGTTGTATTGGCATAATGGCATTGCATTCTAGAGAGTAATAGCCTTAGAAGTATATGCAATGGCAATGTGTAAGAGCAAATAGAGGATGTAAGAGCATTGGTAAAATGAGCAGTAGGACTGATGGGCGTCTTGCATGGCTGCCATACAGTTAAATTTGACTCATGTAATAACTTGTGAATATCGGTTCATGCTCTGACTTGTAATCATACTGCTTTCATGTCAGTTTTAATTAATAAATGAAGATCATTATTACAAAGAACCGAGCTTTTTCTGTGGCAGGCCCAATGATCTGGAATGGTCTCCTCTAGAGCTGCGTCTACACCCTGGGAGTCTGCCTGAAACTTTCCTTACTAAACTTAAAACTGTTCTTTTTGGGCGCGTGGGAGTCGGGAGCACCTCTGAGTAGTTTCCTTGGAAGGGGCGCTATATAAATTCCCAAATGAATGAATGAACAAAATACTGTGTTAGCTGTTGACCTCAAAAGCAATTGTCAATATCTTGTGATTTTAAGAACTTTCCCCAGCATACCTCTGCAAATGTTATAATTTATGCTCGCCGAACATAAATTATAGAGGTGTTCAGCTGTGATTCATGGTGTGTGGTCCTTTTAGTACATTTAAAAAGGGGGACATGATATCCGCGCCACCTCGCGAATAATATGGAGTCAAGATAATTTATTTTGCCCTTTGCCAGGGAGAGGAAGAGGAACAGGAGTGAGCACACATACATGCACACACACACACACACACACACACACACACACACACACACACACATGCACACACACACACACACACACACACACACACACACACACATACACACACACACACACACACACACACACGCACCCACCAAAACACACACACACATACACACACACTTCCATACACAGTAGAACACAGAATTCAGTGTACATTATTTTACTGTTGTGCTGTTTTTCCATGGACTGAGTCAGATGACTGTGTCTGAGTCAGAGTGTACAGTTCATTGAGCATAAATTATACAGGACAGGGCTGAACGAGAGGTCATGTGAAGAGGTATGCTGAGGAAAACTTCTTAAAATCACAAGGTTTGACAATTGCTTTTGTGGTCAACAGCTCACATGGTTGCTTCGCGTGGGGTTAGCTAGTTTACAATATTTGCTTTTAGGATGCTATCAAAACCCCTTCCGTTAATGGTCTCAGAGGTAATGTTCTGTCTATTGTATTGTGTACTGTATTTTTAAATATATATAGCGCCACTCAGTGCTACACCAATCCAGGGACATAACTAGCGTTTGGCACTTAAGCCCCCAAACGAAGCTGAAGCCCCCAAAATGACTCAAGCCCCGGCTATACTATAGGCTCGGGCTACCGGCTATGTTCAGGGCTTAAAGCCCCCCAAACGAAAAGTTCTAGTTACGTCACTGCACCAATCAGAGGCGCTCCCAGTGCAAGAGACCCCGAGAAAATAAGGCTGTCTTTAAGCAGCAAAAAGATGCATGGAGGCCCCAGCTTGAAGCACTGAGCAAGTCATGGGAGGAAGTTGGCTCCATAGAGTGGGGCCAATAAAAGCAAAAGCACGAGATTTGGTCATGTGCCATTAGGGCCACATACAGGGTTGTGAAGGCGTTTGAACTTAAGTATGTAGAGCCATTCAAATAATATGGCAGGGAGGTTTGGAAACAGCTATGGGGTCATTCCACCCTGTCCAACTCTCTAGTTCCAAACATGTTATTTACCTACCAAATTATAGTTAATGCATATGCTATGGTGTTTGATATCATGCAACCAATCAAGTAACATGTAGTTACGTAATGTGTGAGGTGCAAACTGCAAAGTAGCTTTCAGTGGTACACAGTATACTATGACAACAAGGATTAAAAGTCAACAAGCAAATAAAGGGGGCACAGTTATCAACCCTTGCCCCTGGGCGCTGAAAGCCTGAAACCCTTCGTTACGCCATTGTGTCAAATGGCACTCTGGTGAACAAGCATCAGCAATATAAATTCACATACACATCAAAATCTATCCAGGACTATTCTGACTACAAAATGTTGCCATCACAAAACTGAATGAGGCCAGTAAAAATGTCTGAATTGGATTTTTGGCCCGTATCTTTACATGAATAATGTATTTACGACTTCGTTTTACTCTTCCAGAGCAACTGGCTTCAGAGGCTGTGCTGTGCTTCAGTGGCTTCATTCCAGCCATGCATGGAAGATCAATAACTCATCACGTAATTGACCCAAGGCAGGCAAGGGAAAATCGCTTACCTGGTCATCCATGGCAACCAGGTAAGTTGTGGTTACATGATACAGAAGAATCAATCCTGTCGCAGCTTCTTGGGTCTTTTAATGGTATCTCGTGCAATTTGCTGACTTGCCAACTGTTATCGTAACTTTGCTGCCATGAATTTATTCGTATCTATGAAATTGCTCTCCATGGTTCATCCTTTCAACAGCTTATTCCAGGTACTGTTTGCTATCGTATCTTGAGTGTTGGTGTTCCAGGTAAGTAATTGATTTTTTCCTGAAAGTTAAAATGCTGTTTCATTGTCATAGTATCCTATGATCTGAGACTGGTGAGAGGTGAAATAGGAAGGCATACTATGCATTGCATACTATACTATGCATACTATGCATTGCCTTCTTGTCTTAATTGAATCTGACCTATTGCCTTCTATAGCACTGTCATCATTATGCAGAAGACATTATTCATAATCTACTATTGAAGCTTAGTAAAAATTAAATAGATCACCAGAAGTTTAGCTTCAGTAAGGAAGAAGAAGAAGAGCAGTCCCTTAAGCTAGCCCTGAGTCAGCCATGGGTATGAAGTTTTAGCGACTTCATGTTTTTAACCTCGGCATATGAGGGCGGGTGGCCAGTCCTCTCCCTCTCTGTCTCATCTTCCCACAGACATAGTATCAGTCAGTGTACTCTTATAGCTGAGTTGGCTAGAGTTGCAGTCGGAGCAGAAATCTTGAACCAAATTTCTGCCCTGGCGGGGATTTGAACCTCTGACCTGATTGACAGTTCAGCATGCTAACCACTACACTGTCGTGCACACAATCTTCTTCAGTAAGCAAGTTAGAAAGCCTAAGGATGCTATACATGCCATAACAGACAGTCAACAGATGGCAACAGTTTTCAAGGCCTAATTTTTCTTAGTCATTCCACTCGAATTATAAGGAATGTCTGAATTTGTTTTAGTTACTATGGTTGAGTATGTATGGTCAATGTTTGACATACTATACCTTAGACTACCCTTAGCACCTTTTACAGTTTCATGTAGGGCAGTCATTAGTTTTGTGGGAAGTCATTTTCATTGTGACTAATCACACCTGTGCATCTGTCATTTTATTTGAAGTCTTGTGTAAGCCAACCATAAGAGTGGCTGTATGCTAATTCGATAATATTTATCTTTAGCAAAAAATGTTTGTTCTCGGTGCATTCATACCTGTGAAGTTTAAACTGCACAAGAGCATGTGTTAGCAATGCACCGGTAATGTTTTTTAGAGACGTGTAAAGATACTCGACCTTTGCTCTGTTGCCACACTTAAGCCACGTGAAATTCCATTTTCGGAAGAACATAGCACTGTAACAACTTGCATTCTAAAACTGAATTAAATTCGTTATCCTTCTTGTTCTGGTAAGAGGTCATGCTATATGGGGTGGGGAGATGGTTGATTGGTAACATGCTGACACAAAGATCAGAAGAACATGGGTTTGATACCAGCTAGCTCCACAAGGTTGACTCAGCTTTCTACTCTAGCGCCTTCGTGAGTTTCTTGTAAGGCGCTATATAAATGGCCATATACGTACATACATACTCCCTAGGGGCGACTGTAAAATTAGCAATAGATGGGTGCCTTGCAGGCTGCCATACAATTCAACTCCTGTTAAACTTTTATCATCTGTAACTACTATATCGTGTAATCTTACTGCGTACTTTTCAGTTTGAATTAATAAACAAATATTATTATTATAATGGTATGTATTCGCTTTATCTTCAGTGTTTATGCTTAGGTGTGATTAATTAATTATCTGTGGTTTGCAATTTTTTTAGTAGGGGACCGAATTTCTCGGATGAGCAGCAAGTGGAGCAATGAGCAAGGAAACGAACACGACGGTCATCCAGGTGTCGAGCAATATGGGGCTAGTGAATGGTGATGCCAATTCACAATCTAAGCTCGTGGCAGAGGGAGAGGATGAGAATGGATATGATAACATTTCGTACCACTCCATGGATGTGGTGGAAGAGCCAACACCGGAACAGAAAGAAGATAAGCCAAAAGCCAAGCGTCCGATGCCCTTTAAGCCGAAATTAGACGAAGTAAGAAGCGGCTTTAATTTGATGTCTCGTTTACCGATTATGTATGCACATTCGTGCGTGTATTGTGCATTCATTTATGCATCCGCGCATATATATATATGCATACTGGGTAAGCATTTCTGTATGGTGTAATGATCTACATAAATTAATATATATATATGTATGTATGTGGAGATTTTGTATATGTATGTATGTGGAGATTTTGTGTATGTATGTATGTGGAGATTTGTATGAGTTGTTAGGTTCATAGAAATAAAATTTTATAAAAAATTTAATTAAAATCGTATAATATTTAGAGGTGGCCCTCGAGCGGTGAAGTTTAGAAAATTAATGATACTTGGTACAATGGGAAGTATATAATGCTACATGATAATTAATCGCCAGTTGTAGTACTAATAATTTGTATTGCTTATCTAGCAAATTATCTACTATCTACCTGTATATATAGGGTCTATATATATATATGGTATATATATATACCTCACATAATTACGTGTGTTAAAATTAATTACTAATTTCCCGGAATATATTGCCATAACAGTCTTTTCGCTGCAGTCCAGAAATTTACCTCGATGGTCGGAGACAACTTGAAGGAGTAATTCTAGTTGCTCCTCCCTGGCAGTCAACTTCTTAATGAGGGCCACGCCTCACTTAGCCCTGTCATTGATGATGCGCAATTTCCCCCGGAATGTTTCCTCTTCATCGCATTCAGACGAATCCATGGCAAGGAAAGTCTGAGGAAGGCCAAATATAGAAGAGTGTTTATCGCGCAGAACTACTCCAGGCCCCTAGTGCCCATAATGCAGCAGATTTAACTTTTGGTCGCTTTGGTGGATGTCACTGGGTGATCCGGGGCTGCGTAGTCCATGGTGGCTAACATCAGTCTCTTCATCTCCACAGACACTCTCGAATCAAAAAGAGCCAGTCCGACCAGCTCCTCAGAAAAGTACCATAGATGAAGTCCAAGCGTTTTGCTTGTTGTGCTGAAAATGGCTTCATGTGGGTATTTTAGGAGTTCAATCATAAAGTCGGAAGTCGTTCAGAGGTGCTTCAACTCCGATTGGGGCAGTAATCCAGGTCTTGAGGTGGATGATAACTGCAAAAGTTGCCCGATCACGAATTCCTCTCTTCTCTGAAGCAGTCATTTTGAACTGGTCACAAAAGAGCCAGATTTTAATCGCTTGGTCATCCATCTGGCACAATGCATGGTGCCCGGCACCTGCAAATGAAATCGTCATGCCTCCAACATCGCTTATATAGAAGAACTTCAGGGCCAGCAGATGCACCACTTGTCCCTTCGAATGTCGCCCAAACCACTGGCTCTGCCATATGATGGTGACATGCCAAGAAGAGCAAATCTCTTCCAAGCCTCTGCTCTATAATCGTGCAAGCACCAGAAATGCCACCATCATTGTCAGCCTTTGGCAGGACAGTATTTGTGTCAAAGCACAACCCCGCAACACGATCTATAATGCCCCATTCCTCCAAAGACACGATGACGTCAGTGGCTTGGGCCTCGGTATACAGTTCCGGATCGAAGTTTCGGGACACCGAGTAGCTGCTTCACTCCAACACCTGATATAAGAATTGGAAGACGATTGATATGCACTGTGGAAGTTAGATCTTCCATTAGCTTCCCATCCCAATGTGTTGTCAACTGTCAAATGTACAGTTACAGTAAACTCTGATTTTAGCTTGTTCGACTTGGTGGAATGAAGTTAGGTCATGGAGTATGAATTGTACTCCTGCTATAGTATTCAAATCAGTAACGTTCTGCCAAAGGCTAGATGCAACTTCACTGACAATCAAGGTGGCACTTCTGGATGAGACGCTGGTTCTGTCGAGTGCTAGACATCATGTTTAACCGTTCTCTCTTTGGGGATGGGCCATCGCCGGAAGCACAAGGATGGCAATCTTCCTTCTCTTCTGCTGTACTAGATGATGATGATGATGATGATGATGATGATGATGATGATGATGATGATGATGATGATGATGATGATGATGATGATGATGATGATGATGATGATGATAATGATGAAGTGGTAGCCTGCTTCGCTTTTTCTTTAGATTGAAATTGGCAAATTAATAGGACAATCTGTCCCTCTCTTAATGATTCGAACTATGTCATCATCATCATCAGGATCCATGGGCCGAAGGCCCGTAGGTGTCCAACGCTTGCATCAGATCCATGGGCCGAGGCCCGTTTGGAGTCCAATGCTTGCATTGGATTTCATACGTATTTTTTCTTTACGAACGGAGTATCTGCACCCATCCGTTCGACCTTCGCACTTCTCCCTTAAAGAGAGTTCCAGGCTTAGGACTGGCTCTGATATCCACTATCTTGTGGTATCAGAGGCGGCGATGCCGCCCACGTTTGCCAGCTTTTCAGGGTTCCTGCTGAGCCTGTCCACCTCGCGCAGTAGCGCCCTAGGTGGTACTTCAGCCAAGACCTTCACCACTGATGGCATAGCCTCAGCAGGCACTCCCTACTTACTGTTGCCACCCCCTCACCACGTTGAGGTGTGAGTCGGACTTTGGGAGGGGGAACTATGTAGCATAGTAATAAACAATGGGCCTACATTGCTAAAACTTTGACATCAAAGGGCCACCTCTAAATGTTATCCGATTTCCACCAAATGTTTTGTAAAATTGTTTTTCCATGAACCTAACAACTTGAAAGGGTGAGAGATTAAAAACTTTAACTTTCATTTTTAAGAGACACCCTAATATGTATGTATGTGGAGATTTTGTGTATGTATGTATGTGGAGATTTGTATATGTATGTATGTGGAGATTTTGTGTATGTATGTATGTGGAGATTTGTATATGTATGTATGTGGAGATTTTGTATATGTATGTATGTGGAGATTTATATAGCATCTCTTGGACATCTCTTAGAGGTGCTTTCACTAGCATTGCTGTTTCAGTTGTTGGCGCGTGTTTATTCATTTGGAGCATAAAAATTATGTGGCCGTGTATTGAATTATGCGGCTTTCAGTTGAATTTCTGTACCTGAAATATGTTGATGGATTTGCTGAATCTCGATTATACTGTCCCTAAACCATAAAAAATTAATAATTTAAAGCTATTTATGTTTTAAGTGTAAAACCATTTTGCTGGGCTTATTATGACTGTTCGAAGATTGTGTTCAGTATTTGTTATGTTGCAGCAAACTGGTTTTGTATTTTCTGTGTTGATGAGTGTGGCCAGGTGGGCCGCCTCTGAGATGGTCTACATGTAGGGACCATAAGCAAGTCTTTAAAGCACATTTGTCTACTATGGCACAAGTGTTCACACATAATTTGTCTTGGACATTAAATGTAAGTTTAAGAAACTGAATAAATGAACGTTTTGTTGTTGCAGTCACAAATAACGGAGTACATTAAAGCCAACATTTCCCAGCGCAAATGCTGTTGCTTCCTCCCAACAAAGGAAACAAAGGAGTAAGTGGATGCAACGTGGCATTGAAATTCTTTCATTCATTCATTCATTCATTCATTCATTCATTCATTCATTCATTCATTCATTCATTCATTAAGAGGTTGATATATATCGCCCCTTCAAGGCCACCTACTCAGTAAGTATTTTAAGCATTCTCTTAAGAGTGAGTGCCTCTGCAGATTTTAATGGTAAGTGTATAGGTGCAATTACCATTCAGTTACAGTGTTGGTGGTTACATGCCGGGTATGGTTCAATAATCACTCAAAAGATTGTTTCTGCTGCTCTTCAAGCATAAATATAATCACAGATTATTTATGCATGTAGTTTTTTTGTTGATTGAACAGTTTGTGTCAGTGTGGGCTGAAGAAAGAGGGTCATGATCTGGCCGTTGATTCTGTTCCTACTCATAACCATGGCATCAAACAGAAGTGGGATGATGACACATGTACGGTGAAGGTTCCGGCGAATTCCTTTGGCCTCATCACGTTTGAAGGCTTTGGCCAGGAAGCTTCGAAAAAGGCACCGGTGAGTTACTTTTCTTGGCAGCATCACTTTACACAAGGCTTGTTGTGGTTATTTTCTGAGTTTTGTATACGTGTTTGTGTTCGGTATTTGTGAGTTTTGGGATCAGGTGAAGATGTCAGAATGATTCTTCACCCCAGTTCATGCAGTAAGGGCTTCTTGTGGAGACCCATCTCCTCCCCAGGGTCCCCTCCTCTTCACTTTATCAGTCGCTTAAGATGGTTCTCTTCTGCCTAGCCTATGTTGAGAACGCCTCTGAGTAGAGATCTTGAATAGGCGTTGTATAAATTTTGATTGATTGATTGATTGATGGATTGAACTGGTTTGTGAAAACATTTAGTAGACTAGAGTATGAGGGAATTATCTGCTCTTCTGTTAGACAGTTTCATCTGTGAAGAATCTGAAAGTTTAGTTTATTTAACTGTGGCTCACAATGTATCTTGTTGGCCAGTGCTTTTATACACTGTGCTTTTATACACTGTTTACTATGTATAAGTATGTGTGTATGTGTATGGGCCGTTTCTAAGAATGATGGGTTTTTACCTTGCGAAAGTGCTGTGCTGTCTGTTATATTTTAATAATTATTTTGCCAGTACATTCGTGTGGATCACCAGACGGACACGAAGGTCCTTTGGGAGCTTCTCAAGACTCACTGGAAGATTCCGGAACCAAAACTGATCATATCGATCACGGGAGGAGCCAAGCGTCTCTTCATCAAATCACGACTGATGAACTCGTTCAGACGCGGTCTCATCAATGCAGTTACTGCTGCTGGTATGTCTTCGTTCATCCCCACTTGTCATGCACTCATGGTGTCTTACTCAGCATAAGGAATATCGTCATCTATAATTGTGCTTCTTCTTTTGTATTCAGGCAGGTACAGGAAGCATATGATGCCATTTTTCTTTGTTGATCTTTAGGTTTTACTTTTTGATATCTTACCAGCAACAAAACTTGCACTGTCTTATTTAGATTTAGGTTTCATGTAGACTGAAAACTTCTAGTAAAACTCAATCTGGTAATGGTATAGTATAAGTGAATGAGTTTGAGATTCATGCTTTGACGTTATTATATTTTCATCCACTTCATCACGAAGCATGACACATTTGGTGTATGTAATGAAACAGAGTTGTGTCTGCTGACTAGTGGCTGATATCTGAGCAATTACTGAAATGGGTTTGAAGAAGAGTAGATTAGATAATATAAGGTTAGATCTTGATAGGTACGTAGCCTTACACATTGTACATTGCACCACATCGAATATTAGAGTACATGACATTGTATTGTATTGCAATATGTTATGTTACATTTGCGTTGCTTTTGTAGAAGCATGGATTGTTACTGGAGGTACAAACACAGGAGTGATGGAAATTGTGGGAGACGCGGTTCACGACTACATGCTGCAGATGGGAGTGTCTGGGAAACGCATTGTGGTGCTTGGAATTGCCACTTGGGGCTACGTTGCCAACAAGGCCAGCCTCACCGTCAACGAAGTACGTCTTCTGCTATTTGCACAAATTTGCAACATTCGACGATAACAAAATAAATAATAATAATAATATTTATTCTTTAACGAAGCACCTGACAAACGCACTGTGCTGTACATGTACATGTTATGACGATTAAACAATTCACAAGAACACAAATTACAGAGGACATAAATCCACAAAGTTGCAGCCATGCAAGGTGCAAGCTCATTGTACTTTTGCTGGAACCTAGGGAATGAAGGCATGAGCTAAACCCAGGGAGTCTTACGGGAATCAAAGTGGGTCCGTGAAAACTTCAGGCAAGAGTGTAATCCATTATGCTATCCCCCTCCCAACATCAAAGTCACAGTCGTAACAGTGATGATGATGATGATGAGGATGGTGATGATGATGATGATGATGATGACACTGATGTTGTTGATGATGGCTGTGATTATGATGATATGTTTGCAATGACATTTATGTTGAAAGGTCGTTGTTGTAGTGAGCAGTTGTGGTGATGACTATAGAAATTGAAAAGTCGTAACGGTGTTAAGATGACTAGAGTGATAATATCGATTGTGAATACCGGACAAAACATTTTTCTGGTTTATTACTGTATAATATCTGAGAGTTGTCACTGCATTCATCGGTTGAAGGATTAGAAGATTATTGTCGAACTTGTTTTTCTCGTTACTTAATGGCTCAAAGTGATAACCTGGTTTTATCTTCATGCATAAGAAGAGAAAAATTATTGAAGCATCTTTATTTTTCTAGGAAAATGAAGACAAAAAAGCAGAGAATTATTTGATTCCAGTGAGTATTTTTGTGCTTTGCTGTTTTGCTTATGCAATGTGTGTCTTTGTTCAATTATTTATATTATCTTTACTATCAGTTGGATTAATTCGTGGACCAAGTGATTATGCATTGACTGAATATGCTTTTAATACCATAAAGTATGTAGCAACAGAAGTGACTGTCATTTGAGACCTTGACTGGCAGTCTTCCATAGTTCCCAAGCATAGACTATAGATGCCTGTATAAATTTAACGAGATTTCTAGATGCTAAATTTGTACTGGCACCCTTGCACAGACAAAGGTCTCTATAACTTCTGTGAGGGACTGTCATTCTAGTCTACAATGACTTGCTCTGTTCTCACAGCTGATTTATTGCAGAGCTGAATTTGACACTTGTGTGTTGTTGAGGATAGCCTAGTTGTTAACTGCGAAATGTGAAACTGATTGCCCATAGTAAGAAGTCGCTTTTCCAAGTCTATACTGAAATTTAGTAGTACTGCACAGTGGAATATTTGGTGGAAAGTTACAATAAAATCAAATCATTTTTTATTGATCCATCCATAGTCCAGAACAGTTACAGATGATATGAAAATACAAGTGTTATGTACATCAACCGAAGATCATTCAATCAGAGATAATTTAAATGCATTGAAGAATCTCAATCAGTGGCGGCACCAGGATTTCAGGTTTGGGGCGGGGGCTAAAGCTCAAAAAAGGTTCCCTTTGTTCCCTCCTCGCTGTGATTTGCAGTGATTTCCCACATTTTGAGGGGGCTGAGCCGCAGTTAGGGGGGGGCTAAGCACCCCTAGCCCCCCTGGCGCCGCCACTGATCTCAGTAAGAACTGGAGAGAAAGGTCAATAAGGGAGACCTAAAAGGAACCTAGGTTCCGCTAAGTAAGGCCCCCATTTCAGTAAAAGAAGAAAATGGCCATTACCCAAGTACAATGCAATATGACACAAGTGATGAAGGCGATATTGTGCATAAGCCAAAACTTGGTATTTGGAATTTTATGATTATTTGAAATAAAGGAAGTCTGATATGACCTATTTACGTTTCATTTCTTAGGTTAATAGTTGTGTTATTAGTGGGATTAAAACAATGGTAGTAATAATAGCGGTTGTGGTAGTAGTATTAATCGTAAAAATAATAATATCAGTAATAATAATAATAATAAAAACTAAATATGTTGCAGTATGAACCAGTTTACGACTGTGGGTTGGATCATGTCTGATATGGCTGAGACAATAGACAGCTAAGTGGTAATCAATAGACAACAAGGCCGACAGCCATTCAATGAGAAACCCACACGAGACATTGTTTGTCTTGGCTTAAGCAGATGCACGGCAGACCTTGATGTCAAGCAGTTCAATATTACCATGGTGACAGTCCTTCGGTCCTTTGGTCAATAAATGTTCTATAATTGGAAGTGGCACTTTGCAAGTGCAAGGCTGTTTCTAAGTATGAATTGGGATATTTATAAATGGAAATGTACGTAAGTAAGTAAAATACCTGTGATCGAAAAGCCACGCCAGGGAGACCAGCTTATTCACCAGCGCTGTATCAAATCAAGTCCTCAATAGCCAGGCTGCTTTGTACATTCCGGTGCCAGGTCAGAATCCGGGGAGGTCAAGCCGAGAACCTTTTTGAAACCCTTAGAAGGACCAAGATGTCTGTGGTTTCGTAAAGGGTTTTATTACAGTATTACTGTTGAATTGCATAATTGTTACCAGAACATATACCAGTACTTCTATTAAGATAATATTTAGCAGTTAAAGTGTAACCAGTGAAAATGTAATTTTATGTAGTGTTACAGTGTGTGCATATTGCTTTATGTAGCACTATGCCTTGAATGGCAGTGTGATGAATAGATTGCAACAGTGGTGCATTTTGCATTCCCTTAATTACGTTATTATGCCAATATATAAAGCTTACTAGTAAAATCTGGAATAGTATCCCCAACGACATACGGTACCTAACTAGTTTTCACCTATTCAAACGTAGATTGCGTGCTTATTTGATTGCCAATGGTATGTTCTAATAATATTGTGCATGCTAGTTAACTAGTTAAGATTTGTTCAGGATTAAAAATAGCAGAATTAACAAATTATTCAGTCTGCCACTCGAGTATAACAATGATGTAAGGGTGACCCTACTAGTCGGGACTTGTTCCCTTTAGGGTTCTCTATCCCCATTGTTTTCCTACTATCATACTGTAATTGTTTGATTGTATGCTTTGCTTCTACCAAACAATAAAATTTATGGTGTGGTTATGGTTAGTAAGTAGTCAGGTTGTATAATGTTCTTTTCTGTGGCACTCGTTGTAGCAATGTTGTGCCTGTATATTACTTTACCACCGTATGTAAGAGATCAGAGAAAGCAATCCGTTGGCCTTTTAGAGCCATGTATTTTCCACAGCCACAGATGGGAATCATTCATACCTAGATTCTCAAAAGTAATGTCTACTAGTAGCAAAATCTATTAAGGCTAGAGTGTTAAAGATACAGATACACTGATTGGTAGCAGACTATTAGTGCTTAAATGCATTCTGTCTTGCTGCTTTGAAGAGTGTAGTGAACTGTATTGATACCTTTTCTTTTGAAGAACAATACAGACAATGCGTGTGTGAAAGAGGTGCCAAGAGAGCTTTTGGCAACGGAAGTACCACCAGATGTGGCACCAGATGTGTTGGCCAAAGTCACAGTGAATGCTGAATCACCAGAAATCGAAAAATTGTCGCCACCTGTGGTAGGCTTAGATTATCTCTTGAATATATTGATTGACTGTGCTTCGTGGCTTATTGATCCTCCATTAGAATTGTTAATTGTTGTTTTCTTTGGATGATGATTGTTCTACATGTATTGGTTATCATCCACTCTGATTCTTTATTGAGCTGTTTTGTGTGTGATAGTCTAGTGGTTAGCACGGTGGATTGTTAACCAAGAGGTCAGCGGTTCGAAACCTTGCCAGGGTGGAAAAATGTTTTGAAATTTATGCAACGCTTGTGCTTTCTTTAAGAACTGCTAAAATTGCCAAAAAACTAATTAGTACAAACGATGATGATGATCAATCAATCAATCAATCAATCAATCAATCAATCAATCATCATCAATCAATCAATCAATCAATCAATCAATCAATCAATCAATCAATCAATCAATCAATCAATCAATCAATCAATCAATCAATCAATCAATCAATCAATCAATCAATCAATCAATCAATCAATCAATCAATCAATCAATCAATCAATCAATCAATCAATCAATCAATATTCGTTTAATTCAACAAATCTAGTTGTCATAGACGCAACTAGTTATAAGAATTAATTATTAGGAGCCAAGCTACAATTAAATATTATGGGAATTTGTGTTAATTAGTATACATATACTTTGTATTATGGTACATGGTTTTATAACATGATCATGGTTTTGGCATATTTTGGTCCAGAAAATACTACATCGTGCGAAGTACCAGTTTGACGACCTTCGTTCTCCTGAAAACCAAGGTCGTATTGCTCTGAATCCATTTCATTCGCATTTCGTTCTGGTCGACAACGGAACTGATGGCAAACCAGGCTTTGAAATTAACTTACGAGCAAATCTGGAACAGCACATTGCTCAGCAGTGTTAGTAAATGTTCTTTGCACTCAACTAAACTTTACTATTACTGATATAAAGAAAGAACACAGCTTGCTGGCCGCCAGTTGGCCTGCAGGCTGTTAATGCGTATTTCTTAGTAGAAAAGTAGATAACTATTGTATCCTATGCATAGCATCTGGGCACTAGTTCGTCAAAATGTCCCTTGTGGAGAAATCCACCATGGCTCCATGTTAGCTACTGGCCATGAAAGTAATTGATTTTGATAACTTTACCCATGCATACTGCTCTTTATAAAGATACCTGTTTTGTTCTTTACGTCATTCACCAGATAGCGTAAGCCAGACCATTCATGCGTGGCGTGCTATTATTATTATTATAATGGATGTTACTGTACAATAATATTTAAGTGTTACCTATCACTGCCCAACTGTCTGACGGTCTGCCTGCCTGCCTGACCCCTTTGGATCTTGACATGGAGCCAATTTCACCCCACCCCTATCCATTATGTGTTGACCAAGTGCCTGTGAATAAGCTGGTTCACACGACTTAGTTTTTTGGGTGCTGTTGAAATTTCGAGATACAATTATGATTATGATTGCTGTGGAGGATCTAGGTGAAAGGGAAATAAGGGCAGTAACAGAACAGACAAGCAGACCGCAATAGCTGGAGAAATGAGAAACACAGGAGAGGGAAAGAATGAAGAAGCACTTAGTGAATTGTAACTGCTGCCTGTTGAATTTAACTCGTATAAATCGATTTGCGGGAGGGTTTAAGGTCGACTCAGCCTTTTCATTCGCTAGATGGCGTTGAAAAAATGAGCAGTAGGACGTGAAGGGCGCCTTGCATGGCTGCCAAACAGTTAAATTCGACTCGTGTAAGAACTTGTAATCATCCGTTCATAGTATGAATAGTAATCATACTGTGTACTTGTCAGTTTGAAAAATTAAACGAAAATTATTATTATTATATTTGTTTGCTAGCAGGAAATCAATCTAGATAGTTTCAGGTTTAGATCGCTTGAGATCTTGATATTCTGTGAGTAAGCTGGTTCTTTGTACTTCTTTGCACTGAATAAACTCGATTTGCAAGTATGATTACCACAGATGTAGCAGGAACCATATGGTTTTTTGCATTTAGGTGAAGGACAGGTTGTGCTGTTGGTTTTGGAGGGAGGAGAAAAGACTCTGGAGACTGCATCAGAGGCTATTGATCGCAACACACCTGTCGTCATCATCAAGGGATCAGGGCGGGCGGCTGATGTCATTGCTTATGCATACTACAAATATAAGTACGTGTGTGTGTTTGTGTAAGGATGTATATAGACACTTAATGTCTTTAACACTTTAACAACAAGCTGCATTGGTTTCCAGTAACTTTTAGTAAACACTCGTCATTAAATGTTAAAGTGTTAGTACCTTGCAGAGACACTGCCTATGCCAGCCTACATTGTTTTGAAGTTCATTAAGAAGTAATTTTATAAGTAAGCAGGTAACTAGAAAAGTTACCACTGATGGGCTTCTGCTCACACGCACACGCACACACACGCACACACACACACACACACACACACACACACACACACACACACACACACACACAAATCCAACCAATGGCAAAATAGTAAATGCTACATTTATGACATACCTTGGCAAGTTGGCATTCTTGGCTTGTAGTTCCATTCAGGTGTACATTAGTTGGTATTGGAGGGAAGACTCGGAGAGATCCATACTATTGGTTCTGCTATATTGGGTCATCTATGTCGTTATTGAAATCGTTTGTGTCCAAATACGTTGCTTTTTAAGGTATCGGTACAGTGATTAGTTGCATAAATGTATGGTTTAAAATGACTTCAAAAACCTCTTCACAGCTGGTGGTGTAACTGGTGTAGCTGCTTTACCAGTTTAAAGGGAACTTTGCCTATTACTTGACATCTATACCAGTAAGAAGTTTAGATGCTCCAGAAATGTTGTTCCTAGCTGGTCTTCAATAGCCTTTAATCTTGCCTTTCGTCATTATCATCATCACAGACATCATCATCATCATCATCATCATCGCCGTTATGATTATGTTTATCATTTCCCAACACCAGCCATTTGGTGGCAGTGGTTTATAAAAGAACACCATTCATTTGTCATGGCTGTTGCTTTTACAGAGCTCTGCAGGAGAAAACGAAAGGAATGGGCAAAGACTCCGAGGAGAAAGCTAAGCTGGCATTTCAGGAAGAAATGATGACTAAAGCGAGCAAAGCGTTCGACTGGGACAAAGAGAAAGATCCAGAAATGAAGAAGAATAGAGCAAAGATTGGAAAGAAGCACTTGAACAACATCCTTTCCAAGACAAACCTGGTCAGCTCTTTTACTCCTGTCTACATCAAATTATTTTATTTCAAACTTTTTTAGATTTCACAGTTGAATTGACTTCTGTTCACAAAACTCTGCTGTTGTAGATGCAAGATTTCTAGAAGTAAAAGCAAGTGCCATTAATTATGGCACCAAACTGACTAGCTGTATAAGTCTTGATGTATGTACACCAATAATACCTCCCCTCAGTCCCCTGAGATGGTTACCGTGACAAGACCTTGAGCAAGTCCTTCACTCACAGTTGCTCTGCGGCATCGATTGATGCTTTGTCATTATCACAGTGGCACCTAATAAGTATTTAATAATGATAATAATAATAGTGTTATTGTTCATTCACAGTTATTATTATTATAAGTCTACTTGTGGCTCTTAATAATGTGCACTTCTGAATAAAATAATAATGGTAATAATAATGGTTTTAGGGTGGCCAAGTAGCTGTGCTTTCTCAGAACAAATACTCATTCTTAAACACCTTATTTTGCTGTGTTTAGGTTGTTATCTATAACCTTGATGATTCAAATGCAGCATCAAGCGAAATGGATCAAGCAATATTGAAAGCACTTCTTCAAGGTATTTATATATTCAATAGATTTCAAATCTAATTGAAGTTAAACTGTTTACCAGATACATCTACATTTAATCTAGTGCATCAATTATGTATTTTGTGGCAATATTTTCCAGCAAGTGGCAGGCCAGGTTGCCGAAGGAGTCTGAGCACAATAAGGATATGGGTCTGAGAGAGGGCTTGGTGAAACTGTCCCCGGAGAGATTGTTGCAAAACTAAATCATAAATGGTGCATTTTTACTGCATGCGAACAGTCAAATTAGTTTGCTTATAAAATCTTAATTTTGGTATCTTCATTATCGGTCACGAACATCACAGTAGTCTTTAGGCAACACTTTGTGGGAATAGCTTCAGCTCAACATAGAGACAAAGCCTTGGCACCTGGCACAAGATTAGTCTGTCTTAATTGGCTTGATTGGCTGACCATTCACAAAGCTTTGTACTGATTAATATTTTATTATTTTTTTTCAATTCTGTTACATTTAGTATATTGTGGCTGGTTTTGTCTAGCTCAACCAAATGATACCCAGAGCCAGTTGGGGTTGGCACTAGCCTGGAACTGCTGTGATGTGGCCAGACAAGAGATCTTCAGCATTGAAACCAGACTCCAGTGGCAGGTTTGTCCTATCATTTTCTACACTTCCAGCTTCTAGTACTAGGACGAGTCATTCACATAAGATCAATTATAGTACAGTTGTTTATTACTGGCTTCCTTTCTGGTTTCCTTTACTTTGTCGGATTACAACTGGGCTTCCCAACTGGATTGGAGTTCTAAACTGTGGTTTCACTTAAAACTAACATTGACTGATAATGGCGCTAGCAAGTCATTAGATTAGATACCAGTGTCTTATATTGCAGCCTGATAATGGCGCTATAGAAGTCATGAGATTAGATTACCAGTGTTAATATTTACCTTACATTACCCTGCTCTGTGATGGATTCCAATTCAGGGATCCTTTATATTGTAATACCAGATTAAGGATTCATAGATTACTATTACAGGTGCAGTGTTAAATCACTTGGAATATTAAGATGCAGCTGATGCTTTTGGTGTGTGTTTCTGTCATTGAAAGTAGATCTGGATTCTAGAATTAATAAACAACTATTGTATTGTATCTAAAGATTTATATAGCGCCTCTCTCAGAATAACTATTCAGAAGCGCTCTCAGCACGAAAACCCCGGGGAAAAGAAACGTCTTTAAAGAACGAGAGACCAAAGAGGAAAAACTAGTCATTAGTTTAGCTCTTAAGATGCTTAACTGATGCTTTTGGTTTTTATTTCTGCTGCAGAGAATCGATCTGGATTCGTCGATGCACACGGCTCTTGTTGAGAACAAAATGGACTTTGCTCAGCTATTTATGGACAGTGGAGTCAATCTGAAGAGCTTTCTGACAATCGAACGTCTGAAGCAATTATATTATGATGTATGTCACAGGCTTTGTTTTCTCTTCTAGTTAAGACCTACTGCAACAAGCAGGCCCTCCTGTTCTATCAAAATGTTTGAAGATACCAATTTGGCACTATTATATATAAATATTGAATATTATTGCAAAATGTAACCAAAGAACCAGCTAAAGCAATAAAGAGGCTTTCTTCTTGTCAACCCATCTTCTTTGCATTTATATAGTGCCATTTCAAGAAACTATTGATGTGCGAGTAGAATGCATCAGTTGATTGATTGATTGATTGATTGCTTGATTGATTGATTGATTCATTGATTGATTGATTGATTGATGGCCATCAATTCTCCGTTATGTTTAATGTGAATCAAACCGGATTTGGTCAAAGTGGATTGTTTGGATTGGATTGAAGTTGATTGTTGGAGATTGAATTGGTATTGATAAGTTTGATGTCGATATGATATTAAATTAAATTAGTGGAATATATGTGCAACTCATTACAATTCTTTCAGCTTTTATGTTAATCATCCTACTTTCTGCTAATGTGAATGTTAAGCAGACAAGTTCTGTGTATATGATATAAATTTAATATACTATCACAGTGTGTTTTTTAGCATTTACTGCCTACGGTAATTCGGCTATTTTACTGAATGACTTGCTTCCTGACTTGAAAGTGAACTTTGTAGGTCTTAAACGATGATCACCCTGATTCCTGCACAGATATTCTGAAAAACTTGATATCAGAGCAACAGGTAAATAACTGTTGTGACACCAGTCACCATGTGACAATTATTTGACAACTCTAACAGGGTGGTGGTTAAATAGACCACATTCACTTGTCATTTGACAATTATCATACAACATCAGTTATATTATTATGTACATTAGAGTAACTTCTAATGCAGGCGTGCCAAAAGTTGTCAGGAAGCCATGCTAATTTGCTGTAAGAGACTAAGAGGCGGTTTATAAATTCTCAGATGCAAGACGATACATAATGTGTCATGAACTGTGTATTTTCAATGTTAGATTTCTGAAGTGTTTTATGTTTGTTACTAATTTTTACGTATTCAGAGACAGTCGTGTTTCATTTGCTGTCGAGGAAATCGATCTAGCAACGATGATGATGATGGAATCAGTTTGGAAACGATTGGCAACGTCATCAACAGATTGACCAGTGATCAACAGGCAAACGTTTACAGCGGTGAGATAAGAACTAAGAACCTAACAGAGATGCTAACTGTAGCGTTTGATGTAACAGGCTCATAGATACTTAGTTACTGTTTAACAGTGCTGTTTCATAACAAATATGATTAGCGTCGTCCTCCTCCTTTCTCCAGGCTTGGGACTGGCACTGACAGAGTATGGGATGTGGCAGAGTAACAGTCATAGACATGAATCCAAATTATATATACTATCATACTATCATATCGAGTGGTCCTGGTACATCTTTTCGCTACCTCAAAACTTGTCTTTATTCTCGGAGACTTTTCGCACTGGGCTTTATAAATCTTTAAATACAATGCAGTACAATACAATATATCAACTTCAGAACATGACCACTTCAAACAGAAACCTCTCTATAACATGTTAGCCTATTTGTATACCTTGGCATTTAATAACAACTATTAGCGTACTCACAAAACATTTGTAACTAGTCACACTTATGTTATAACCTTTGAAAGACCAAATTCGTCTGTATACAAATAATGCGTATGACTCTATGTACATATGTATATATATGTATGCTTGAATGTATGTATGCATCTGAGCACTTGTATAACACCGTTAAAGTGCCTCACAAAGGCATTGAATATCTAAACTGATCTGCTGAAAATGTTTCTCGAGCAATTTGTGATTGTAGAAGCCAAACCGATAAAGTACAAGCCAAACCGATAGAGTACAAGCCAAACCGATAGAGTACAAGCCAAACCGATAGAGTAAAGCCAAACTGATAGAGCACAAGCCAAACCGATGGAGTACAAGCCAAACCGATGGAGTACAAGCCAATGCGATGAGTATAAGTCAAACCGATAGAGTACAAGCCAAACTGATAGAGTAACACGGAAACCGATAGAGTACAAGCCAAACCGATAGAGTACAAGCCAAACCGATAAAATACAAGTCAAACCGATAGAGTACAAGCCAAACCGATAGAATACAAGTCAAACCCATAAAGTACCATGCAAACCAATAGAGAACGAGACTAACCGATAGAGTACTAACCGATAGAGTACGCAGCAAACTGATAGAGTACAAGCCAAACCGATAGAGTACAGGCCAAACCGATAGAGTACAGGCCAAACCGATAGAGTACAAGCCAAACCGATAGAGTACAAGCCAAACCGATAGAGTACAGGCCAAACCGATAGAGTACAAGCCAAATCGATAGAGTACAGGCCAAACCGATAGAGTGCAAGCCAAACCGATAGAGTACAGGCCAAACCGATAGAGTACAGGCCAAACCGATAGAGTACAGGCCAAACCCATAGAGTACAGGCCAAACCGATAGAGTACAGGCCAAACCGATAGAGTACAGGCCAAACCGATAGAGTACAGGCCAAACCGATAGAGTACAAGCCAACCGATAGAGTACAAGCCAAACCGATAGAGTACAAGCCAAACCGATAGAGTACAAGGGAAAACCGATAGAGTACAAGCCAAACCGATAGAGTACAAGTCCAAACCGATAGAGTACAAGCCAAACCGATAGAGTACAAGTCAAACCCATAGAGTACCATGCAAACCAATAGAGAACGAGACTAACCGATAGAGTACTAACCGATAGAGTACGCAGCAAACCGATAGAGTACAAGCCAAACCGATAGAGTACAAGCCAAACCGATAGAGTACAGGCCAAACCGATAGAGTACAGGCCAAACCGATAGAGTACAAGCCAAACCGATAGAGTACAAGCCAAACCGATAGAGTACAGGCCAAACCGATAGAGTACAGGCCAAACCGATAGAGTACAGGCCAAACCGATAGAGTACAGGCCAAACCGATAGAGTACAGGCCAAACCGATAGAGTACAGGCCAAACCGATAGAGTACAGGCCAAACCGATAGAGTACAGATAGAGTACCAAAACCGATAGAGTACAGGCCAAACCGATAGAGTACAGGCCAAACCGATAGAGTACAGGCCAAACCGATAGAGTACAGAGCCAAACCGATAGAGTACAGGCCAAACCGATAGAGTACAGGCCAAACCGATAGAGTACAGGCCAAACCGATAGAGTACAGGCCAAAACCGATAGAGTACAGGCCAAACCGATAGAGTACAGGCCAAACCGATAGAGTACAGGCCAAACCGATAGAGTACAGGCCAAACCGATAGAGTACAGGCCAAACCGATAGAGTACAGGCCAAACCGATAGAGTACAGGCCAAACCGATAGAGTACAGGCCAAACCGATAGAGTACAGGCCAAACCGATAGAGTACAGGCCAAACCGATAGAGTACATGGCCAAACCGATAGAGTACAGGCCAAACCGATAGAGTACAAGCCAAATAGATAGAGTACAGGCCAAACCGATAGAGTACAGGCCAAACCGATAGAGTACCAGGCAAACGGATAGAGTACAGGCCAAACCGATAGAGTACAGGCCAAACCGATAGAGTACAGGCCAAACCGATAGAGTACAGGCCAAACCGATAGAGTACAGGCCAAACCGATAGAGTACAAGCCAAACCGATAGAGTACAGGCCAAACCGATAGAGTACAAGCCAAAACCGATAGAGTACAGGCCAAACCGATAGAGTACAAGCCAAACCGATAGAGTACAGGCCAAACCGATAGAGTACAGGCCAAACCGATAGAGTACAGGCCAAACCGATAGAGTACAGGCCAAACCGATAGAGTACAGGCCAAACCGATAGAGTACAGGCCAAACCGATAGAGTACAGGCCAAACCGATAGAGTACAAGCCAAACCGATAGAGTACAGGGCCAAACCGATAGAGTACAAGCCAAACCGATAGAGTACAAGCCAAACCGATAGAGTACAAGCCAAACCGATAGAGTACAGGCCAAACCGATAGAGTACAAGCCAAACCGATAGAGTACAGGCCAAACCGATAGAGTACAGGCCAAACCGATAGAGTACAGGCCAAACCGATAGAGTACAGGCCAAACCGATAGAGTACAGGCCAAACCGATAGAGTACAGGCCAAACCGATAGAGTACAGGCCAAACCGATAGAGTACAGGCCAAACCGATAGAGTACAGGCCAAACCGATAGAGTACAGGCCAAACCCGATAGAGTACAGGCCAAACCGATAGAGTACAGGCCAAACCGATAGAGTACAGGCCAAACCGATAGAGTACAGGCCAAACCGATAGAGTACAGGCCAAACCGATAGAGTACAGGCCAAACCGATAGAGTACAAGCCAAACCGATAGAGTACAGGCCAAACCGATAGAGTACAGGCCAAACCGATAGAGTACAGGCCAAACCGATAGAGTACAAGCCAAACCGATAGAGTACAGGCCAAACCGATAGAGTACAGGCCAAACCGATAGAGTGCTACAGGCCAAACCGGATAGAGTACAAGCCAAACCGATAGAGTACAGGGCCAAACCGATAGAGTACAGGCCAAACCGATAGAGTACAGGCCAAACCGATAGAGTACAGGCCAAACCGATAGAGTACAGGCCAAACCGATAGAGTACAGGCCAAACCGATAGAGTACAGGCCAAACCGATAGAGTACAGGCCAAACCGATAGAGTACAGGCCAAACCGATAGAGTACAGGCCAAACCGATAGAGTACAGGCCAAAACCGATAGAGTACAAGCCAAACCGATAGAGTACAGGCCAAACCGATAGAGTACAGGCCAAACCCGATAGAGTACAGGCCAAACCGATAGAGTACAAGGCCAAACCGATAGAGTACAGGCCAAACCGATAGAGTACAGGCCAAACCGATAGAGTACAGGCCAAACCGATAGAGTACAGGCCAAACCGATAGAGTACAGGCCAAACCGATAGAGTACAGGCCAAACCGATAGAGTACAGGCCAAACCGATAGAGTACAGGCCAAACCGATAGAGTACAGGCCAAACCGATATAGAGTACATAGGCCAAACCGATAGAGTACAGGCCAAACTGATAGAGTACAGGCCAAACCGATAGAGTACAGGCCAAACCGATAGAGTACAGGCCAAACCGATAGAGTACAGGCCAAACCGATAGAGTACAGGCCAAACCGATAGAGTACAGGCCAAACCGATAGAGTACAGGCCAAACCGATAGAGTACAGGCCAAACCGATAGAGTACAGGCCAAACCGATAGAGTACAGGCCAAACCGATAGAGTACAGGCCAAACCGATAGAGTACAGGCCAAACCAGATAGAGTACAGTACAGGCCAAACCGATAGAGTACAAGCCAAACCGATAGAGTACAGGCCAAACCGATAGAGTACAGGCCAAACCGATAGAGTACAGGCCAAACCGATAGAGTACAGGCCAAACCGATAGAGTACAAGCCAAACCGATAGAGTACAAGCCAAAACCGATAGAGTACAAGCCAAACCGATAGAGTACAAGCCAAACCGATAGAGTACAAGCCAAACCGATAGAGTACAGGCCAAACCGATAGAGTACAGGCCAAACCATTAGAGTACAAGCCAAACCGATAGAGTACAAGCCAAACCGATAGAGTACAAGCCAAACCGATAGAGTACAAGCCAAACCGATAGAGTACAAGCCAAACCGATAGAGTACAAGCCAAACCGATAGAGTACAGGCCAAACCGATAGAGTACAAGCCAAACCGATAGAGTACAGGCCAAACCGATAGAGTACAGGCCAAACCGATAGAGTACAGGCCAAACCGATAGAGTACAGGCCAAACCGATAGAGTACAAGCCAAACCGATAGAGTACAAGGCCAAACCGATAGAGTACAGGCCAAACCGATAGAGTACAAGCCAAACCGATAGAGTACAAGCCCAAACCGATAGAGTACAGGCCAAACCGATAGAGTACAGGCCAAACCGATAGAGTACAGGCCAAACCGATAGAGTACAGGCCAAACCGATAGAGTACAGGCCAAACCGATAGAGTACAAGCCAAACCATAGAGTACAGGCCAAACCGATAGAGTACAGGCCAAACCGATAGAGTACAGGCCAAACCGATAGAGTACAGGCCAAACCGATAGAGTACAGGCCAAACCGATAGAGTACAGGCCAAACCGATAGAGTACAAGCCAAACCGATAGAGTACAGGCCAAACCGATAGAGTACAGGCCAAACCGATAGAGTACAAGGCCAAACCGATAGAGTACAGGCCAAACCGATAGAGTACAGGCCAAACCGATAGAGTACAGGCCAAACCGATAGAGTACAGGCCAAACCGATAGAGTACAGGCCAAACCGATAGAGTACAGGCCAAACCGATAGAGTACAGGCCAAACCGATAGAGTACAAGCCAAACCGATAGAGTACAGGCCAAACCGATAGAGTACAGGCCAAACCGATAGAGTACAAGCCAAACCGATAGAGTACAGGCCAAACCGATAGAGTACAAGCCAAACCGATAGAGTACAAGCCAAACCGATAGAGTACAGGCCAAACCGATAGAGTACAAGCCAAACCGATAGAGTACAAGCCAAACCGATAGAGTACAGGCCAAACCGATAGAGTACAAGCCAAACCGATAGAGTACAGGCCAAACCGATAGAGTACAAGCCAAACCGATAGAGTACAGGCCAAACCGATAGAGTACAGGCCAAACCGATAGAGTACAAGCCAAACCGATAGAGTACAAGCCAAACCGATAGAGTACAAGCCAAACCGATAGAGTACAAGCCAAACCGATAGAGTACAGGCCAAACCGATAGAGTACAAGCCAAACCGATAGAGTACAAGCCAAACCGATAGAGTACAAGCCAAACCGATAGAGTACAAGCCAAACCGATAGAGTACAGGCCAAACCGATAGAGTACAGGCCAAACCGATAGAGTACAAGCCAAACCGATAGATACAGTACAAACCATAGAGTACAGGCCAATAGAGTACAAGGCCAAACCGATAGAGTACAAGCCAAACCGATAGAGTACAAGCCAAACCGATAGAGTACAAGCCAAACCGATAGAGTACAAGCCAAACCGATAGAGTACAAAGCCAAACCGATAGAGTACAAGCCAAACCGATAGAGTACAAGCCAAACCGATAGAGTACAAGCCAAACCGATAGAGTACAAGCCAAACCGATAGAGTACAGGCCAAACCGATAGAGTACAAGCCAAACCGATAGAGTACAAGCCAAACCGATAGAGTACAAGCCAAACCGATAGAGTACAAGCCAAACCGATAGAGTACAAGCCAAACCGATAGAGTACAAGCCAAACCGATAGAGTACAGGCCAGAACCGATAGAGTACAAGCCAAACCGATAGAGTACAAGCCAAACCGATAGAGTACAAGCCAAACCGATAGAGTACAGGCCAAACCGATAGAGTACAAGCCAAACCGATAGAGTACAAGCCAAACCGATAGAGTACAAACCGATAGAGTACAAGCCAAACCGATAGAGTACAAGCCAAACCATTAGAGTACAAGCCAAACCGATAGAGTACAAGCCAAACCGATAGAGTACAAGCCAAACCGATAGAGTACAAGCCAAACCGATAGAGTACAAGCCAAACCGATAGAGTACAAAGCCAAACCGATAGAGTACAAGCCAAACCGATAGAGTACAAGCCAAACCGATAGAGTACAAGGCCAAACCGATAGAGTACAAGCCAAACCGATAGAGTACAAGCCAAACCGATAGAGTACAAGCCAAACCGATAGAGTACAAGCCAAACCGATAGAGTACAAGCCAAACCGATAGAGTACAAGCCAAACCGATAGAGTACAAGCCAAACCGATAGAGTACAAGCCAAACCGATAGAGTACAAGCCAAACCGATAGAGTACAAGCCAAACCGATAGAGTACAAGCCAAACCGATAGAGTACAAGCCAAACCGATAGAGTACAAGCCAAAACCGATAGAGTACAGGCCAAACCGATAGAGTACAAGCCAGACCGATAGAGTACAAGCTAAACCGATAGAGTACAAGCCAAACCGATAGAGTACAAGCCAAACCGATAGAGTACAAGCCAAACCGATAGAGTACAGGCCAAACCGATAGAGTACAGGCCAAACCGATAGAGTACAAGCTAAACCGATGGAGTATGTTCTAAGTTGTAGGAATTTGTATTGCCGATAGGGTCTCCAGTCTCCACTGGCAGTCATCTGCAGACTTGTAGCCAGTGAATAGGCATTCATGGTTGAATGTTGTAATGCATTTGGAGTCCCTGGTTAATGGTTATTCAGCCAAGTGTCACTCAACCCAAGATGCAGAATGACACCGAGCCGGATCATACTTGACACAGTTCACAAAGCACTATCTTCTGCCATACTGGGGTTTGGTGCACCTCTGAGTAGTTCCCTTGAAAAGGTGCTATATAAATCCTTGAATGAATGAATGAATGTAACTTCTGATGTATTGTTAAAGATTTACAATAACACACTGCTTCTTGCTTTCTGGCAGATATTGAGAATCAGTCGGAGAAACATTTGGTAAATCCCGAGCGAGAGCTGTTCTTCTTTTCGCTTCTTCTCGGCCGTAAGGAGATGGCCGTCCAGTTTTGGCGTTGCGGTCGAGATCACATAGGGGGCGCTCTGACGGCAAGCGTTCTCTGGAGGAACCTGGCTCAGATTGCAGAGAACGAAGAAGAACTGGACCTCAGTCAGGAACTAGACAGCAATGCTCAGTAAGTTTGACCGTGGTCATTGTTTGTGAACTTTGATTGTCTATTTAATATTTAATGATTAGAATACGGTGTTCAGTTTGTTGTAAGCAATGCATCAGAAAAGGACGCTCTTTTTAAAGTTACAAGCAAAAGCTTTACTAGTAGAAAATGTTTGGTGAGTACATTACTATTTGTTGCTATTAAGTCACTGTACTGGCTGAATATATCCACTTCCTATTGCTAACCTACAATATCCTACGATGCTCCCAACCACAGTACATTCGAGAACTCTTCAACATTCAGCAAGATCAAAACTGGGTTTGATACTGTGCAGGATTGTGCTGGAATGGATGAATAGTTAGGTAAGTAAGTAAGTAAGTAAGTAAGTAGTTTATTCACCACAAAATAAAGCAAAATGACAATACACAAATTTTACAAACCGAGTGGTGGGCTACCGGTGAAGTCACATAGGACTCATCTCGCCGGTCACCCTAATAATGCTGGCGTAATACACGTTTAAAAAAGCAAGTACAAAATACTGGTACCATTTAACAAACCAGTCTCATGACAATTGTTAGGTGAAAACCGAATTTTTATACCACAAATTTATGCTAAAAATTTTACAATTCTTTAAACGATGCAGGTCTCTTGATGACTACTTTTGAGAAATCGCAGACTAAATTTACCATTACTATGACCCAACTTAAGGCAATGTACCTCAATCAATCACTCAATCAATCAATCAATCAATTCAATCAATGTGATATAGCGCCCCTTCAAGATATCTACTCAGAGGTGCTCCCAGCCCATCCACTGCTGAAAAGGACAGCTTTCAGATAGGTATAGAATACACGTGAAGAGTTCCTAGTAGAGAGTGACGTGGGGAGACAATCTAGTCTCCATCCCCATCCCCGCCCCGCAACTTCCTAGGTAGGAGACGCAGTTTCAGAGGAAGCCCATTCCAGATAGTTGGGCCAACAGCTGAGAAGGCCCGATGCTGCATTAGTGTCGTTTCTGTTTATTGTTATAATAGATTAGAGCATATTCATACACTTCTGAGGCTGTACTCAGTTAAATCTGTGTACGATAAATATTTATATGACTTTAATAATAATATGAGTGTTGTTGTTCTTCGCTACATAGAGAGTTTGAGTCAATCGCGGTCGGAGTGTTGAACCAATGCTACCAGATAGATAAGCAACTGGCTCATATGCTTCTGACCCGTGAACTTGACCTTTGGGGCAACAGGACGCTGTTCATGATCGCCGATGAAGCGGCACAGATGGACTTCATGGAACAGTCTGGATGCCAGACGCATCTTAACAAGAGCTGGACCGGAAGAATGGCTGCACACACTCCAACGTGGAAGGTCTTTCCTCAAGGATTTCTTTGACTAATATTAATATTATAATAATATTCACTTATTAATTCAAACTGACAAGTACACAGTAAGATTACATGATATAGTAGTAACAGATGATAACAAGTCTAACATGAGTCGAATTTTAAATGTATGGCAGCCTGCAAAGCTCCCATCTGTACCGCTACACCACCGCGTGCCATGTCTAATATAATATTATAGTTTAATGTATAGTTAATATGCCAACTCAAAGAAACTTCCTCAGTGCTGTACATACCAGTGCATATTTTAACTGTATAGCTACTGGGACAAGTGTCCCAGTAGTTTTAGGATTTGCCGCAGTAGTTTTAGGGTTTGTCCCAGTAGTTGTAGTGATTTGTTGCAGGTAATACTGTACTTTCAATGTTAGTTTACATTGAAAGTACAGTCGTGGCAGACTTTGTCCCAGTAGTCCAAATCCGTTAAAATATGCACTGGTACATACCAGTATACGTTTCTTTGATGCTTTTACAACTCTGCAAAACACAGCTATCATCATCTCTAAAATAACTAAAACTGCAAATGCATTTTTAGATTGTTTTCGGACTGTTCTTCATTACCATACCACTGATAAAGTTTACCAAGGGAGAGCGAGAGCTTATCCGTGACGATCAGGATGGAGAAAACCAGGACGAAACGGAGACTGAAAGTCATTTCTATGTGGTTGGCATGGTAACAAATGAAAGACGGAACGTAATTGGCATCTTCCAGGCGATCTATCTCTTCCTAATGGCTCCGCTCGTTAAATTCTGGTATTTTGCGGTTAGTGGATATTTGAACTCGGCTTATTGTGTGTGTTTGCCAGTAGTCATACAAAGGTCTTCTGGTGTATGTGGATATGATATTCATTTATTGGCTTGTCTTTGTTGAGTGGCTGCAAATAAGTTGGTTCTCTGCACTTTGCTAAATTTGGAATGCAGCATTTATAAAGTCACTTATGATTCAGTCCATTTGTGGGCCCAAAAAGGTGGTATATAAAGATCCAAGTGCATGCATACTTAGGTAGGAAATGCATGACCAAATGCTCTAATGGATTTCTGTCTTACATTGGGTAGTGTTAATTGAACCTAATCAAAGTCCGTTTTTATTCAGTGTGCTAATGGAAAGTGACTCTGTAATGTAACGTAACGTAAATCTTCTAAATTTCTCAGTGCCACACAGAAGCTGCGTCAGAGAGACCAGCTTATTCAGCGGCACTATATCAAATCCTCTGATGGCATTGTGCATTTATAGCAGGGCCGTTTTAAGGTCGTCATAGGCCCTAGGCACTCTTGCATTCATAGACCCCACAGTGCCTACTATGCCTAATGGATAAAAAGGCCCTGATTTATAGTAATCTTCAGGGTAAGGGTATACAGGCAAAGTAAATACTGAATAATTACATAATCTACCGTCAATACTTCTCAGAGGCTTGTTGCTGGAGTCTAAAGGTCTGTCGTTGCAAATATGACAACATCAAGCAACAGGACGACCTTTACTAAACAAAGCAAGAAGTTATTGTCAGCTTTATATGAGGGACACGGTAGCCAAATGGTTGGAGCGCTCACCTTGCAACATGGAGAGTACGAGTTCGAGCCTCCTCTGAGACGGTTACTGTGTAGAAACTGAGCAAGTCCTTCACTTAAAATTGCTCAGCGCCATTAATTGATGCTTGGCCATTAGACAGTGGCACTTAATAAATGCATGATTATGATGATGTGATGCAGTGGCACTTAATTAAATGCATGATGATAATGATTTGATGCACAGGGGTTTGAACCTATCGTCGTGTTTATTATTTTACTATTGGTTTTGTGTTTTCGTTTGCATCTAGACAGTCAAATTTCTGTACATCTGTTGTTGAAAACTATTTTTAGATATCTCAGGTTATTTACCTTGGACTGTTCAGCTTCTTTCTTCTGACCGATCTACGACCAATCACGGAACCGGATTCACCGGGAGCCGTTGAGATCGTTGTTTGGGTGTGGACCTTGACCTTGGCTGTGGAAGAAATCAGACAGGTATTCAAACATCACTTCATCCATTGCTTAGCTCCATTTGTTAATGATTTGTCGATTTTCTACATGGTACTTTATAAATGAGTTAGATACTGCCTGCTTCTTGCCTCAACAAAGAAGTTTGTGAAACAATGGTTTAGCAAATCAACAAACACATGTTGAAAATATTCTTTATTCACCTGTTGCTCATTGTGATTTTTTTGTCTTATATGCATTGCAAATTTTTTGATTTTATCTAATTTTATTTCCCTTATGTCATTACATTTTTATTTCCTATTGCTCTTGAGCATTGGCAAAGTTGGTAATTTTGTGTTTTTGAGCCACCACAAGTTTACCGATACAGAACAGCTGGCTTTGCCTTTGGACATTCATGAGCTTGAGGCTTTCAAGCTGAGAAGCGGTCTAGGATACGATTTCCAATTTACTAAAATGTATAATATTTTCCTGGCAAATCTTTGATTTTAGATTATTATGCATTTATGTGATTCGTCATCCATGGATCCAATGATCTAGACATCCGCTAAAAGCAACACGAACTAGTTGGTAGCACTCTTTGGTCTGAAAGCCAATGATTGTTGATTCAAGCCTGCTGAACAGACTCTCTGTAACAACCCAGAGCAAGTTTCTTGCAGTCACTAAGTATTACAAGTTAGCTGGAAAGTAAAATGGCAGATTTTGTGATCAGTGCACTGGCCCTGCATCTAGGACCCTGAGATTTGTCCACTGTCAACTCAAGGACCTAAGAAATAGAAATATGGGTAGCTCCATTGAGATGCACTGTTGGGGACTCTACTTACTTACTAGAATAAAGCACTTTATCTTTGAGGTTGTTGCTAACTGTATTTCCATGATGAATGTTTTTAGGTTTTTGCAGCCGAAACGTCAAGCATCTCGTCAAAACTGTCGAGTTATTTTGGGAGTGTATGGAACCAGTTTGATGTCTTCATCTATCTGGTGTTCTTAGTCGCATTCACACTGAGATTTACTTTATTTGATGACGACTTGTTTGACTGGGCAAGAATCATGTACACGATCACTTTATTACTGTTCTTTGTTCGGCTGCTTCAATTCTTCTTTGTACACAAAGATATTGGTCCGAAGGTCATCATCATACGCGGAATGGTTAGCATCTCGCTTCCTCATATCTTGGTTATTGACGTATGTATGTATGTATGTATGTATGTATGTATGAGCACTTGTTATAGCACCCCTTAAAGATTTATACTCAGAGGCGCTACCGACTACAGCGCGGACACTGAATCGGAGTTTCACGCCGAAGCGCATGAGCAATTATGAGTGAAGGACTTGCCCAGGGTCCCTACGCGGCGGCTTGAGGTGGATTTGAACCGCAACCCTCCGGCTGCAAGGCACCGAACATACCCCTACACCACCACGCCCCACAAATTATGCTCTTCTACATATGGCAGATTGGATGTTAAGTCCTGCAAAATCAGAGAAAAGATTGTTACTGTTTTGTTGCAACTCTATGAAAAAGTTGGAATAATTCCATGATTATTTGGGTTGTGCAATAGCCTAGTGTCCAGAGCAGTCCATCTAGTGGTCTGGGATCAAATCTTGGCTAGGGCAGAAAGACGGTATGATTTCGAGATTTCTGCTCCATCTGAACACCCTAGCTTACGATTCACTGTAGGTGGGAAGATCAGGCGGCAAAGAAGAGGATTGGTCACCCGCCTTGATGTGCCAAGCTAAGAAAATGAAGTCACTAACATTTAATGCCATTGGCTGCTATTCAGAAGGACTGCTTTTCTACTTCTGTTCAGCAATAATGTAGCAACTAAGGTCATGTGACAACTCTGCCCTTGAATCACCTTATCCTGTCTCATCGGGGAGATGGTTGAATGGTAACATGCTGGCATGAAGATCAGAAGGACGCAGTTTCAATACCCACTAGCCCAATAAGGATGATTCAGCCTTCAACTCCAAGGGAGCAACCGTAAAATGAGCAGTAGGACAGATGAGCACCTTGCAGGCTGCAATACAGTTAAATTCGACTCCTGTTAAACTTGTTATCATCTGTTACTTCTATAATTGTGTAATCTTACTCCGTACCCATCAGTTTGAATTAACAAACGAATATTATTATATTATATCTGTTTAGTCTGGAGTCTGAAGCAAATATGTGAGCTGAGGTTTTTCTAATCCGTTCGTTGTGTTTGTGTGTTGACAGTTGACTGATCTTTTGCTCTTCATTCTGCTTCTGGCGATATTTATCGTCAGTTACGGCATCGCTTCGCGAGTTCTTCTGTATCCGAACTCTCCTCCATCTTGGAATATCCTCGTCAATGTTCTTTACGAACCCTATTTTCAGCTTTACGGATCCCTCAACATGGACGAAGCCTTGGGTTAGAGAAGTCTATCAGAATTAGTTTTATTTAAATGTATAATGAATAGTGTTTCTATAAATTAGTTTGCCCATAACTAATAGTATAAATCAGGCGCATAGCGAGACTTAAATTCAAGCTATAAATTAGTTTCCCATTATTATTACCTGGTAGGAGTAATTGTTATTTGTTAAAGTCATGGCATTATGACAACTTCAATGGGATGACAAATAATTTCTTCGTAGAGGTTTCAGGTCCAATCAGAGAATTGTAAAGACCCACTATTTTACTCTGGCCTTTATATTACTCCATCTTGGCCCATAGCAACTATTCATCTGCAATTTAGATAAACATTTCGTGACTTTTTTGTTTTAAATAAATGAATAAATTAGTGTTGTTGTGAAAGTTAAATGCATTGGCACCATTCATTCATTCATTTCATGAATTTATATAGCACCCCTTCAAGAAGCCTATAAAATTCATTACCGGTATTCACTATTCATTGCTAAGATTTATATGGCACCTCTTCAAGGTTACTACTCAGAGATGCTCCCGACCCTGCACGGCTCAAAATAAAAGTTTTAAGGCTAGAGTAGAATGCTTCAGAATGCACCCTGAGGAGCAAGCGTAGTGCCAATGGGAGCTTGTTCCATACAGAGGGAGGGCCAACCACTAAGAAGGCATGGTTCTGCCATGTAAAAGTACAGGCGAAAGGGACAAGGACAGAGTGGATGGAGCTTAATGGGAGTGCTTGGTTTTAATTCCTTTTGTTTTATATGCTTTTGAGCACTGTTATGGTTTTGCATCAATTGCATGGTAGGTAATCGTGCCGCTAGTTGTCCTGCAAATGCAACGTATTACAACAATGACCCGACATCTGATCGTTGTCCGAAGAAGTCGTGGTTCGTTGTTGTTGTGTTGTCTGTTGAGCTTCTTCTCACAAACATTCTTCTGCTTAACCTTCTCATCGCCATGTTCAGGTCAGCAGAACCTTTTGTTTTTGTTTAGTATTTCAGCTGTAGGTGAATTACAGTGTAAATATATATGGAAATTTTCATATGTAGGTGAATTACAGTGTAAATATAAATGGACATTTTCAGATGTAGGTGAATTACAGTGTAAATATAAATGGACATTTTCAGATGTAGGTGAATTACAGTGTAAATATAAATGAACATTTTCATATGTAGGTGAATTACAGTGTAAATATAAATGGACATTTTCAGATGTAGGTGAATTACAGTGTAAATATAAATGGACATTTTCATAATGTAGGTGAATTACAGTGTAAATATAAATGGAAATTTTCAGATGTAGGTGAATTACAGTGTAAATATCAATGGAAATCTGTTAAGCTAATCTCTTATCTTTTATGAGATTGTTTATCTCATATCTTTTATCTCTTATATTAATTTATCTCTTGTGTCTTTTATCTCTTCTGTTTATTTCTTATGTCTTCAGTGAAGCCACTCTGCCCCACCCTGTTCTATCTACTCACCCTGTTCTATCTACCCACCCTGTTCTATCTACCCACCATGTTCTCTCTACCCACCCTGTTCTATCTACCCACCCTGTTCTATCTGCTCTAACATGAAAAATGTGCAGCTCTACCTGGCCACATGGTTTATTATTTTTCTACTGTTTTGTACTTCATTCCGAAAAACCTCAGTCATGGACTGTCTTGAACCTCTCTCTTTTCTCGGTCTTAGTCACTGTGTGGTTGTCCAACAGTCTCTATCTTGGTCTAGGTCTTGGTTCTCGACCGTCTTTTTCTCAAATTTTTTAGTATTGACTACAATATTGACATACATACATACATACAGAAGTTCAGAGATTAATTCCGTCTTGGCTGACTCATCGAGCAGGAGTCACAGCCTTGATATACATGACGTGGTTTGTTTCAGTTACACATTTAGCGTGATTCAGGAGAACTCGGCAAAAGTGTGGCGATACTACCGCTACTCGTTGATCTATGAGTATTATTCGAAGCCAGTCCTTGCTCCTCCGCTGATCATGCTCAATCACTTCTGGAGGTTTGGACGATACATCTATCACCTCTGCCACAACAAAGATTACAAGGCACAGCATCATTTCAGTAAGGCATTGTAATCTACCCAGTTCTGTTCATTCTGATTAATCTTTAAGGTCATTGATGTCATTAAGGTCAGGTTTATACATAAGATTTATCTCATTCAACTTGGATGCTCACTGTAAGTTGGCTTCTTATAAATAAATAGAAGCTTGTGGACAGGGGCGCCGCTAGAGGTACGCACTTACGCAAGTGCGTACAGCGCTGAAAGGCTAAGAAATGAAAAATTGCAAATGAAAAAAGTGAAATAAGCTTATTATTAAGTTACAAAATTATAATAACTTAGGTACTAGTTTTAATATTAGGTAAACTAACAGTCTAACACATCTAGCAGTGGCGTAACCAGAGCTTCCGAAAAATTACGCAGATTCCAACCTCTCTGAGGGAAGGGGTCTGGGAAGAGGCTGAAAGGAACTTTTTATTTGGGGGTTTGTAATGGTGCATTTTGGAAACCATCGTTTTGGTTAAAAGTTATAGCATTTTACATCAGTTCTTTGGGAAATTATATAATTATATCTTGCGAGGCGAAAAACTTCCTCATTCGTGCCCAAACACCCCTTGCAATCCAATTACTATTTACCAAGACCAAAAAACCAGACAAAGATAATTAAGTATACGAGACGAAGATACAACCTCTAGTCTACGGGTCCGGAATGTTGGCCAATGCGAAAGCAAGACAAGAAAAGAATTATTACAGCAGAAATTAAAATAAGAAAAGCTGGCATTAGACAGCATTATGGATCGAAAGAACTCTGCTAGACAAAGTCGTTCAACGAAGACTCCGATGGTTTCGACATATAGAGAGAATGCCAGCTGACTGAATACCACACACTGCACTACATGCAAGATTCGAAGAAATAGACACTAAGGCAGAGCCAGACAATGCTGGATAAACCATATAAATGAGGATAAAACATCACTTTGACACTAAGGGAAACAATGGACTTTACAAATGACCGAGGAAAATGGAGATCATTTATTCGTACCCATCGCCGCCAAATGGCTGGCGTCAGAAACTGATGATGGTGGTGGTGATGATGATGATGATAGATGGCGATAGGCTTCTGACAATTTCAAAATGATGTGCAAACATAATTATCAAACAATAAAATAGCAAAAATTACAGTCAAATCAGACACGGTCACTTACAAGGTATTTCACACATTTGATGATTTCACATGGATTGACTCTCACTTCCTCCTTACCCTCCATTTCGCTCTCTTCCTCCTTACCCTCCATTTCGCTCTCTTCCTCCCTTTCCTCCATTTCGCTCTCTTCCTCCCTACCCTCCATTTTGCTCTCTTCCTCCCTTTCCTCCATTTCGCTCTCTTCCTCCCTTTCCTCCATTTCGCTCTCTTCCTCCTTACCCTCCATTTTGCTCTCTTCCTCCCTTTCCTCCATTTCGCTCTCTTCCTCCCTACCCTCCATTTTGCTCTCTTCCTCCCTTTCCTCCATTTCGCTCTCTTCCTCCCTTTCCTCCATTTCTTGCTCTCTTCCTCCCTTTCCTCCATTTCGTTCTCTTCCTCCCTACCCTCCATTTGCTCTCTTCCTCCCAACCTCCATTTCGCTCTCTTCCTCCCTTTCCTCCATTTCGCTCTTCCTCCCTTTCCTCCATTTCGCTCTTCCTCCTTTCCTCCATTTCGCTCTCTTCCTCCCTTTCCTCCATTTCGCTCTCTTCCTCCCTACCCTCCATTTCGCTCTCTTCCTCCCTTTCCTCCATTTCGCTCTCTTCCTCCCTCCCTTTCCTCCATTTCGCTCTCTTCCTCCCTTTTCCTCCATTTCGCTCTCTTCCTCCCTACCCTCCATTTCACTCTCTTCCTCCTTTCCCTCCATTTCGCTCTCTTCCTCCCTACCCTCCATTTCGCTCTCTTTCCTCCCTTTCCTCCATTTCGCTCTCTTCCTCCCTACCCTCCATTTCGCTCTCTTCCTCCATTTCCTCCATTTCTCTCTCTTCCTCCCTTTCCTCCATTTCTCTCTCTCCTCCTCCCTTTCCTCCATTTCGCTCTCTTCCTCCCTACCCTCCATTTCACTCTCTTCCTCCTCCTTTCCCTCCATTTCGCTCTCTTCCTCTCCCTACCCTCCATTTCGCTCTCTTCCTCCCTTTCCTCCATTTCTCTCTCTTCCTCCCTTTCCTCCATTTCTCGCTCTCTTCCTCCGTTTCCTCCATTTCGCTCTTCCTCCCTTTCCTCCATTTCGCTCTCTTCCTCCCTTTCCTCCATTTCGCTCTCTTCCTCCCTACCCTCCATTTTGCTCTCTTCCTCCCTTTCCTCCATTTCGCTCTCTTCCTCCCTTTCCTCCATTTCTCACTCTCTTCCTCCCTTTCCTCCATTTCGCTCTCTTCCTCCCTTTCCTCCATTTCGCTCTCTTCCTCCCTTTCCTCCATTTCGTTCTCTTCCTCCCCTACCCTCCATTTGCTCTCTTCCTCCCTACCCTCCATTTCGCTCTCTTCCTCCCTACCCTCCATTTCGCTCTCTTCCTCCCTTTCCTCCATTTCGCTCTCTCCTCCCTTTCCTCCATTTCTCTCTCTTCCTCCCTTTCCTCCATTTCGCTCTCTCTTCTCCCTTTCCTCCATTTCGTCTTCTTCCTCCTTCCCTCCATTTCGCTCTCTTCCTCCCTACCCTCCATTTCGCTCTCTTCCTCCCTTTCCTCCATTTCGCTCTCTTCCTCCCTACCCTCCATTTCGCTCTTTCCTCCCTTTCCTCCATTTCTCTCTCTTCCTCCCTTTCCTCCATTTCGCTCTCTTCCTCCCTTTCCTCCATTTCGCTCTTCCTCCGTTTCCTCCATTTCGCTCTCTTCCTCCCTTTCCTCCATTTCGCTCTCTTCCTCCCTTTCCTCCATTTCGCTTTCTTCCTCCCTTTCCTCCATTTTGCTCTCTTCCTCCCTACCCTCCATTTTGCTCTCTTCCTCCCTTTCCTCCATTTCGCTCTCTTCCTCCCTTTCCTCCATTTCACTCTCTTCCTCCCTTTCCTCCATTTCGCTCTCTTCCTCCATTTCCTCCATTTCGCTCTCCTCCTCCCTTTCCTCCATTTCGCTCTCTTTCTCCCTTTCCTCCATTTCACTCTCTTCCTCCCTACCCTCCATTTCGCTGTCTTCCTCCCTACCCTCCATTTGGCGCTCTTCCTCCCTACCCCTCCATTTTGCTCTCTTCCTCCCTTTCCTCCATTTCTCTCTTCCTCCCTTTCCTCCATTTCGCTCTCTTCCTCCCTTTCCTCCATTTCGCTCTCTTCCTCCCTTTCCCTCCATTTCGCACTCTTCCTCCCTTTCCTCCATTTCACTCTCTTCCTCCCTACCCTCCATTTCGCTCTCTTTCTCTCCCTTCCTCCATTTCGCTCTCATCCTCCCTTTCCTCCATTTCGCTTTCTTCCTCCTTTCCTCCATTTCGCTCTCTTCCTCCCTACCCTTCATTTCGCTCTCTTCCTCCCTTTCCTCCATTTCGCTCTCTTCCTCCCTTTCCTGCATTTCGCTCTCTTCCTCCCTACCCTCCATTTCGCTCTCTTCTTCCTCCCTTGCCTCCATTTCGCTCTCTTCCTCCCTTTCCTCCATTTCGCTCTCTTCCTCCCTACCCTCCATTTCGCTCTCTTCCTCCCTTGCCTCCATTTCGCTGTCTTCTCCCTTTCCTGCATTTCGCTCTTCCCTCCCTACCCTCCATTTAACTTTTTCCTCCTCTTTCCTCCATTTCGCTCTCTTCCTCTCTACCCTCCATTTCACTCTCTTCCTTTTTTTCTCCATTTCGCTCTCTTCCTCCCTTTCCTCCATCTCACTCTCTTCCTCCCTTTCCTCCATTTCGCTCTCTTCCTCCCTTTCCTCCATTTCGCTCTCTTCCTCCCTTTCCTCCATTTCGTTCTCTTCCTCCCTTTCCTCCATTTCACTCTCTTCCTCCCTACCCTCCATTTCGCTCTTTTCCTCCCTTTTCTCCATTTCGCTCTCTTCCTCCCTTTCCTCCATTTCGCTCTCTTCCTCCCTTTCCTCCATTTCGCTCTCTTCCTCTCTACCCTCCATTTCGCTCTCTTCCTTTCTTTTCCTCCATTTCGCTCTCTTCCTTCCTTTCCTCCATTTCACTCTCTTCCTCCCTACCCTCCATTTCGCTCTCTTCCTCCCTACCCTCCATTTCGCTCTCTTCCTCCATGCCTTCCATTTCGCTCTCTTCCCCTACCCTCCATTCGCTACTCTTCCTTCCTACCCTCCATTCTCTCTCTCTTCCTCCCTACTCTCAATTCGTTCTCTTCCTCCCTACCCTCCATTTCGCTCTCTTCCTCCCTGCCTTCCATTTCGCTCTTTCCCCCTACCCTCCATTCGCTACTCTTCCTTCCTACCCTCCATTCTCTCCTCTTCCTCCCTACTCTCCAATCGTTCTCTTCCTCCCGACCCTCCATTTTGATTTCTTCCTCCCTACTCTCCATTTCGCTCTCTTTCTCGCTACCGTCTATATTAATTTCGATAAATGTCTGGTTTGCTAGTGTTGTCTTCAGTCAAAATCAAACACGACTCAAACTACATCTTAGCTACCAGTGACAGCTGGTCCTACCAGCACTGAATTTATAGAGCAATTTTGTTCAGATGACTGCTCAAACTGCTACCATTACAGTGTAGAAATTCAAAAAAGTTCGGACGCTCGTTCTTGTTACCCCCCACATACTTTCGTCCCCGGGCCCTAGCCTACGCATGGTCGCATGCTGATTGTGCGTACACAATTAAAATCCTAGCGGCGCCGCTGCTTGTGGATTAGAGGCCAAGTGTAGCACACCATCATGTCACACATTAATATGCCTGATTTCCTCTTTGAGGTATTTTGAAATAATCATGGGTTGATACGAACCATTTTAAATAGGCACATTAATTATCAAATGTAATCCATTTGTATAGGGAAGACTTAAACCAGGTTTAGCTGAAATGAACTCTGTAGCAAAATGAATTCCTCGTCCGTTTGGTATACAGGAGACTGTATTTTTATTTTACATATATGCTTCATTACATTAATTTCACTGAATTGAAAATATTGCTTATATGACAGAGAGGTCATTGAAATTCGAAGAGAATAAGAAACTGACAGCCGTAGAGCGAGCCGGAATGGAAAATCACATGATCAGACGCCAAAAGACAATGCAGGATCAGATCGACTTCAAGGTTTCATCGACATCAGAAAAGTCTGTATTCTTCTGCTGCCATCTAGTGATTGAATGTTTGGTTTATATCAAGTTGTCTCTGGTGATTGAGGTTTTGATTGTTGAGTCATCTTTGGTACCAATAAAACAGTACATACATTCCAATGCATAGATGCATATTGGTGCATACATATGAACACTAGCACATGTGACAGAAGTATTATTTTAATTAGTATTAATTAGTCACTTCTATTGCATGGGTGTCTAGTTCATAAGGCATCAAATACACTTAATGAGGTTGATATTATTTTGTGCTAATTCTCACCACTGTATGCATAGTTGTTGTAAAGTATGAGCGCTTGTCTCATGCTAATAAAGATTACTTACTTACTTACTTATTTACTTAACTGATGATGCACCAAAACCAAATCGTAAATCAGGTCATCAAACAAAAGCACATTAAAAAGTTTTGCTGGGTCGACATTTACAAAATAAAAATAAATTAATTGCTAAATAAAGATTAAAATTAATGGTGTATGTATGTATGTAGGTATCTGGATTTTATAAGGCACATTTAAAGAATGGCTCAAAAGTGCTGTGAACAATGGCTGTGTAATTCCGTTGTTGGTTTTGTTAGGATTGAAAAGATGATTGATGAACTGGAACAACTGAAGGAGCAGCTGGATTCCCAGAAGGACGCCCGAAATCTGGCAAATTCCGGTTCACCAGCGTCTCTTGGTTCATCGTTTAATATCGGCTCAACTGAGTTGTCCAAACTGATTACAATGCCCAGCATCTCCGATTCAATTCCAAGCACAACCACCAATGATATCACATTTGTGTTAGTTACATGATTCATCTGTGGATTTGGTTATTTTTGAATTCAAATTTTATATAGCGCCAGTTTGGGTTTGGTGTTTGTAATGAGTTGTCTACAAGGTTCTATTAGACAGCATCAGGCCTTTTTGATTGTGGGGTTCTTATCTAGAATGGCCTCCCACTAGACCTACCGCTTGGTGCCTTAGTCATTATTCTGCCAATGCTTTTTAATAAGTCCCTTAAATAACACTAATCTTTCACAACTATAAGTGTACTGGGTTAAGTTGGGAAGTGTTAACGATATGTTTTAATGCATAAATAACAAGGGACGTAGAACGATGATGAAAATCGATAAAAAAAACTTGGAATATGCAAAAGTTCAAGTAAATTATTAAATTATAACACAATTTTGACATCGGCACCGATCAACCGATTATTTCCCGATACCCGATTATGCTTTGTTCTATAATCGCATTATGCGTATGGCGTTTATTCGGTACAGCTCTAGAATGATCCTTGCCATTTTATACAAATTGCAGTCATTTCGTAATTACGTTTATCACTCCATACGTTATCGCCATGTTTACGCATATTCCCATTCACAGTATGGCCTAAAAGCCCACCAATTAATATCGTTCAAATGGGAGAACGCAGGTAGGATCAATAATTGAGATTCATATCTCGACATCTTGAACGATATGTGATCTGAAATACGCGTAAACATGGCGATAACTATGGAGTTTTTACGAATTTAAAAAATTTGTATAAAATCGCAGGATCATTCTAGAGATTAGGGAATAGGCGCATTTGAATGCTTATATACAAGGTATCATCGGGTGAAGTTTGGTAAGATTTGGAGCTCTGGCCCATAATCTACAGTTCTACCGGTTTCTTGAAGAGGCGCTATATAAATTCAATGAATGAATGAACGAATCGAAGGATGAGGCTGGCAGACAGTCAGATGGCTATGGTGGATGATGTTTAGAATGAGTGACAAAAGAGGCAAGGAGAACCATAATCGTAATCTCCAAATTTCTAAAGCGCCACTCGAAAGCCACGCACAGGGCACCAGCTTATTTACGAGTGCTGTATCTAGTCAGAGGTGTTATCCAAAAGAGTAGTCCAAAGGAGGTCCGAGTCCGGTTTCCAGAGGATCAGAGGGGCAGAGTAGCTGTTAAGGTGGGTGTCGTTTAGGTCGAGAGTTGGGAAACAGTAGTTCATCTGTTGTAGTAAGGATAAATTACTAATATAACATAAATCTTTATATTTTTTGTAACAGAAAGGAGACGAGAAGTGAACTTTCTGCAGTTCACAGTCGTTTGGACCATCAAGATCAGATGCTCAATAAGCTTCTTGAACTGATGGAGGCACCACGTGTTTCACGCACGCACAACCATCAGATAAAGATCGGCAAAGGAGGAACTGAGCTGCTGCCAAAGGTCGACTCTTAGGAACCAGATTTGTCACAATGCCTTGCACACTTGCTTCAATCCCTCAGCGACGTCTTTTACTGCCTCTTGACGTTCACTAAGATGCTCTGGGATGACGTTCTGGTGCCAATAATATCGATTTTTCATCTGGGAAGTCGTTGTTATGGAGACGACTAAATCAGCCGACTCCGTGTAGACCTTGTTCACGTTACTATTTTGTTTGGAGAAAATCTCAATTTGTGATTAATCTGATTCAGCAAATCATGGTGTGATTTATTGATTACTACCGGTGTAGATCACCTACATGTACTTGAAGTCTTGCAACAGTCCTTTGGCATCTACGGTACTATCCTCTACTGGTTTGTGTCCTACCTCTCTGATCACACTCGGTATATTTGCATCAACTTCCTCATGTCGCTGCTATTACTCTTTGGTGTCCCACAAGGTTCTGTCTTATAGGACCTCTGCTGTTCATCCTCTATAACTCAGTACTGTCAACCATTGCATCACGTCATGGCATAGAAATTCACCTCTATGCTGATGATACCCAACTCTATGTACATCTGCAACTAAAATAAGGTTGCAAATGCTACAAAGAGACTTCGTGTCTGCATTGACGACGACATCATGCTATGGACTATATATGGAGTCTGTCTATGCACCTCGAACCCTGGCAAATCTGAGCTCATCTGGTTCCTCTAAGCTCCTACAGTGTGCTTAACTCTCACTCTCTACTTCCTCCTCTCTCTCTCCATCACTACTGTTCGGGATCTTGTAGGCATCCTTGACTTAACACTTTCCGTAAAACCTTCATAAGGAGGGCATTGTCAAATTAATGTACAGTTGTATTGTATTAACATGATTCATGGACTAAGGCCATGATTCATGTTGTTCAATTGCTTTATGCACATTAGCAATTTCTGTGGGGCGCGGTGGTGTAGGGGTATGTTCGGTGCCTTGCAGCCGGAGGGTTGCAGGTTCGAATCCACCTCAATCGCCCGCGTAGGGACCTTTGAGCAAGTCCTTCGCGACACAATTGCTCTGCAATATAATTGCTTCTGTGCCGCCGAGGCGTGTGCACTTCTGAGCTTGGGGCAACCTTAGTAAGAAGGGCGATTTCAAAGATCAGGTGTATTGTATTGTATTCTGTGATAAACATGATCAGGTGATTTGCACATCATATTTTACACTGTTAAATATAATCGTTTGTAAACTGCTGATGAATGTATTTTACGATGCCAGTTTTGGCTGAAATGCGACTTAACCCTTTAATGGCGAGATTGTACTAACATTGAGTGGGAAACCAATGCAGCTCATCGTTAAAGTGTTAAACTGATTATTGTGAATTGCTTCTATGGTTTGTTGACATCTTTTAACTGTAAAGCTCTGCATTTATGTTCTTTAGCAACTAGAGAAACCGCATATTTCTCATTGGCCATTTCTTGGATAGCCTGCGTAATGAGAGCCTTGCAAAAAATGTTAGAACATGAACCTACATGATTAGGCAGCTATTGCTGTCATGCTTGTACTTCAGCCCAAGGTCTTACCTTAACTGAACAGAGTGTACATTTACATGCGCAGTTCACATCAACTTATTAACAGCTGAGAGCTATCTAGTGTTGCGTATAGCTGTGGCAGGGTGAGGTAATTTTCGTTTCGCTTTATACACAATTACACATGTATCATCAATAACAGTTGTGCCTCTTTAGATTTTCTGGCTGAAGGGCGCTATGTAAAAACAACAGGATCTCTCGTTATAGGTTACTTGACTTGATGGCTGTCCCACAAAACTATGAAAGTCTAAGTTTGAAACTTAAGCTTTACAATTCTTGAGCAAAGTAGCTTAGACTTTCAGGTGATTCATTTTATTGTCAACCTTTTATCTTTTATACTCTGTAGCATGTGTTGTGTGACCAAGATTGATGAATAAACGAATATACAATAGAAAAAAATCATTAGCACAGTTGTCCTAAAACACTCGTGTATTGCTCTTTTATGTGAATGCTCGGTGATCCTTTTTAATTTAAATATTCCAATGATTAATTGTTCCACGGACTCGCTTGGCTATTAGGCAGCGCCGTGCTTTCTCGGTTGTTGGCCCTTCCATTTGGAATGACCTACCACTTAAGCTCCGTTTTTTACTTGTAGGCCATCTGACAGGGTTCTACAAGTCCCTCAAGTCTTTTTTCTTTAGTCGTGGCTGGGCCGGGAGCGCTCCTGAGTAGTTTCTTGAAGGGGCGCTATATAAATGCTCTGAATGAATGAATGAATGAATGGATTAGGGCAGTTAATATTCTAAACTGCAGCTGATTGGAAGTAAATATTTCAAAATGGATTATCACATTTATTATCTTCAATTCTATGCTGTTTTATTGAGTATGTCAGAATATGATCTCATTTAATACATTTTGTTTTATATCATGCACTCTAAAATGCTCTTGGAAATACTCTGCTGTACATTGTTTTGTAATTAATTTTAATATATTGCAATATTTCCGTGATTTGGTTTACATTGAAAAGGATGATACATTGTTTAAAGTATGCCAGTCCTCTGTGAATTTATCAAGTAATTACAAGTACAATGACAACAAATGAGGCAGAACATGTTGAGTGCAGTTGTGCATACATATGTACATCAATCATGCATACATTACTGTGGTCTCAAAAATGCTCTTGGAAATACTCTGCAGTATTTATTTGTAATTAATTTTAATATGTTGCAATATTTCCGTGATTTGGTTTACATTGAAAGGATGATACGTTCTTTAAAGCATGCCAGTTCTGTTAGTAAATGTATTAAGTAGCCATTTTCACAGCATAATATGATGTTTTTGAGCAAAACTGAAAGGAGACATTGAACTGAACTGAGTTTATAGTTTTTTAATGTAGTCAAAGACACAGGAATTTCTTAGTTTGCACACAGACACACCAAATAAAGCAAGCGCCAGAGTATCAGAAGCAAACTAACAGCTAATTATTCCGTTCTGCATACTTCAGCCATGTGAGATGAGACAACATTTAACAGATGTTTCTAAGATAAAGGCTACATGCAGGTATTGTGCACCGGAATCTCTTTATAGTACAGTCACAGGAATCCCAAATTTAATTAGACATTGAAATATGACATTATTATTATTACAGCAGTTTTAGCAGTTTTTTTATAGCACCCTTTAAGACAGTCTACTCAGGAGCACTCCCAACCCAACCTCGGTCAAACAGTATAGTGTTTAAATGACAACTTCTATATAATAAAAATGATAGAGCTCCCAAAATTATCAATATAAGGAGAGTCCAATGCACACGTTTTTGTTGTTCCGTACACTTATATTTAATGCCTATTAAGAACTTGTCAAAAGCACAGAGTTGCAGTGAATAACTTGCTAATAAATGCAGTTGCAGAAAAAGACTTCATTATGCAGTCTTGTCAAATATTCTTAGCACCAATGTATAACCAAGTCGGTTGTCATAGAAACATGCAAGTAAACGGCTTGCTAAAGGTTGTTGCTAGAATGTTCACGTTGGTTTGTTCCAGTTGTCATATGACCTCCTGGCTTTACAATATCTGCCTGTGCAAGTTTACCACTAATAATATATATCAAAAACACGTTTTAGTCAATCAAAATACTTTGTATATCAGTAAGAAATCTGAAAGCTACAGAAATGCCACAAACTTCTATCTAAAGATCATAGAGCTGTTGAAAATACTCAGTAGTAACAATAAAAGTACCTACTTATAGTATAATAATGTTATAAAACAATATAGTAACTGTAAAAGTAATTGTAATATTAAATATAGCTCTAACTAGACTTACGGTAAATCGTAAGTTTAAGATCGTAAGCTTAAGAGAACTGAATGTAATTTATTGTAAAATCTTGTAACTTCTCAGCACCAAACAAAACCTGCACCAGGAACAATGCATAGCTGAAAACCAGTTACATGTACAACACAACTTTGTTACATGTACAACACAACTTTACAACACAAATCAGACATTTCTAAAGCAACATGATCCATTAATCTACGGACATGTGGCAACAAAAATTCTGCGGCTACTGGTGAGCAGGAAACCCACACAGCAGTCGCCTGTATGCAAATATTCTAAACAGAATAAACTATGGATGGTATGTCATGCTTCAATGGGAGAACATTTTGATGACCCATGCAACATTTGCTGTATACCGGGGTACTTACAAAATTCACTGTTTGTATATCGTAGCATTACAGACAAAACGTTTAATCCCTTAACGATGACCTGCAGTGGTTTCCCAGTCACTTTTAGTACAATCGTGCTCCTCGTTAAACAGATAAGTAATGTCATGCCAATTTCAAAAATTTCTCAGCAATGCACAAATCTCATTAATTAATTTCATAAGTAATCGTGGTGTTTCTTTGGCATGCAGAAAAGTTATTGAAATGAACTTATTCACAGGAACTCCCAGGAAAGCGATAAGCCAATGAATCATTTTGTTCTGTGACAAAATTCAAAAGCAGGCAAACATGTTTCCTTTGGTCAATCGTCAAACTCTCGCTCTGCTTATCAATGTTTTAGTCTCTTACCCGCTCCTCAGATTCACACTTTGGTGTGACCTTGCGCGCATTACAAATTTATTTAATAATAATAATAATTATGTGCAATTGCCAGTTCACAAAACTTGCTGTTTGTAACTCATAGCATTACAAACAAAACGCTTAATCCTTTAATGATGAGCTGCTTTGGTTTCCCAGTCACTTTTAGTACACGTTCCTCGTTACAGGGCTAAGTAACGTAATGCAAATCTCAAAAATTTCTCGGCAATGCAGAAAAGTTGCATCAGTAAGATGAGATTATATACCTGTGCCACGTCAAATCAAGTCCACAAGAGCAAGAAGAGAATTGCATCAAAACAGTGAATTTAAAATTGTAAACAAGTAAGCATTGCTTTTGAAATCACTGAATATTATCGGAGGGTTTACTATCATCGGGGAATTTCTTACAGTGGCACCATACAAATGCAATTCAATTACATCCAATTTAGTACACTCGTTGGCTCAAACTTAAACAGCAAGCAAAGACTTTCAAAAGTGCTTCTGAGATCAAACCAGAAGGGTCTACTTACATTCTGCAGCACTTAACCAACTTATAAAGTCCACTAAGATCAGACGAAATGCACGTCAAAGTTCAAAGAACCAATCAAGTAAGGAATCGACCTTCTGAAGTACCAGTAAGTCACACAGGTAACACCTAACGTCAACCTCCTTAGACCGTGGAAAGCTCCGTCTTAGCCATGTCCGAAGGCAAACATATTGGCATAGACAACGAAAGCAATTTCTTCCATCAATGTCCTGCGCAATATCTCTTTCAGTCTATACAATGGTTGCGAAGGGAGCGTTGTGATCGACCGCTGTCGCCACTTTCTTCTGTCCACCGTACTGTCCGATAAACGATCCGTCTTCGTTGAATTTTGTTGGATCCGTGTCTTCGTATTCGGCCAGACTGTTGGTGTCGCTTTCGAGGGGCTTTTCTATGCTGTCCAGAGAACCACCACTGATTGGACGCATAGGTGGTGCATTGCTGGAAAATTAAACACAATCACCTTTACAATAAAATCATCAGACTATCTGTACTAGGCTGCTTTGTTATTATCTGCAATAGACTGCTTCGTTATCATTGTTATAATTTATAATATAATTTGTTATTATTGTTAGAATAATTATTTTTTTTGAGGTACATAATGATCCATCATGATTTTAAAATTGCTCTGGACAGTGGATTGGACGAACCCCATCAAGTCATGGCTTAGAGAAAGGACTGCAGAAGTGACAGCAATACCGTATATTTTATTATTTTTTTATATTTCTCATCACTATTAGTATTTAGAGTCTAAATGGCTGTTCAAAAATTCAGAAGTAGATCAGGTCAATTAATATACTAACAATAATTACAAAATTATTTTATAACATTTTTCTATTTCAACTCCTATTACTCCCACTGCTACTAAATTGGTATTATTGCAATTAGCACTTTCTAGATTAGAAATTTCTGTTAGTTGCAGTCATTTTTATTATTTTCAGTCCCCAACCCACCGGGAATCAACTGTGTCCATCACGATGGTGGACTTCTGGTATACTAAATTTGGGGTTGTCACAACGCCTTTTGTATATTACCAAAACTTCAGTTCACTGACCTCTTCGTATATTCACCAAACTTTGGCTCTTCATCATTGTTGTCAGGGTTGCACCCATGCAGCTTCTCCTTTTCATACACTGTAATGCAATGCAATGTAATATTATACAAAGTAAAGTGATTCAATGTAATGCAATACAAACCAATGTTGCTATATAATGTAATAAAAGTAATTAATGAAGTGAAATATAATAATAATAATAATAATAATAATAATAATAATAATTATAATAATAATAATAATAATCAATGTAATAAAAGTAATTAATGAAGTTTAACATAATAACAAGTAATGCAATGTGATACAATGTAATGTAATACGAAGTAATGTAGTGCAATGTCCTAATAATAATTACGGTATAAACTGCATCATGGAGACCAGCTGTTTCACCCATGTTATATCATATCAAGTCCATAGAAACCGAGTTTGTGGGTCAGTTTTAAACCAGTTTTAATCCAGGAGAGGTTCAGACCAGAGGAGACAATATGGTGATATGGTGGATGCTGAGATGGTAGCTGGAGACAAGAGCCACAATGAAATCACAGTAAGGAATACAAATGCACATGTAAGTTATTAATCCATTAACGACTAAAGGGATTAATTTCCCTGTCACAGTTAATTAATTAATTAATTAATTTCCCAGTGCTTTTAGTATTCTCGTCGTTAAAAGTGCTAAGCAACAAGTAACAGAGTCACAGTAAGGATTACAAATGCACATGTAAGTTACTTATTACATATATTATCACTGAGAAGCACATTGATTTCTCTCTGTTTCAACAATGTCTGAGTTAGGAATTTCAAAACATTCTGACATATCCAATGACTTACCTGGGTATTTTCCCTGTCTCCTGCGTTTTATGCAGCAAATGAGTAGAAGTATCAGCAGAAACAGAAGAATAGCCAAAATCAGTGCAATCAACCAGACACTTATTCCAGAAGTTTGCAAAATTGGTTCTGTAACACACACACGAAATTGGTTCTTTAACACTTTAATGATGAGCGTGTACTACTGGTTGCAGCTCGTTAACACTGTTAATACACACAGTTCTTATTATTAATTTACTGTCATTATATTAAGTGTCCCGCCTCATGATTTAATCTGCCACATAGGGATCATCGAAATTTTATATAGAGCAATTGGTGTAGTGAAGAACTTTAGGATCAAGGTCTCCTAATACATTCTTAACCCTCTTATCTATTTGAGAGGTTCATTTTTGTCAATCGATATCAAACGTATTTTGCAATCTTGATATGTCACCATTTTTGAAATATACAAAGTATATATAGTAGTAGTAGTAGTATAAATGTATTGTATGACACTTTATATTACATATATTATATAGAGTCAGCCAGGCAGACAGTCAGACGACTAAGGTGAATGATGTTTAAAAACAGCGAGGGAGGTGAGGGGAAGAGGAGGAATCTCTAAACTCCTGAGATTTAAAAATACATGAGTAACCACACAGGTAACCATGTAAAGGAGTCTTGGACTCATACAGTATACAGATATTCATATATATACAAATTTATGCAAAAAGTACATTAAAATATACTTCCTACTGGCCTCTTATCAAGAAGGTCAAGGGAAGATAATAAATTTACATGACAGCATTCAACCAATTTAGTCACAAAATAGTTTGAAATGCCTTTGTATAATGGAAAAAAAACATGGGTAAGATGTGAACAAACAATCAGCAGCCAGTATGTGTAATTTGTAAAGAAGATGGAAATCAAGATAACACTGTAATTAGTCGAATGCCTCTTAAGAAAAGAATATGAACACTTCACATGCAGTCTTATATAACTGTGAAAACTGTCTGTCCTGATTGTCTACTAACATCATCATATCACCTACCTCTCTAAATTGTCTATTAACATACAGTGCAAGGTGTCTCATCATCATCAAATATTCGTTTATTAGAAGAAAAATCAAGTTGACACAGCCGCAACTTAAACAAGCAATAGTGCATTATGCGACAGATTCTGAGGCGGCATGGCCTAATTGTCAGACCAGTCCGTGGGCTTCTCAATGCTGTCAGTATAATTATGTTCTAATACAGCAGTCGGGGGATAAAATTCCTATCATCTGACCTTGTTGAGGACCAAGGTAAAACGTCTTTGATTCTGAGCGCTTGTTTTCTCCAGCTGGGTTCAACGCCACAACGACGACTTCATAGGTTTCTCCTGGGTAGAGCCCAGTCAAATTAACCCAGTCGTAATGCTCCTCAACGGAACTTGTGTTCCACTCAGTCATATCTGCAAATAATATAAGTTAGTGTTTGTCATAAATTAATAATAATAATGACAACATTAATTAATAAAGATAGCCAGCCATTCCCGAAAAGTTGTCACCATGTTTTGTAGTCTGAACAATCATGTGTACCTTGAGTAAAATAAATAGTTAATAATAACAATATCGTCAACGTCATCATCACCACCATCATCAACAACAACAGCAACACTTGATGATATATTCGTTTATTTATCAAGCACGAAGACACACCGCTTCACAACTTACATACACAAAGGTTACTATAAAGAAAAAAAGGGAGTAACTATCACCACCGCTTTCGTTGTTACTGTTGCTATCGTCACCATCACCATTGTCGTCATCATCATCGTATTTTACCAAAGATAAAAAAGAAATTCAGGTACATAAAGTACAGATCTAGATGGGTGGAAACCCATCATCATTTCATAGCAATAACAACAATGATAACAATAATAATAATAATAATATAACAACCAATTTCAGAACATGTAGAAAAGTAAAGCAAGTTTTTGCCATCAATACTATTAAAACATAAATACCATAGTTAGTAATACTGGTATTTAGTCATTCTTCTTAGGGTACTTCAGGGTCCGATTTGCCGGGGGGTCAGGGGTTGGACCCCCTTGCTTCTTCTTATTGACCCCCTTGCTTCTAGCCTTTGGCCGACCCCCGAGGGGGTCGGCTTGACCCCCTCACTTTCATTACCTACAGTCCTACACCAAATGACTCCATTATGACCAATCGGCCTGACCCAGATTCTACCTCCCTCTCTCCTACTTCTCTCTCTCTCTCTGAAAACCCACGCATCGATATATATATATGTATATATATATATATATATATATAATGGTCACCTTTGTGATTTAGTAGGCTAGTAATGTTTCTTCTGTCTACTCGACCACTCTCCTCCTTTTCCTCTGTCTCTCTGTCTTGCAGTTTGATATATGTGTGTCGCATCAAAGCACCATCTGCTTTTGGTTCAGAAGCCTAAGGAAGACGAAAGTTATCTTTCAACACGATTTCTATACCCGGTACAGTTTTCAGGCCCAATGGATCAGGTTCCATTAGTATGCTTCAGGCGAGGAGACCGGGTGTAAAAGCCGGAGTCCACGCTTCAAGCCTTAATTCCTAACCTTAATCCTAACCAATGGCTCTTGGTAGAAGCCCTGCTGACCTTCCCCTGAGGCCAGAACCGCTGAGTCATAAGTCGTGGAATATCAGGCTGTACTTTGTCTATTCGAAATTCCAGTTTGATTTGTATTTGTTGTTTATAAAACTGTCTGCGCATCACTTGCCTTTATCGAAAATTAAGCAACATAAACTGAACGGAGCTAGATTTAAGAAATTCTCGGAGAAACGAACATCAGCTGCAACAAGTTCCATGGAGTTTAATGGCAGTTATTTTAATGGCACTGATTGCTCAGCAATTTAAGATGGACAAGATATTGAATCCAATTATGCCACAGCAGTTTCATCAGCCAGAGTGAAGCAGCTCTTCTATTAATTTTGCTGAAGTTCTCAAAGACTTTGCAGTTATCAAGGATAGAAAAGTTTTGAGTCTGGTAAGAGCCACATATTCATATCATCGAATAATATTCAATATAGCGTTTGACTAACTCTGTGTTTCGGTAAAATTCAAAATTTGTATTGTGAGCGCTTATAATAATTACCGTTATTCGCCACGGTGCCAAAATACCTAGCCACGCCACTGATCGAATCACTTGCATTGGAACTGTCTCAGACAACTGACAAGTGATAATGACTAATTATAAGCTAGTGTTTCCCAACCTGAGTTTCGCGGCACCAAAGGGCCCCGTGAACCTGCTCAAGGTTGGATGTCAGAAAGGTAGAACCATAACATTTATGCAGCTTTTTATGTGAACAGTTTTAAAATTTATCGCTACTAACATATATAGCCTAAGCCTATAATTATTTTTTTAACTGAAAGTAGTGTAGAAAGAATCGCAACCCGCATGTTGAATTTAAAAAACGTTTTTCATCAGTAAAATAACTAACTCACTTGAAGAAAAATACTTGAAATTAAGGTAAAAGGTGCCGCTGATCTGCCGTTAGTAGGATAAGGGTGCCATCAGTGCCGGCGCCAGGATTTCAGGTTTTGAGGCTAAAGCTACAAAAACCTTCGTTTTTGTCCCCTCCTCCCTGTAATTTGCAGTAATTTTCCACTTTTTTGGGGGGTTGAGCCGCAGTTAGGGGGGCTTAGCCCCCCTAGCCGTCCTTGGGTGCCATGCTCTGAAAGAGGTGGGGAATCACTGCCCTAATTAATCTTTCAGTAGGATACTTTATAAAATGTATCTTACTCTTCCTGTTACGTTGGCCACTGCAGTATGGCGCCCTATTATAATTATGGCGCCGGTTCGGACCATCTGGTAATTGTAGGCCTACTGGAGAAAGAACTTTGAGCAGATTGTAAATAATAACAAATTACTTGCGATCCAACATCATAAATGAACGCCAATTTCAAACAGTATCATAGTATATACTAGTTGTCTATATAGTAACTACAAAATTAATATTGCGCATAATGCCATTATTTCAAATATATCGGCTACTAGCCTATCACTTAAAGTTAATTACCATTTTTACTCTGGAACGTGGCGCCCCTCAAAAACAACCCTTGCCCCCACATAAGCAATCCGGGATCCGCCACTCTTTCCGACCCCCTGCTTCTTTTTAGACAAATCATTCTTCTTAGGGTACTTACCTTTTGTGCGATATTCCACAACAAACTTGCTGCCCGGATTCTTAGCTGGATTGTCACAAGAAGGTCGCCATGTTACAACGACGGAATCCTCTCCTGGTGCAACCATCACATCGCATGGCACATCAATTGGCTCTATCAACAGAAATCTCCTTTCAATCAGAGATGATGGCTGACAAAAAGTTTTCTCTACACTGGTCAGTCCTTACATAAATGGCTAATTAAGCAAGGGGTGCTCAATAAGAAGTCACATACTACAGCAGTTAATGATTTTTCCATTTCCCATGACTTTTCATGACCTAGCTAAAATCCACTATTTTCAAATTCCAGGACTTTCCAGGACTTTTCTTGGAAAACGCCTGTTTTCCAGGCCTTACATTTTTAAAAGTCTAATTCTGTGACTTTTCCAGGTTTCCAGGATCTATGGCAACCCTGCTGTATGCATGATTTGAAGAAACAAGAAGCAAAGACAGCCAAGACTATGCTGGACAGACAATATAACCATAACCATAACCATAACCATCAATTTATTGTTCCAAACATTGGCAAAGTAACATTTCGCTGTACAAAGAAAAAAAATCTGTTGGTAACAAAAGGGAACCCAGAAGGGACCAGGGTCCCGCTGGTTAGGGCCACCTATATACGCAGTCAGTTGCTAGATGGTTAACAGAGGTTATCTAGTACAGAGCATTCATGATATAAGTAAAGTACATGTACAATTTTTAACGTACTAGTACAAAATATAAATGAGGACATAACATCACTTGAACAATTGACTTGACAAATGACCGATGACAATGGAAGTAATTTATTCATACCCATCACCACCAAATGGCTGATGTCAGGAACTGATGACGATGATGACGTATATTATATGTATATATTAAGTGTATAAGCATAGGTAGATGCCTCAGATTCACATTTCCACGCCTCAGATTCACGTTTCGGTGTGACCGTGTGTGCGTTACAAATTTGATTAATAATAATAATAGGACGGTGTTCAAATGGTCCTGCCTGATAACTGGAGTGTGCTGGCCTCTACGTGTTTGGCTGGGCCTCCACCGGTTTCTGTGTGAGCTTTAATGGAAATGGCGTACGCGGTCTCCGGGTGCAGTCCATGAAGTTTAGCCGTTGTCTCTTGTGGATCGATCACCCTCATCAATTTGCTTTGGTCAGAACCGTTTAGCGCTAATTTTCAAAAGAAACCAGCACACATATGTAATGTAATTAGTAATTTATATAGCGCCGCTCACAGCTGAGGCCATTCAGTAGCGCTCCCAGTGCGAGAACCCCGAGAGAAGAAATAGGCTTTAAGGAGAGAGAGAGATGAAGACAATGATCCAGAAAGGAAAGTCTCACACAAAGTGAAGGGAAAGGCATTCCATCAAGAGGGCCCAATGATGGCATATACAATGTCCGTCTGTGTAGCATACGTCTAGAGCAGAAAATTGTACTTGTTACGGCAAGTTACAACACAGTTGAATCATACATGGTTAAGTCACGTAGTGTTGGAAAATTCTTCATGCCCAAGAAGACTGGTAGTAATCATGAGGGCATGGGCGTATTTAGGGGGTGGTTTTACGGGTTCAAACCCCCGAAATAAGTTTCCGACAATTTGTTTTACATGCTTTTACATGCGAAATAGCACAAAACCTGAACTTTTATGACCATTTCCAATGGAAACCCCCCGAAATCTTAAAACCCCTCCGAAATTTTTTCTGGCTAAGCCCATGCATGAGGGCCAACCATCTTCTGTCTGCAGGCTGTGAAATTTGTGCGTTTCCCTTCTCAGCTTGAGGTCATCCACTGACTATCAAGCACCGACTCCCACCCCCTAAAGAATCCTTTGGGTTTACCGCAATGCACCTCAGCTTGACCTCACCGCATTCTGACCTGGAATGGACATAACAACCAGGCTATTGCGGACTTGATTTCATACACGCACCGGTGGATAAGCTGGTCTCCCTCATGTGACTTTTGTGTAGCACTGAGAAATGTCAAAGATATACATCAACATTTACAATGCACCAGTCATAATCTGTAATGTAACTGAACATTTACATAGCGCCCCTTCAAGGTATCTACTCAGAGGTGCTCTCTGCGGTAGCCGTTATGATGTTAAATGTCATTATGAACGAATATGCACCAGTGTTCACTGAAATCTCAGAACTCGGGTCAGTACAGCAAGGTTGAAGAGTTCCCAAACAGGAATAATGTAAACTACACAGGATATAACTTTACAATACAACAGAATATAAAGTTAAGATTACCTCTGTAACTAATAATAAAACTCTTGAGTATGCCATTGATTTCTGACGGTGGTTTCCATTCCAGCTTTATATGATGAATCCCTCGTTCCAACACAGACAAAGAACTTACAGCTTCAGGCACTAAAATCAGAAAAACATTTTAACGTTTCAGTAAAAAAGCATGCTGGTCTATCAGGTACCATACTGAGCTGACAACCCAAAGGTGATGGTTCAACGTCTCAACCGTTCCCTGGTCGGGTCAGCTGCCATGGGCCTTTGTTGGCTTGTCCAGCTGGAATCGGCTTCCTCAGGTCCTGCACCTAGAGCTCCTCAGGCTCTCTCCTACTCAGTTCTGTAAAGCGCCCGAAACTCTCCTGTTTGTCATTGAGGACACTGGGCCGGGTCGGAAGAGCCACTGACCTTTCTGAGTGGTGCCTTATACATTTTCAATTACAAAACTATAAAGAAGCATTAGGCATTATACTACATGAGAAAGTTAAAGAGAACTGCCTAACAGACCACATATCCAGAAACACTGAACACAGTGTCGTCTATCAACTCTGGATGGAAACCTGTGTGTGGGGGGTTGGGCAAGCAGTGGGTGATTGCATCATTGCACTACTTATCTGAGCACTTTTGATAACCGAGAACTGACTGGGACGTGGTCGTGCAGCAGTATGTTCTGTGCCTTGGAACAGGAGGGTCGCAGGTTCGAAGCTGAATCAAGCCAACGACCCTGAATAAGTTACTCACCCACAATTGTCTGTGAGGAAGGCAACGGGAAGCCACCTCACTCATCTCAATCCCAGGTAGTATAAATAAAAGCCAAAGGACTTTGGGCAGAGAACTCATCATCATCATTTGAGCACTGCTGGCTTACGGATTAACTGTTTTGCTCTCAGTGAAGGTTAACATAATTACAGGCTAGCATAGGAAGTGCTTTTGAAAGGAACTGAATTAGAAATCTTAAAGCACGCATTGAATTGAATTGAAGGATTTCTAAAGCGTCTCTCACAGTACAACTTAATCAGATGCGATCCCAGAGTGAAAACCCAAGAGAAAGTCTTAAGAGTACGGGCAGAGACAGAAGTACCCACAGTTAAGATCATAGAGCGAGTAATAGAGGGAAGATCGTTCCAGAGCAAAGGGCCAACAGACGCATAAGCGAAGTACTGGGCAATAGCAGTCTGAGTTCAAGGTACCATGACTTGAAGAGGTCTAAAGAATGGAGAGGGCGACCAGAGGCAGACAAAAGATAACAAAGGTAGCATGGAGCCTGACCCAAAAACGCTCTGGAAAGGAAAAAACTTTAAACCGAATACGAGCAATGAGCGGAAGCCAATGTAAGTGCTCGGTCATGAAGGTTGAGATATGTGAGAAGCGAGGAAGGCGGGCAATCAGGCAAGCAGCTGCATTTCGCACCGACTGAAGAGGCGACAGGCGAGATTTCGGAAGACCAACAAGTAGTGTGCATACATAATTAACACCATAAACAGAACTGAATGCAACCTCCTTCAGGTGTAATGAACTCAATGGCGGCACTAAAGTTTCCAGCGTTGGCACGGTTCACGACGACAGCAGCGGCATTGATGGTTGCACCTCCCCAGAGTTTGTGTGTCAGCACGCTGAATGGCTCGACGCTTCGGCGCAATCGACTGGGTCCTGGTGAACCCCTCTGCACCACACAGTCAGATGGAGGGTCGTGAAGGGTGAGGTTCTCTTTCTGAACTACAGCTGGATTTTCTTTCTTCCAAAACCAAACCTGGCAAAACAATAACAATAATAATATTTATTCTTTAATGAAGTGCTTGACAAACGCACTGCGCTGTACATGTACATGTTATGACGACTACACAATTCACAAGAACACAAATCACAGAAGACATAAATCAACAAAGTTGCAGCCATGCAAGGCAAAAGCTCATTGTACTTTTTGCTGCCACCAAGGAAATTAAGGCATGAGCTAAACCTAGGGGGTCCTTATAGGAATCGAACCAGGTCTGTGAAAACTTCAGGCCATTATACTATACCACCTTCCAACATGCTCACTGAAAACCCTCGGCATTTGCAGTTGAACAGGAAAAACTTATTTCAAACGTTATTCTGTTGGCTTTTTCAGTGTGTCTAATTAGTTGATGCCTTATTCTCAGCTTGACTTAAACTTCATGGTACCTACATTTAAAAAAAATTTTTAAGTAACTAAATTTACTTGAAAAGGAATACGCGTCTAAACATTTCCTATAATATTATGTCATGAAAGTCAGATATCTATCCATCAATAAAAGAATCAAGAAACCAATCAATCATTGAAACAGAGCATGAGTTTAACACACACATAGTGTATTCATGCATTATGTAGTTGATAAGATACAGTGTGTGTGTGTGTGTGAACACACAGTATGAGCTGTGTGTGTTAAACTCCTGAATAAATAAGCAATGACATTGATCAGAAGAATTACCTGAAATCCCTTAAAGAAACCGTTGATTGAACCTGGTGATGTATCTACTGGATCCCACATAAAACGAACACTTGTGCTGTTCAAGGTCTCTTCCTGTATCCTTAAGTTCTCCGGAGCGACAGAAGGAACTGGAAAACACAAACAGATAATGTAAGTAAAGGTTATGTAAAAAGCTCTTGTGCAGTGTTCATGTATTTCACTTATTACATGCTTCTAACAGTTTTAATTGTCTTGGGGTTGAATGGTCTTTCAGCTTAAGTGCAAACATGACAACAATCATGACAACAATCATGACAACACAACAATCAGACAACAAGACAACACCCAGACAACACCCAGACAACTCTTCCTTATTAATTGGTTAAATGGCTTGACATTTAAGGCATGAAAGTCAATGCATTAGCAATTGGCCACTGGACCATGACTAAAGTAATGCAAATGAAATGTACTTGTAATGGTAACACAACATTGATATGTTGCCTCTTAAGAACTTCCTAAAAGTCCTGAACTTAACATGCTTCTGAGAAAAGCGAAAGTAGTAACGTCTACATACATGGAAAGGTATAAATAGATGAGGTATGTGAGAAGAACACACAGTTCATAAGGAAAAGGTTGTCCAATTGCTATTACTGGCGTGCTGTTGCCGTGATTGCAATGTTAGAAGCCACCATACAGTTACTTCAACTCCACGCCTATTACTACCATGAATTGTTTCCCTAGAGGAATTTGATAACTGGGTAATAATTTTACCACAACTTATCTGTTACAAAGCTCACTCACATAAACAATTCTTTCAACTCCTTTCTATTAATTAAAACAAACAAATAACCACCTCACCTTTTCAACCAGCCAATCAAACAATCTAAGTATTCATATCAGAAAATGTTTGCATCAAATTACTGTCATACATAATTAAACTATACAGTAATCATCTGCCAAGGAGATAAAAAGCAACTCTATCCAGTGGCCTAACGAAGGGGATCAGAGTGAGCAACGCCCCCCCCCCAGGCGCAGCACAAGGGGGCGCAAAAATAGCTTTCAGTGGTACACAGTAGGGGCCTACTATGACAACAACGATTAAAAGTCAACAGGAAAATTTAAAAGGGGCCCAGTCATCAACCCTGGGCGCTGAAACCCTTCGTTACGCCACTGACTCTACCTCACTGGAAATTTATTGTGACAAATATTATTAGACCAGGACATGTTAAACCAATATTACCTCCTTCAGATGAATGGCCAAAAATAATTTCCCCCGTTTTGTCCGGAGCCGTGCCTTCGTCGTTGGCAGCGAACACGGATATTTTAAATCGCCTGTATGTTCCTTGATTAGCTACGACAAGTTCACTCTGTCGCCAATCCGTGACATTCACTGTTTCCTCCTCTTCACTGTCACCATATGCCGGACTGTATTTCACTTTGTAATGAAAGTTTTCTCCGTGATGTTCACTTCGATGCATTGGCTGAAACGCAACATGCAATCATTAACTGTGCACTCTTCAGTGTTGAAACAAATTGTAATCGTAAGCACCAAACTTCTAAAGTGCCACTCGAAAGCCAAGCGCAGGGCACCAGCTTATTCACGAGTGCTGCGTCTAGTCAGAGGGGTTGTCCAAAAGAGTAGTCTGAAGGTGGTCTAAGTCTGGTTTCCAGAGGATCAGAGGAGCAGAGCAGATGTTAAGGTGGGTGTCATTTAGGGCGAGATTTGGAAGGTAGATGATCAGTTGGGTCGGGGTAAGAGTTCTTGAACACGGTCACGTGGAGGGAGAGAGGAGCAGAGGAAGGCAACGGAAGACCTGGATGGACAACATCCAAGAAGACCTACAGAAGAGGGGTACAGACATAACGAGGATCGGCAGCATAGTACAGAATAGAGAACACTGGAGAGGCTTCATAAGGGCCTCATCGTCGGGAAACTGATGGAAGAGAAATAAGAAAGAGTTCTTGAAAAGGAGAGACTTTGGTTTACAGTTGAAAGCCTTTTACATCACAGACATTCTATCCAAGCAAAATTCTTAATGCTAATCAGGTCAAGTTTAGTTCTACACTTAGTTCTACATGGCAGACATAACAGTCCTGTAACATGCCAGTCATATTTTCTGACAACCTTGATCTTGACATGACACAGAACTGCGTGCTAGCTGACAGCAGTACTGACTGTGCGCTTAACTGCAATAGCACTATATATTAGTTTGGATGGAGGAACAAGTGAGTGGAACAACCCATCACCTTAATTATCCCTACTTTACCACCATTCCATCAACTTAGTCATCCTTACCCTACCACGCTATAACACGAGTTCTCTCTAGTACCTTACCATACCATCTCCTCAGTCGTCCTTACCTTCCACGTAATGACCAGCTCTTCCGGCTTTCCATTACGTGTACAGACATGCCTCGGACTGCGGGATGGCCTTGCCTCAGGCGTCGTACACAGCGACTGAGTAAAAGCGCTGCTATCGCTCGTGCCCATACTGTTTTCTGCTGTCACGTGGAAGGTATAGTTAGTCCACGGTTGAAGCGAGTAGACTTTGGCTGTAGTACTATCTGTGCGGCTGCCAACATGGTATGAGTCGGGCGGATCGTAGGAAGTATTGTAGAAGACAACGTATTCCAGGATCCTCTCGTTATTATCGACGCTTGCACTCCAAGATACCTCGGCCATGCCTGAACGGCAACTATTCATACGGACATTTGTTGGTGCCTGTGGTCTGTCTAAGAAAGAAAATAGCTACATGGTTAACGACAGTCGAATGCATTGTATGGCATCAGAAGATTTCCTGAAAAGTGCCACATAAATATATAAACATATATATCATTACATCATGCATTGTATTGCAGTGGTAGATATCTAGATAAGTACTATATAAATAAATATATATATAAATATATGTATGTATATTCTTACATCATTACATTGTATTGCATCAGCAGACATCTTGTGAAGTGCTATCTAAATACATACATATATATATATATATATATATATATATATATATATATATATATTGTTTAATTGGCTGCAAAATACACATTTTGATTGATTGATTGATGTACATATTAATTAATCAATCAATCAATCAATATTCATTTATTCTAAATAACCAAGTTGTAACAGACGATACTTTTTACAATGAAAACTGAATCTTAGTTTAACAAGGTTTCAAGTACGTTTACAGTCTGAGTTACGGCATCACAGTTGCTGAAAGGTTGGTAAAGGTGCCAATTTACATAATAGTATGTCGTGACTTTATAAAAGAAGTAAGTTAATAATACAGTAGAAATGTGGACTATAACTTACTGACCTCTAACAGTCAGCTGGACAGAAACCTCGTCCGAGTCGACCTTGTTGTCCGCAACACACTTGTAATTTCCTGAATCGGACACTTGTGTCATGGCAATGATCAGCGAATCATTGATCAAGATAAACGACGTATTTGTGTGTCTTGATAGGTCGAGCAGTTGGTCATCTTTGTACCAAGTGATGGTCAAGCCAGACATTTCGTGCCGGTCAGTTGTCGCTTTGCACACAAATTTGACATGGCTGGACACGTTGACCACTTGACTCTGCGGTTGCTCGGTAATTAATGTTCTATCTGCGTAAAAGTTTTCAAAATTCTCTTTACGCAAAACCATCATTAAGCCTGTCATCAGTTTTGTATGCTGACAATCTTATAACACTGTCTTTTACAGCCATATAAAGTCTCGTGTTAATGACAAGGGAACTTCACTATCTCATGAAGTTCTGTTCTAAAGCCGAACTAAAACTGGTAGCTGTCTGCACAACTGCATTATGTCAGAATTCAAGTTATAACTGTGAAGATGGCTACAGGAGATTTTTTATGTAATATCATCACTCATCGTTGACTTTCAATAAACTACCGATTATTAAGCCTTCATCATCACCATGATCAGTTGGAAACAGCGACACAGACAGTGAGAAGCAGATAGAGACAAAGACAAAGGAAAAGAGACAGACAGACAGACAGACAGAGACAGACAGACAGACACAGCCACAGAGAGACAGAGACAAAGAGACAGAGAGACAGAATGTATAAAACAACAGATGATCAGCATTAACAGCAACAACAGAAGAACAGCTTAGGGGCCGTCCATATAAATGACGTCACGCACCTAGGGGGTCGGAAATTTGTGACGATGTGTGACATGGGGGTGGGGGGGTCTGAGAAGTGTGACGTCACACCAGGTCTATGTTATTAAATTTAGCAATTAACAACAATTTAATTTTAATAAAAACAGCACTAATTTTGAGGATTAAAATTTCATTATTTTTTAAATTATTTTAATGTATTTGGTCACCATTATTAATCATTTTCTAATTATTTCAATATTTGGCCACCGTTAGATTTTAAAATATTCATGCTTTCCCTATTTTTTCCATGAAGGAGCATTTTGCTTCGCCATGGAAATTTGGTTTTAGGGGGGAATCAGAGCTTTGTGACGTCATTTTCAGAGGGGTGTTACTTTTGTGACGAAGTGTGACGAGGGGGAGGGGGTTAAAAATCGGCCAAAATTGCGTGACGTCATTTATGGACGGCCCCTTAAAACATACAACTAAAGCGCCACACTGAGAAAGACACAAGCATACAAAAAGAATTTAATCTAATCTAAGAACTTCTATAGCACCACTATAATAATGCTGGGACATGGCGGCCAATTGGTTAGAGCACTCGCTTCGTAAAGCGGAGAGTACAGGCTCGAGCCTCTGAGACAGTTACTCTGTCCAGAGACCTTGAGCAAGTCCTTCACACACAATTGCTCACTGTCATCAGTTGATGCTTGGCCATTAGAGAGTGGCGCTTAATAAATGCAACAATAATATTAACAGTTATACTGAAGGCATCAATAGATGGTTGTTATGAAATAAAACTCTGTGTTCATAACCATGAGTCTGCATGACAGATGAAAGGGAATAATAGACAGACAGACTGAAACAGCAGAAACAGACTGAAACTGAGAAAAACATTAGAAGAAGAAGAACAGCAGTCCCTTGAACTAGCCCTGAAGCAGCCATGGGTATGAAGTGTTAGCGACTTAATTTTCTTAGCCTCGGCATATGAGGCGGGTGGCAAATCCACTCTCTCACCGTCTCATCTTCCCACCGACAGTGCACGGTCAGTGTACTCATCATAGCTGAGTTGGCTAGGGGGTGCTCTTGGAACAGAAATCTTGAACTAAATTTTCCGTCCTGGCGGGGATTTGAAGCCCCGACCTCTCGATTGACAGTCCAGCGCGCTGACCACTAGACTATCGAGCACCTATCGAGAAAAACATTAACCGAATGAAAAAGAAGAAAACATAAACGGACAGAATCCGATGACTTACTTCGAACAACCAGCTGACCATTGACTGTTTCGTTACCAAATTTGTTCCTTCCTGTACAGTGGTAAGTATCTGTATCTTCAACTGAGGCATCCTGAAATACAACAGAATTACAAGTCATCATCATGAAGGAGTTTCTCTCTCTCTGGTCTGGCTTCTTCATTCTTTTCTCATTCACTCAATACCTAACCCAGTCATTCAGTAGCTCACTAATTCAGAAACTCAATCAATAATCATAACTGCCATCGATTACTAGTTCACTAAAGTGACTTAAGACTGGGTCCATTACGGTGAAAACTACTCATTATTTTCATTTTTCATTTTAACTGGCAACAACACTTTCTGTAATGGGTTGTGGTGTGTCAACCCAGAAATTCAATATTAAACGAATATAATACATGTATATATATGAGGGCTGGGCACTAAACGTGTTATTAACTCGATTAATGCGCTAATTAATTAACGCAATTAAAGTTTTTAACACAGTTAACGCGATTGTCACTGCCTCCAATTATTTTTAGAAATGCGCTAAAACAATTCTTGATAAAACCGCTCAGTTTAAACTTTAAACTTTAAAGTAAAAACTGTAAAAACAAGTAGTAAAAGCATGTTTGCTTTTTGTTTATTGACTGCAAGCATTCATCGAGCGTATATTCAACGTAGCAACTCAGAGTCGTTGGAGTAGTTTTACTTGTTATCTATTGTGACATGCATTAAAAATTAATCGCGTTATTAAAAATTTTAATCGTGCGATTAATTTCGATTAAAATTTTTAATCGTTGCCCCCTAAATATTATATATATATGAATGACTTAGGTACTGACCAGTATTTCGAGGTCGCCACTTGCATGTATTCGGAATTGCTCCCCAGTGACCAGTTTTTTCGAGTCACCTCGTGTCCACTCAATCGTAGGTTTTGGTGCTCCATCCATCCGACATGAGAGGATCACCTTCTGACTCTCCGCAACTTTTAACTTTTCTGGAGCTTGCAGGACTGAAGGAGCTTCGGCTGCAGGTAAGGAAAACAGATGATGACAACTGTTCATCTGCATAACTCAAGATTTATTTATCTATCTATTGCATTTATTATGTATGTATGCTACAGTACAATAAATTTGAATGTGTCATGCGAATCAACAACAACTAACAACTAATAATAATAATAATAATAATAATAATAATAATAATAATAATAATAATAATAATAATAATAATAATAATAATAATAATAATAATAATAATAATAATAATAATAATAATAATAATAATAATAATAATAATAATAATAATAATAATAATACTCGGTTTTCACAATACTCCCTGAACTGGCACCTTTCTGCTCTTTGTCCTATTCGGAACCCTCCAATCTTAAATATGGCACCTTTACTCTAAGCTCCCAGGTGGGTCCCCAACAGGGCGATCCCCTGGGCCCACTGCTATTCTGCCTCCCCCTTCAGCCCATACTGGCCGAGTTGTCATCTACGCTCGTGCTGGGATACTTGGATGACGTCTCCTTGGGGGGAAAATTGCAGACTGTGATGGAGGACGTGACACTCCTGGAGACCAAATGCAAAGCTCTGGGCCTACAACTAAACCGCACCAAGTGCGAGGTAATCTCCCACGTCTCGGGACTGGCGACCGAACACACCATTGTGGGCGGCTTCGCTCTGGTCAGCCCCGGGAAGGCATCACTGCTCGGAGCTCCTCTCTCTAACCTAGAGGCACTAGAAGATGCACTTAGGACCTGCACGGCGGAACTCGAAAATGCGTTTAAGAAAATGCAAGATATTGCCAGACATGACGCCTTAACCATTCTGAGATATTCGATGGGTGCTACTAAGCTGCTCCACACTCTGCGGTGCTGCCCCTGTTCGGGACACCCGGGGCTGGAACGTTATGACACGGTCCTGCGCTTGGGTCTCAGCAGAATCCTCAACCTGCACCTCACGGAAAAGGCATGGCTCCAGGCAACGCTACCAATCAAGGTGGGCGGACTGGGGATTCGTTCGGTGTCGCAGCTGGCACTTCCCGCTTTTTTGGCTTCCGCCGCGGGCACCGATCGGCTCCAGTCAACCATGCTGAGCAACATGGCCTCCCCAGACCCACAATGGGAGATGGCACTGGCCCGATGGCTGGAGATTGGGTCGTCGCAGCGCCCGGAAACTGGCCTTGCCCACAAACAGTCGGCATGGGACAGGCCCCTGCTGGACAGGATCATAGCGGATCTTCGGTCTAGACTCCCCGACCCGGGACACAGGGCGCGTCTCGGAGCGACCATGGCCCCGCACGCCGGTGACTGGCTGCTGGCCCTCCCCGTCGCCAATTGCGGGCTGAAGCTGGACGACGAGGCAATCAGGGTGGCGGTTGGCCTTCGGTTGGGGACTCCCCTATGCGAACCACACAGATGCCCATGCGGCGCTCTGGTGGCCTCTGATGGCCTGCATGGGCTCTCGTGCACTTTGGGCCCGGGAAGACTTCCTAGACATGCATCTTTGAACGACCTGGTCTATCGAGCGCTGGTCCGTGCAGGCTTCCCCTCAGCGAAGGAACCCCCGGGTTTAACGAGAACGGACGGGAGAAGACCTGATGGCCTCACCCTAGTCCCGTGGCGGGTGGGTCGATGCCTAGTCTGGGACGCTACGGTGACTGACACCTTAGCCGCATCTTACTTACCAGACACCTCCCAGACAGTCGGAGCGGCGGCCGAACGAGCAGCGTCTCGCAAACACGAGAAATACCTTCCGCTCTCTTCCACGCACGTGTTCATCCCTCTGGCTTTTGAGACTATGGGTCCGATAAACGATGAAGGTCGAGACTTTCTATCCGAACTGGGACGAAAAACAAGCATGATCACGACCAACGAGAAACCTAGCGAATATCATTAACGATACAACGCTTCAACTCCATCGCATTTCGGGGCACCTTCGCCAGCCAGGACAACGACGAGTAGGGTCATTTCCAGACAACCCCATCTATAATAGTAATATTCAAGTCCCTGAGGGATCATGTATACCTCGGGGCATAAAAAAAAAAAAAAAAAAATAATAATAATAATAATAATAATAATAATCTTTTCTTTAATACTACATGCCTAATTGTAATTGTAATTGAACATTTGTAAAGCACCACTCAGTGATTCAGAGGCGCTCAGCCAACAGGTTGACAACAACACGCCGGAGCGCAAACATACATACAAATCTGCAAGATGTTACATTGTTAATATCATGACCTAAATTGCTGGAAATAAGTGGCTGTCAAACAACAACTCTAACACTGACTCCAGCAAGCTATACATGAAAACTATTTGCTTTCACTGAAGGCCAGAGAGTGCACTCGAGCCGCTACAGACAATCGATATCAGTGCCACTGACTGTGATGTAGATGCATGCATATTTGCATCCATGAATGTAGACACTTAATAAAGTATCTTTCCAGTACCTCACAAAAGCACTGCACTCATTCACAAAAGCCGTGTTGAAGCTCATTAAGAACAGCTAGCAGGACGCGCGTTATCATCAAGCAGTGACGGACTGCTCGTTGGCAGCGTCATCCTGTGTGCGAACGCTGTCACCTGTCATCACCCTAGTAGTGACCCTACCCTTCTGATACAACTTGGTCCAGAGACTCTGAACATCTAGGCCAGCTTTAGCTATCGACGGGAATCCGTTGGTTGGTTCCAGGCGTGTATATGGGCCTGCCACTGGTGACTCTTTCAGCCTACTGTGCACTGCTTTGCTAACTGATGTAATATATTCGTTCGTAATGACATTTAACATCATATAGGCTAGCGCATACACACTGAGTAGATATCTTGAAGGGGTGCTATAAATAAGTGTTCAGTTACAATACGTTCACTTATATACAAATAATGTTCAAATACTGGGAAAAGTCACTGCTGATGGACTACAACATACTACATATAGAGCTCAAACAATGGAGTCCCATATCCAACTTTATATCTACTACTAAGAACTAACCTCTGACGCGTAGGAAGGCATTTGCCATGGTGTATCCATGGACGTTGGAAGCATTGCACTGCAACACTTGGCTGTCGTTTTTCATCACAGAACGAAATTTTACTTTGTTGCTGGAGACAATCAGTCGACTGTTGGACGTCGATTCTACAGAAGTACACAAATCATTAAGGCACTCGGCTAAGCTGGTTATCAGCTCAAAATTAATAAATTCATACTGGTATGTGCACATTGTGCAGGGATCGGTTGGGACTGGAACGCACAGAAACGGCGTTCCGGTTCATTTTTGACGACCGGAACACTGTACGAGTAAAAATTTCTAGATTAACATGTAATTGTAATTGTAATTGTAACCAAACATTTATATAGCATTGCTCAGAAATCAGCAGCACTTTCGACCTAAATCAGTGCCTGCGTCAGCGAACAAGAGTCTTGAGGCGTCTCTGGAATTGGGAAGGTGAGAGGGCTAGTAGCTCAAAGCGAAGAGACTGAGGAAGAGAGTTTGAAGCTGATGGGCCAACACGGGCAAAGCACCATGGTGCTTGAAGCCGGTGTTCCGGTTTTTTTGTTTAGGGCGGGATCACTGATGTTACTCTTAGAGTTCTACATATAAGCAATGTATGCAAACTGGCTACTTATACAGTATCTTTACAGTACCATGATTGTAAAGGCAAGAAAGTTACAGTTAATGGACTATGCACGCCACAAGCTTTAACCATTTAACTACGAGCGTGTACTAAAAGTTACTGGGAAACCAATGCAGCTCATCGTTAAAGGATTAAGTGCCAGGAATAATATTAAATCAATAACTAATTAAACAGCAATACTTACAAAATAATTTATGAGCATAATCCTTGTAATGAGCCTAAAAAACCTCTTCACCCATTCTAGTCTTGCAACTTAAATTCAGAATTACTGACCTAGTATGCATAACACCTCAATTAATAAAAAAATAAAACTAACCATAACACTGCAGATTCACATTTCGGTGTGACCATCTGCAAATTACAAATTTAATTAATAATAAAATTGAACAATAAAAACAAATAAACAAAATAAAACTAGGCAGAGTCGAGCACTGATACCATTGTATGGACGACCATTAAAGCTCCAAGAAACAGTTGGAGATGGAATGCCATCAGCAATGCATTCAAATTCCACATCTTCGTCCTCTGCTGCTGTTACATCCTGAGGTGACCTCCCCTGCCTCCAATAGGGAGCAGCTACAAGAAAATAAATTGTTACGTAATTATGAAATGAATTAATAAGAAATTAATCAAATGTTTCATTTCATTTATTGGATCAACAATGTTTTGCTTTAAAGGAATAATGCCTAATGAATACCTCTTAAGTGAGAATGAGTTAATTTGAAGTACCTAAATTTGCAGTTATGATTAGAATCTAAACAGAAATAATTAATAAATATAAATTATAAATAATAAAGTAAATTTGGAAGGAAAGAAACCACACCAATGTAACTGTGTATTTGTAATATATAATCATTTACAGTATTTGTTTATAAAAGGCATGGATATTAATAATTGCTGGAATGGACTTCCCTTGTTTGCATCAGTCCAACAGGTATCTGGGAGCTTTGCATTCCAGCCCTGAGCCAAACCAGTTCAGCAATTGTTACGCTCTGTTGCCCGCGGTTATATGCAGGTGACATGCTTCCAAGCATCAAATCCAAAACCTCAAATAGCTTCTGAAGTTTGATTTTTTTCTCCTCTCGGAAATATTCCTGCACTAGTCCTATTCTTCAGTTGTACGTGATCTGGGGCTAGACAGCTCCCTTTCTTTTAAATATGTTAATAAGTTATGACACAGCAGCAATGATGAATGAAAATATCACCGTAGAAACCTCTGACTTACATTCAACTATGAGTTCAATGTCTTTTCTGATGCTCTGACTACTGTTCGAGTTTTTGGCACTGCACCTGTACCGACCAGCATCCTCATGACTGACATGGTTTATTAGAATCTCTTGACCAAAGCTGGAATTTTCCACTCTGTCTGGAAGAGGAGAACCCAGACGAGTCCATATAATCGTAGGTGTCGGACTATAAGAAAATATTGACGATATTGAAATGCAGAGAAAAACAAGTAATAAAATATATGTATCAAGACGCTTACATTACAGTAGCTACATTACTCTCATAAGAGTGGCATACAGTTTGAACATGTTGGCTCTGTAATGGAAGACTGTTCCAAAAGAAAGGTGAAATTCATTAGAAAGCACTATGGGCAGAAGTCAATGCACGCACACATTGCACCTGTAGCTTTCCAAAGGCAGTACAACTGTACTACAACACAATCACCCTTGTCATCACAAAACAACAATTAGCAACATCAAACTATTAGGCCTACATAAAATGAAGTTTGCAAATATTTATTTAGTGCTAATTAAAATCGTATTACCAGTGCACAACATAAGATATCATGAATAACACAGTGAACCTTGTATGTGCTGATGTCTTTGGAAGTTTGGTCAAATAATCTACTGTTGTTCTCGTAAATCCTGAGGGATACAATTCCACTACCAGATATGTGTTTCACATAAGCAAAACTCTCTGCTTATGAAGAACTTGCCAAAGGCAGACCATTCTTATTCTGTACAGATTACATAACTGACTGACCACAGTGGGCAGATTTTCTCGAAGTATGGCTGCCCTTGTCTCATGTTGTTGCTTTATGATAACAATAATGTTCCTTTCTACCTCAGAAAAATATTATACTAGTAAAATCTTCTCTAATTGCATAATAAATTCTAATCTGTAAAATGATTTGACAACGTTTGGCATGACTTACTATCCAGAAAATATGCACTTCATTTTCTTTGTTTGTCCTTTGATGGCTACTTCTTTAGATGAAGATGACCACAAAAGTTCAGGTGCTCGATACGTCAGAGAACCTGTCAACATTGGCCAGAACTACACTCTATTTCAGATGGTAAACAAAATAAAAGCACTTCCTACACGCCTCTATAGATCCGAGGCCCCAGGGTTCAGTAATCTTTTGGCTGTAGTGCAAACATGACCTAAGTAATCCAATTATAGGCTACATTTCCTAGAGTCCCAACTTGTGTTAGTATTCAAACACAACCCTTGAAAAAATTGCAGACTAAGTTGTCCCAGTTGGCAGATAGTCCATCATGTCCATGAAAGTCAACCCTCGCTGTGCTTGCTAGCATCATATCCACAGTGCCAAGCTCACATTGCCAAGGCAAGTTAGGGTCGAGTAAGCAAAGGAAGATTCACTGCATAGACTTTTGTGGTGTCTTCCAAAAGTAAGAAAAACAAAAAGCAGAGCTTAATTTCAAGCCGAGTCAAAGGCCTATTTGAGTGCACAGAATCATCAAGTTAGAATTGTTACATATGTATGAAACTTAGTTCCATACATTTTTACCCATGTAATAAGCCTTGCTATCGTAATGGTGTTACCAACATAAATAAACATGATAACCAAAGATGATTATGATAATGATTATGACGACGACGATGTTATGATAGATTTATAAAAACAAGGAAGAACGCTGACAAAGATAGTGATTATGAGCAACACATGAACGATAATGCTGCTTTTAATGATAATAACGAGAACGAAACTGATAACATAGATGTGCAGTATCTTCAGGAGTAGGATGCTCTCAAAAGGGACACAGAATGATGATGATGACGACGACGACGACGACGAAGCAGATGATGATGGTTACAACTAAAGCAAAACTTACGAATAATCATGAACACTTAGATAACAGTACTTTACTGGTTAAATAACTACCTTTTTCTGGTTAAATAACTACCTTTTTCTGGTTAAATAACTACCTTTTTCCCTCTGGGTTAAATAACTACACAGCACATTATTGTTTTTCTGGTTATGTACTGTTAGTCACCAAAATACATTCAGAAACAAACCATGCTACATGCATAAGCAACATGCACAATGGGATTCCAGGAACACAAACTAAGTAAAGACACTGAGAAGGAACACAGAAAAATTAAACTTTCAGCTCAGTTTCATAAACCAGTATCTTTACTAACTTCTCAGACTTATTGGTTTCTGTCAAATCTGGTGAAGTAATCCATTACCAAAATTTAATGTAACAGGATAACAGACATTTTCTACGCGAAAGAGCACACCACCAAGAAATCCCAAGTACTAATAGATTGGTTAGAAAAACGTTCATCATAAGGATGTTATGAATAAATTTAGTTTAATGGGTAATGGGTTAGATAATCTATTTTGGACTATAATATGGAACATAATGACAAACTGTACAGTTTAATCATCTTTAATGTTATTCGTATGCTCGAGTTTTTGTACACCAAAGTGCGGTATGCAATTGGTTTCAATAAAGAATATTTCTTCTTCTTCTTATAATAACATATGCATGTAGTATATTAAATGAGACTCTCATGCAGTGGGACAATTCAAAGAGGAAATGCAAAAATTGTATTAATTTATAAATTCAAGGTACAAAGTACCGCAGCAATTTGCCATCTGGTGAATAAAAACATTTTAAGGGTAACTGTGCTGTAATTAATAGGACACTTAAACAGCAGGACCAGTTGCTTTCAGTAAGCAATCTTTTATCTAAGTTGTGCTACAAGTGAACGAGAAGACAGATAAAGTGAAGAATGGCAGGGAACCATATGGCAAATAGTACACTGCCTGAAGCAAAGGGAACCCATTCACAGATGTTCACTGAGATAATCCTACACTCAGCAGCGGATGACTACGCCGATAAATCTATCATCGGAAACATTTCCTCAGAAGAGCTGTCCTTACTCTGTACAAGTTCAACAGAGTTTTTTCTTGTCACGTGGTTACCTACTAAAAAACCACTAGCAAAGCTCACTGAGCTGCACAGACTGACTTTAAAATGTCACTGATGTTAAGTAAGTATCTAAGTATGTTCTTTATTTATCCAACTGCATAACTGCACTTTGGTTTACATGAAATTACACATTATAAAGCATTCTTGTTAAAAACGTTTTCTCATTAAGTTGTCAGCCTGCAGGATAATTTGGTCATGCACCTCTGGGACGCAGGGAATAGGGGAGTGTCTTTACAAGAGGGAGGAGCGGTAACTAAACTCAGATAACTTACTATATGCTACATAATTCTCCTGTCATGTATCGGGATCCTATGTTTTGTTACGGGTGAAAACATACTAGGGCTGCACTGCGTTCATCACACAATTGCCATGTGCTCAGTCCTACACCAATGTACTCCCGTGAATCTGCCACTCATCTTCAATTACAAACGGGGTTAATAAATTCAAAACCATTTTATTTTGAGACATCAACCATAATAAAAACAAACATGAACATTGCAATCGGGTATTCTCCTTAAATTACCTTAATTTAACTGGCCCTGCCCTACCTTAATTTACACTGCCTAATCTTAAGAAATCTTACCTTTAGTTAACTTTAAGTTACCTCAAATTGGTGTATCTTCCCTCATTTAGGCGCTTAACTTAGCTAATCATCCTAAGTTACACCTTCAAAGGTTCAACTGAAAAATAAAGAATGAAACTGTTTACAATCGGAAAATGAAAGTAGAATAAGCGAATATTTATAGCAACAAAACTGTAGACAAACTAAAAATAAAATCTTGAAGCTAATCAAAAATTAAAACTTCAATCATTTGCAGAGCAAAATTGTAAAACAAAGTGAGCAAATATTTTACATTAATGGCAAGTACTATCAGATGCAGTGTCAGTTTATAATGAATCAAAACTCAGTCCATAAATTCTCCGATTGATATGGGTATTTCTGCATCAAGCCATCTTTTCAAAAGATGTTGCACATAGCGAAAGCGAAAAAATATGTCGTTTCTGTCTTGGAGATTCAATTCAATACTATTTCATTTTGAGACATCAACCATAATAAGAACAAACATGAACAATGCAATCGGGTAACTAACAATGTTGGTGAATTCTCAGAACAGGTAATCCAGAAAGGGACACATACCGCTAACCATGGATAACCCTTATGCACTTTGAAAATCAAAATGGTCAATTAGTTTTATATAATAATGAAGGTAATAGTGTGAGGAAAGAAATGAAAGAGAGAAGAGAGAAGACAAAAAAAAAAGCATAAACCAAAAGGACAATACAATGAAACAAAAGACAAAAGACAAAAATACAACGCAAATGTCCGCAAGAGCATCACTTAACTAACAGTAGTGATTTTAGCAATCTCTTACATATGCCAATGGTCAGTAAGTTAGACAGTTCCACTGTTGCTAGTTACTGTTGCTAATAACATCTTACCTTTCTTGGCTGCACCTCTAGTTACTTTGGCTTGACTTATCTTGGCAAGTTGAGCACGTTTGGAACTGGAGAGGTAAGACTATTAGCAATTGCTATATCGCAAAATTGGGTGGTGATTAAAAATTTGCATTATGCTTTGGCGAGCCAAAGTTTTATGGTAAAGATGATACACATGTCTTACCTTTTATAGTAAAGACCATGCACATGTCTTACCTTTTATGGTAAAGACCATGCACACGTCTTACCTTTTATGGTAAAGACCATACACACGTCTTACCTTTCATGGTAAAGACCATACACACGTCTTACCTTTTATGGTAAAGACCAAACACACGTCTTATCTTTTATGGTAAAGACCATACACATGTCTTACCTTTTATGGTAAAGACCATACACAAGTCTTACCTTTTATGGTAAAGACCATACACAAGTCTTACCTTTTATGGTAAAGACCATACACAAGTCTTACCTTTTATGGTAAAGACCATACACACGTCTTACCTTTTATGGTAAAGACCATGTACACCTTTTATGGTAAAGACATGCACATGTCTTACCTTTTATGGTAAAGACCATGTACACATGTCTTACCTTTTATGGTAAAGACCATACACATGTCTTACCTTTTATGGTAAAGACCATGTACACAAGTCTTACCTTTTATGGTAAAGACCATACACATGTCTTACCTTTTATGGTAAAGACCATACACATGTCTTACCTTTTATGGTAAAGACCATGCACATGTCTTACCTTTTATGGTAAAGACCATACACACATGTCTTACCTTTTATGGTAAAGACCATACACATGTCTTACCTTTTATATGGTAAAGACCATACACATGTCTTACCTTTTATGGTAAAGACCATACACAAGTCTTACCTTTTATGGTAAAGACCATACACACGTCTTACCTTTTATGGTAAAGACCATACACACGTCTTACCTTTTATGGTAAAGACCATACACAAGTCTTACCTTTTATGGTAAAGACCATACACATGTCTTACCTTTTATGGTAAAGACCATGCACATGTCTTACCTTTTATGGTAAAGACCATACACATGTCTTACCTTTTATGGTAAAGACCATACACATGTCTTACCTTTTATGGTAAAGACCATACACATGTCTTACCTTTTATGGTAAAGACCATACACATGTCTTACCTTTTATGGTAAAGACCATACACAAGTCTTACCTTTTATGGTAAAGACCATACACATGTCTTACCTTTTATGGTAAAGACCATACACATGTCTTACCTTTTATGGTAAAGACCATACACATGTCTTACCTTTATGGTAAAGACCATACACATGTCTTACCTTTTATGGTAAAGACCATACACATGTCTTACCTTTTATGGTAAAGACCATGTACACATGTCTTACCTTTTATGGTAAAGACCATACACACGTCTTACCTTTTTTGGTAAAGACCATACACAAGTCTTACCCTGCATGCTTTATCTAGGCTTGCCTTACCTTGTTTTGGCATGATTTTCTGGTCATTGCCCGTAACCAGCCCTCGCAGGACCTCATTGTCAACAATGCAGAGGTACGTACTGTTGTTACGATAATCATTAGGTTCAATGTAGACGAAATGCAAATTCCCTGAAAGCAGAAAACCCTGCACACATAACGAATGGCCGGATACCTCTATGCTCATAACTGATCGGCAAACCTCCGAAACGTGAACAAAAAACTGGTCAGACCAGCAAACTAGACTAGAACTACTCATGCAAGTTGCATTTAGCTCATTAACGAGTTAGGGAACATGCTTCACACATGGGGTTTGATTCATAACATGAAGTGTTAGCATCACATGTCAAGGCATTAGAGTATGGACTCTAGGAATGTTGGGAGGGGCTTGCACAGCCATTCACTAGTCTTTCGTTTTCTCACACCACTCCAGGAGGCCCCCTAGCTCATGCAGCATCACAGGCTAAAAGGACATGCAGAATCTACAGGGAGATCCTTCCAGGTAGATGGTTCCACTCAGAGTGACAGGGTGAAGGAGGCCAACACATTGGCTAACTTGGTTATTTGGTGCTATTACTGCACCCATCAGATGCAAGCATTACTTGTAACAGGGAACCAGAATAACCTGTTAAATTAAGCCAACTAAATAGGTACGTTCTAAGAACTTTCTACTGAAATATGGGAGGGCGACATGCTTTGAGGTTCACTGGTCAGTACCATGTCACGTCACTCAAAGATCTGACATGAATGGATGCAGGTATTCATGCAGTCAGTGGGAGGCTGGATGCAACCACTTTCCTTTCATACCTGGCTCTGGCTCAATGCGTTGGTCATCACCCTGAACTAAACTGCGCAAGACGGGGTTGTAAACAGCACAGAGAAAGTGGGCAGCAGGATCGCGAAGTTCATCATCAGCTACAATGTAGCTGAAATGAAGACTACCTAAAAGTTCAGATAAGGCAACATGGTATAATGCTACTAGTCTCTCAAAAGTGTTGTTTTTATATAGCAGTAATAATAATAATAACAATAATAATATTTATTCTTTAATGAAGCGCCTGACAAACGCACTGCGCTGTACATGTACATGTTATGACGATTAAACAATTCACAAGAACACAAATTACAGAAGACATAAATCAACAACGTTGCAGCCATGCAAGGCGCAAACTCATCGTACTTTTTGCTGCCACCTACGAAATGAAGGCTGAGCTAAACCCAGGGGCCTTACGGGAGTCGAACTGAATCAAGAGTGTTATCCTTTAAACTATCCATTTATACTGCAAGTCAGAGTTTATAAGAACATTTAGCATCGGTTTTACATGATGAAATCACACCTAAGAACAGAACTGGATCTGCTGGACAACAACAGTACATGTTAGCAACATTATAATTGCAATTATGACAATTACATGCCATCAACAGTAGTAAGCTATGGCTAGGGTATTTTTACAATGTCAATTGTCAGGGCATAATTTATGTTAAGAGTTCCAGAGTAAGTAGATTTTCAACTGTTTTTTTAATGAATACTTATCAAGGACACAATAAACCAGCTGTGAAACACTTTTCTGAGGTTTCCTCTTTTGTCCTCTGCATCTCTGTCTGTGTATCTCTCTGTCTCTCTGCATATCTATTTGCATCTCTGTCTGTATATCTTTGTTTCATGAGCTATTACAGCTATCATAGGACTAGACTCTACTAACCTCTCCATTTCCTGTCTCTTGTAGACCCTCAACAGTAAAAACCCACCTGAGCAGTCTTTGTTGGATTTAAGTTGCACTGGTATCTAACTATACAACTATACCCGGTACATGTATGTATACATGTATAGTTTCAAACAGTCTCATAGTGCAATACATGTCAAATATAGCAATTCACCCATGATCCAATAAAAAATTTAAAAGATCAAGATGCTAGTATCTCAGGCGCTTGGAGAACAAAGTAATATAATCAATTACAAGGACCCTTATATTTTTGTAGTGAATTAGATAATCAACTACAGAAATTGCTATAGCAACAGTAATAGCTAGCTTCATCATATCACTACAGTTGAAGAAAGAAACTTCTCATTTCTCTAAAGCATGGCACCTTAAAAATCTATACAAAGTAGTAAAGTAACTTATTCTGACCTTCAATATCTTTCATATATTGTAGGCTACTTGTTCCATCAGAGCTGAAGATAAATTTGGCTGATGGTAGCCTACCATTGCTAATATTCCTATAAATGCTTTACGAACAGCCTCCAATTATAGACCGATTTTTGCTCACACAAACACTCGCAAATTCTCTATTAAGATAACTGGTCCTACTGTTTGGAACAATCTTCCTGCCGACATCCTTAGCGCGTCTCATCTCCTCCTATTTAAAAAACTTCTGCGTGCCCACCTACTAACTTTAAATATATAACTGCTTTTAATCTTTTGTTTGTTTATTAAAGAACTTTTCAGCATTAGACAATGCTAATTATGTTATCATTTCAGTTTTTGCTTAATTCACTCCCAATCCTGAACATTATGTTATCAACCTCCACCTAACAGCACTGGTACATAGGTGGCCCTGCTTAGCGGGACTCTGGTCCCTTTAGGTCCTCCTTTTGTATCCCAACTTAGTATTATTTGAAATATGATGATTTGCTATTGTATTTTATTTGGGAGCAATAAAAAACCTATGTTATGTTAAATGCTTTAAACGGTGCTATACCATGTTTGTTAAACATTATATCACCGATCAACAATCCATTGAACATCATAACAATTAGGTTTCCTATGAAAGCATGTAGGATTTTAGGAACTGCTTTTTTTCATTAAGTAGCAGCTGTCAGCTTGATTATTTTTAATAAACGAATATTGATTGATTGATTGATTGATTGATTGATTGATTGATTGATTGATTGATTGATTGATTGATTGATTGATTGATTGATTGATTGAGTGATTGGTCTGAAGCAGAAAGTTTTTATATAGTTACCAGTGTAATCAAGTGAAACCCGCTCTGTATTTGTGATGGGTTGTAGTCTGGCTCCAGGACTGGTCTCTCCCCAGTAAACCATTCCACTGGGATAGCTCTGGGGTGGATTGCATAGCAGAGTCAGTGGAGTACCAACTTCTGGACGATGAATCCTGGGCTCAGGAACTGATGGAAAAGGATGCTGCTCTGAAAATCAAATATGAAATGACACGCAGATTGTGATTTCAACATTGCTTGGATGCAGCCACTAAGCAGAAGACAGTGACTTAAATAAGCAACTTCAGGCAAGGTCCTGACTGAAAACCCTTTACTATTGTTCAACTGGATGCCTGCCTGTCCTAAGGCGGTTACAACAACCTTCATAATGTATACGATTGGAGTGCCATCTACTGAAATGAAATGAGTGTAGTCCCGCTCCCCTCCCCCTTCCCACTCCCTCCCTCTACCTCTTTCCTTCCCCTCCATTCCCCTGCCTTCCCATCCCCTTCCCCTACCCTACCCTTCCACTTCTCCTCCTCTTCCCATTTCCATCCCTCTCCCCCCCTTCCCCTTCCCTGCCATCTACCAAAAGGATCAGTTAACCATGCAAAGAAGAGTTCAGCCTGAGAAACAGAAATGTGTGCTGCCATCTGACGAATGATGCAGTGAGAAAAGCGTAACGCTACAGACGGGACAGACATTCATGTTTCATTATGTTATGATTTGCGACAAGCAATAGGTTTGAATATATAATTGTTGTCTTTAATGTTGAAACTTTCAACATTAAAGACAACAATTATATATTCACGTTATAATTACAATCACCCTAATTACAAAATTATGGATGTAAATGCTTGAGACGTTCCCACCTGCCTTCTTCAGCATAGCCTTCGTCGTGACCGCAACTCCAAATTCATTGTAGGCAAAACACTGGTAGATGCCATCATGCAACGCAGATAATGGCTTGGCTATGACGAGAGTCCCAGATCCAGCCTTCAGCTCCACAGTATCATTCAGCTCTATTCGCACACCATCTCTCTCCCACAAAAACCTATATATAATACATTTCCATGTATGCAACATCATCAACATGCAGACATTTATTGATTAAGTGTTTCTAAACGGCATCACTGACGTGTGCTTACTATGAGATTCAAGACTATAGTGAAGCCGCATTGACAACTTGTCGTAGACTGAGGCATAGTCTGGGAGCCATCAATTTATGATTTCATAAAAATCTGTGATAATGATACTGTAAATTTCATTACAGAACAGAATATAATGTAAACAAACCCGAGCACTGCATGCAATAGCTCTATTTTACACGTTTTCATGTTCTGAAACAAGGCATGATAGGAATATACTCTGTGACAATGTGAAACAGGCGAATGTTTATTGGTCTCCGAGACTCATTACTTCCACTTGCAAACTTGAACTACGTCATATAACTGACTAATATCTACATATTTATGACACCAGAAAACATATTTATGGCACCAGAAAAATTCATAAATGGCACCAGAAATTCGTATAGTTTAGGGCCCTAGAAATTCACATTTATGGCACAAGAAATTCACATTTATGGCACCAGAAATTCACATTTATGGCACCAGAAATTCACATTTATGGCACCAGAAATTCATATCTAGGGCACCAGAAAGTCACATTTATGGCGCCAGAAATTCATATTCTTGGAACCAGAAATTCACATTTATGGCACCAGAAATTCATATCTAGGGCACCAGAAAGTCACATTTATGGTGCCAGAAATTCATATTCTTGGAACCAGAGATTATAATTATGCTAAAGGATTGTTAATACATTTATAAAGTCAATTGGTTAATTTGCAGCTTTTGTTGCAGATTTATGTGTAATGCTCATCCATCATTAATCCGTGAATTCTAGAGGCCTTTCGCAGAATAATAGTGTGACGGCCGAATTGAAAACCGTTTCTTTTATTCATTTCAGTATTGGGGTGACATGTTGGTATTTATATGATTTTTCATTCTGAAGATATTCAGTCATATTACTGTTGGCAGATAATCGATCAAACGACAGCGACGCATCGTTGCTTTCCTAGAGGCCCTTGAGAGCTTAATAATTATGACAATTCAGTCATGGTATCAGTTTTTATCCAGGTCATATTCAGATGTCATATGACGTCAGTTATTGCAATCCAGTAACTTTATTGGCAATAATATGAGGAAAACATTTTTAGGAAGAATGCTGTGCTCCTATTGATTTTGTATTTGTCCTATGATGTTTGTACATTGGGGTGCAGCTCTTCTGCAACCGGTTTAATAAAGAATTTACTAACTTACTTACTTATTTGCTTTTAGTACGACCAATTGATGCTACAGGTCTAACAAAACCTACACTCTATTATGATAATGAAACAGTTAACATCTAAGTATGCCTACGACTTTGTCTCATTGCACTTGTAAAGACAGTAGAGCAGCATTCATAGCTCCGAAGAAAATCTTAATCATAAACTCTAAACTTCTAAAGTGTCACTCGAAAACCAAGCACAGGGTACCAGCTTATTCATAAGCATTGAATCAGGTCAGAGGGGTTTCCAAAAGGTGGTGAAAAAAGGTTCAAGTCCTGTTTCCAGGGGATCCAGACAGTGGTTAAATTCAGCTGGATCCCGTCTAATCCGAGATCCGGGACCTCGGATTTGAGATCCGCCACGGCGCCAAGTTAAGCAGATGTGTCATGTGAATGTGTTTCTCTTACCATAATCGACCATATGCACCTTGTTTCACACATTTTATGCTTTAATATCCAAATAGCAAATAGCGAATATGTCGTTTATAGATTCTCCAGTTATGCTTCAGTTTCAGATTTGTGAAGATCTGGAGATCTGTCCCCTTGGGGTGAGCAATTTAACCACTGGATCCAGATCAAGAGAGGAGGCAGCTGGAGCAGCTGCTAAGGAGAGTGTCGTTTAGGTCAAGTAGAATTGGAAGGTGGAGGATCAGATGAGTCAGGGTAGGAATTCTTCAAAAGGTGAGACTTTAGTTTGTAGTGGAAAGCCGGAAACGAGGTGATAGATAGAGGAGCCTGAGGCAGATGATGGCGAGCGAGTGGCAGTGATGATGGAGGAACCAAAAATCTGCTGAATTCTGGAGGTGAAAAACTAATCTCAAATAACTGAACAAATCTAAATAATTTCCAACGAAAGCAAACAGTGTTACGCAAAGCTGTCCCTCACAGACAGCTGTGGTAGCTGCATACATGACGTGTCAAGATAAGTCGACCCATTCACACCCACAGCCATAAAACTACACTAAATAAATAATTAGCAGTCTCCAAATCAAACCTGCAAATAAATCTAACATCCTCAGACACATCATCCTAAGATCCCAGTCGTTGGTCGCTACCAAGCAACTCATTGCCCATACTAAATACCAGGGCAACCTTGGATGTATTCATTCTCTGAAGATACCAAATGAGCATTTTTGTCAGCAGAGAATCCCAACCAGCAAGCCCATATGTAATGTAATGTAATTGTAATGTAAATGTAATGTAATTGTGATGTAAATTAATGTAATTGTAATGTAATTGTAATGTAATTGTAATGTAATTGTGATGTAATTGTAATGTAATTGTGATGTAATTGTAATGTAATTAGTAATTCATATAGCGCCGCTCACAGCCGAGGCCATTCAGTAGCGCTCCACTAGTGCGAGAACCCCGACAGAAGAAATAGGTTTTAAGGAGAGAGAGAGTGTTAGGCAATGATCCAGAAAGGAAAGTCTCACGCAAAGTGAAGGGAAGGGCATGCCATAAAGAGGGCCCAATGATGGCAAAGGATCCAGTTTGAGCAATCGTGGTAGTTTGAGCAATTGTGGTGGAGCCTAAATAGGACTCGTACGCAACCATACTGGGTCTCTCAAACTGGGAGCACCTATGATTGGTGTGCACTGTGAGAGGGGCTATATAAATCTATAGATACAAAACAATACAATACAGAGTTCATGCGGGTTCCACTTAATGACCAAGGACAGAGGAAGATTACTGCAGTGGCACAGGATGCATACCTCTATTAATTTTACAGCAGATTGTTGCTTATCAGTACAGAGCAATTAGTTCTGGGTTAAAATAAGTCCGTTCAGTTTTCCATGGCTGCATGCTACAATGAACTATGGATAGTCATCAAATTCCTGGACTATTACACAACGTTCCTGAGTCTCCAGTCATTTCCAGCGGTCTTATCGCAGGGCCAAGATCTTCAAGTTGATAGCAGTAGGAAGATCCTAATTGGTCTAGCCACTATAGAATTTCCGATTCCACCAAACATACAACTCGCTCTATTATTCATTGCAGTTCATCCAGAGATGAGTATCGGCTCAAAATTGATCGCTCTCAAAGCCCCAATTGGAAAAGGGCAACGTCTGAAACACGTGTTGCAGTCTAGCTCCGTCCTTGTACAACTACCACAGACGTACAAATCTCTCCAGTAGGTCAGTATACAAGGTACACACAGGAAGATCCAAAACTCAAAGACCAATGTTTAATCTAGGCACCTCTGGGGATTTTCCCCCAGGATGTATTTCTCCCCCACCCCCAAGAAATATAACAAAATAATAATAGTTTTGAGTTGTTGTTGCCATAACAATGTTATATGAACTAGATTAAATACTGCTCAAAGACCTTTTGCTCTGTAGGTTTGTGAGATTGCCATCTACTTTAAGGGGTTAAGATCATCCTGAAATCCCTCTGAATGTCTGCTTGGAACTCATCACAATACACTGTTAAACCACTGTCTGTCCTGAGTCCATTGAATCTTAATCAGGCTGACTTAGGAACTTCCATCTGAACGACTTCAGAATATAAAACAAATTTAAATGTCATTTAAAAGTCAAGGTTATAGATATCATGTGTTGTATCAAGTCTTTAGGCATCTATAGCGGCTACCTATATACATGTATAATTGTATATTACGTAGTATGAATTTATCCATAATATATATACTAGATGTTAGCCTGTCCTAAGATTGTTAAAAAACAATTTGAAAAGAAAATGTCAAGAGATGTGTGGTCACCTGATATGTGACTGAAGTAAGTCCTCTCTCCCCACCTCCCTCCCTCTTCCTCCCTCTTTCCCAGCCTTCCTCCCTCCTTTCTCCTTCTCTCCCTCCATTCCGCTGTCTCCATCCCTGCCTCCCTTCTTCCCTCCATCCTTTCGTCCCTGCCTCCAACCGTCCATCCATCTCTCCTCCAATCCTGCCTCCCTCTGTCCCTCCATTCCTCCCTCCTTACCTCCAACCCTCTGTCAATTCACGCATATTGTGTAAGATTTTGGCGTCACCCCCTATCTAAGTGGCTGGTACTCATCCTTGTATGCCGGCTATGCGTAACAGGATTGTTGACACAATGACTGACAGACATTTCCGCTCTATTATATTATTAATTTGTTTATCTACAGGGCAAATAAATACATAAATCTACAGGGCTATATTTCTGTTTGTAATACGATATACAATGCCAGACAGACAGACAGACAGACAGTCAGACAGCAAACACACAAAACAAAAGCCAGACACTCCATGATACAAGCAACATTGCTTAATATGGTTGATACAGTTCTCAGTATTGCTAACCTAAGAGTATAACCTAAGAGTATAAGCTAAGTCTATTAGTCCAGTCAATTGGTTGCAGAAGGTTGCACCCAGGGAGTAAATACATATTATATCGGAATCTTTGGCTCCCTCCCAAAGAAGGATAATTATTTTCAGACTGCTGTTTCTGTATTTCTGTAAAAATCGTGATTCTCCTTCTCTCTAAGTCGCATGGCTTATTAGTGCACAGTTGTCCATTGATTGTGAAGCTACAGGGGTGGAGGTGTCAGGTTGCAGAGCTAGAAGCATCATCATCAGTTCCTTATGCCAGCCATTTGGCGGCGATGGGTACGAATAAATTACCTCCATTGTCTTCAGTCATTTGTCAAGTCCATTCATTGGCGTATTTGGGAGATGGTTTTACAGGTTCAAACCCCAAAAATAAATGCATTACTGTTATAAAAAACTAAAAATTTAGAAAAATACGAGCAAGTCCAATGGAAAACCCCTCCCAAAAACTATAAACCCCTTGAAATTGTTTCTGGCCACGACCCTGAGTCAATTGCTCCCCTTAGTGTCAGTCCAAGTGATGCTATGTCCTCATTTATATAATATCTATAGCATACTGAGTAACAAATTTCATACTCTTTAATGGGTTAACAGAAATTAATGCATTGAAGTATGCATGGGTGGGCCTGACCAGTTTAACTCTTCGGCAGCAGTCTATTATGGAACTGGATCATTGGTGACAAGGCATGTCGAACATAACTGACCCACAAATCCTTAAGATTAACTTTGAATTAAGCCTCATTAAGTGCAGTAAGACTAACAAGTGGCCAGGGATGTTCAAAAAGTCGATTTTCTCATTCAGAATGAACTCGGGGTGCGTTTTACTAAAATTTTCAAACCTTTACTCCACATTGCAGTTTTTTTGTTTATGGTATTGCACACGTAATCATGAATCGCCATTCCGCAATCTGACCCCCTTACTAGGAAGGGATTTATCACCAGGATGCTTTACAGTTATTAATTATCTTCTTGGGGGGTCCGGTGGCGCGTTGGATAACATCTGGCGAAGAGAGCGAGAGGTACCGAGTTTGAGCCCCGTAGGGCGGATTTGCTTTGTAGGCTGCTATTAGCGCCGTGTATTACAGGCTGTCTGTTCTGTTAGTAGTTAACTAGTTAAGATTGTTTCAATTGCATAACATGTAAATGTACAGCGCAGTGCGTTTGTCAGGCGCTAAATTAAAGAAAAGATATTATTATTATTATTATACCTGCATTTAGCTTATTACGCATTATTATTATTAATATTATTACTTTGATGTTTTACAATTATCATTGCATAACTGTTGTCCCATTGTGCATTTGCAAATGGCGTATTAAAGACCATACTTACTTACTTACTTACTTACTTTTAGGCTCTTCAATACATATCAGAATTCAATTTCTGCTTGTAAAAACCATGCGGATTTCGTCTTAGCCATGTGACCACTCATGCAAAACCCGGCTTCAGTAGGAAAATCAATAAGTTATTATTCGCTCAGATGGCATTGAGGTATGCAATATGTCCTCAACATTCCGTGCATACTTTACAGACATGCAAGTATATCATTCGAAAGAGTGCTTAAATGGTACTTCAGACTAATCAACTATTATTACACATAAAAAGTCTAGTTATTAACACCAGATCTACCTGTATTAAAATTAAACTCACTTCTTTTAAAGTATTTGTGCAGAGATGTACATATTAAAACATTCATAACTACTTCACTATTTGTTATAAAAACATATGGCTTTCGCCAAACTATTCATCACTTCCAGCTAAATATCTACTGCATTATTAACAATCCTCTTCTAATTTTTCTGATTTATGCAGGATTTTCTCACACATGGTCACACATGAGCTCCTCGTTTAAAAATGCAAACAACCAGTTAGATGCCAGTGCTGTCATAATTTAAAATAAAGCATCATACATATGATAAAACATCTAGATATGAATATGAGTGCATATGTAGATAGATATTTCTGTTTGTAATACCATGTACAATGCCAGCCAGCCAGCGGGCCAGCCAGACAAACAAACAGACAGACAGACAGACAGACAAGCAAATAACAAAAGCCAGACAATCCATGATACAAGCAACATTGCTCTACTGTGTTTGTACTGAAAGTCAGAAGATATCTGGTTTCTTTCATCAGGAAAAAATATATATATATATAATGTAACCTAAAATAACATAAAATACATAAAATACAGTACACTAACCACCAGACTATATAATATATAATCTGAACATAATCATTCAGGCAAAAAGTGGAATGTCTTCAAGAGTGCTTACCAGATAATACACAAATATATGTATGCATGTAATATCATATCAAACACTAAAATAGGGCCTATATATATATATATATATACATATATATTCTAAAAGGTCATTAGAAAACCCTTGAGCTATGGGTATGAAGCATTAATTACTTCATTTTCTCAGGTTCAGCATATGAGGATGGGTGGTAATCCTCTCACACCCTGTGTGTATGGTCAGTGACCCATAATTTTTATAGCTCACTTCACTAGGGGGTGCAAGTGCTGCCAAAGCACGGACAATCTTTCTCTCCTGGCAATGAATTGAATCCCTGACATTTGAGGCCAGTACACTAACCACTAGACCTCTGTGCTCATCTAAGAGAGTGAAACGCTAAACCATGGTTAGACCATTCCCAAATCAAACTGCAAGATCAAGTTACCAAAAGCAGAGAAGGTCCAGACAACAGAAGAATCCCAGTCTATTGATTCTGCTTCTGATAATTCTAGATTTTATTTGCAAGATCTGTCGGATCATTTACGTTAAACAAACCAGATGAAAAGACTTCAGACCTTAAGATGTTCACATTAGCAATCCATAAAGGCTTGATAAAGCATTTCAAAGTTAACTGAAAAGCCACAGAGAGTGAATGCTTCTCTCTTTGGTTATAACCCTTAAAGGACAAAAATACCCTTGAGCTAAAAACTAAGATCTAGAAACAGCAAATACTGTGACTATTGTATGCATGCACATATTTATGTATGTCTGTAAGTCTGCATGTATGCATGTATGTATGCAGGGCTGCTGACAGAAATTCTGGGGCCCTAGGCAGAGCAGTGACGGGCCCCTAACTATCCTTAGACTTCATGAGAACTTTTTTTTAAAACAAACTGAAATAATAATAGTGCGGGTACACCCTTACAAAATTATATTTATCTATGCAACTATTGTAGTTAAGTGTACGATATATTATATTTTAAAAGGCATAAATCATAAACTGTGTATAACTGATTATAATATTTTTCATAAGTTGATTACTGGGCCCAGCCCGGGCCCCTAGGTTTTTGCCCCCTGCTACCCCCCTCTCGGTGGGCCTGAATGTGTGTAGGTATGTATGCATGTATGTACGTATGCATGCATGCATTTATGTAAGCATGTAAGTACAAATGTATATGTATGCATGTATAAATGCATGCATGGTACTATGTATGAATGCACATATGCATATATGTAGGTGTGTATGCATATATGTCTACAGGTGTGTATGTACATATGCATGTAACACATGTGCATTTGTACACGAGTTCAAAAGTCAATTGCAGTCATATCAAGAACCATATCACAGCACGGACTGCCGACAAGTCCAAAATGCAGTTGTCTGCCTCATGTTATATGGCTTCATGGGAATTGCAACAGCAGCTCTAAGATTATTTATTTATTAGCAATTCTAAGATTATAAGCTGCTTCCCTTCGCCCGCTCCGCTCTTCGGATCGTCTTGACCTTTTTGTTCCTCATGTGAGAATGGCCATAGCCCAGTTTCTGTGCCTTTGCCTGCATTGGCCCTTCACTATGGAATCAACTTCCCCCTTTGTTCGCACCACTATACTATCCGGTGGCCCTGCTACATCTTTTCGCTACCTCAAAACTTGTAGTTATTCTCAGAGACTTTCGCACTGGGAGCGCCTCTGATTGGCGTGCACTGTGAGAGGCGCTTTATAAATCTTTAAGTACAATACAATACAATACAATACAATACAATACAATCCTATAATTGTAGCTGCAATTCAGACAATAGATGTAGCACGTAGCTCCTACTCTCTCTGACCACTGCCACATGTAACTCTAAGAGCACTTTTAATCAGACAGAATTGGTTCAGGCCATTATTATTATTAATAATAATAATATTATTATTATTATTATTATTATTATTATTATTATTATTATTATTATTATTATTATTATTATTATTATTATTATTATTATTATTATTATTATTATTAATTATTGGAATTATTTTTATCAGTTATTGGAACTGCAGAATGTGAGTAATTTACTGAACATTGAAATGAACTTACTGAGGTTTAGGGAATCCACGTGCCTCGCATGGTAATTGAACAGAGTCCATCTCTTTATAGGCAACCTCAGCATTTGGATGTTGAAGTATCTGCGGAGGATGGCCACCTGTAAAGCAAAGCACCTGTCCAGATGAATAATAACAAACTAATCTTTTCTGCTTCCCCAAAACCAAACACTGCAACTTCTTGGCATGCAAGTGACTCAGCACCAGTTGGGGCAAATCGGTGAGTAGGCATATATCAGAACTGATTCAAATGAAACACTGAAAAAAGACCCCAAAGAACTGAAGGCAGTGACAGTGATAATGATCAAGAAGTAGTGCAGTCCCTTAATCTGGAAAATCCTCTTTGTGAGTTTACAGCACCATAGTTACCTCCCTAGAACTCGACAAAAAGTTAAAAGCAACAGGAAACGTTCTACTCTATCTTTCTTCATTTTAGGTTATAAACAGCAATTAACACAAAACATAACATAAGTGAAAATTTGTAAAGTGCAACTTCAAGAAAAAACTCATCAGCAGCACTTCCGACCAAAGATAATAACGGTGATAATTTATGGTAATATTTCTATTTCTATAATATCAATATCAATAAACACCTAAAGACTTCGATTAATAAAGATATCTAAATAGGCTAAATTATTTTTATAAAAAGAAATTAGGAATAATACACTATCAAGGCCTACCACAAAAGCATTTTTTCAAATTATAACAGACCAAACTATATGAGTGTAGTTAAACACTTTAGCTGTGATGATCTACCACACAAATATTTAATTAATTTTCAATTATATAGAGGCTTCGTAATTTGTTACAGGAAGGACAGCAGACGAAAACAGTCATATTATTATAAACCATTGGTTAATTAGACTCCAATGACATGATCAGCAACAAGGGCTGCTTCCGCCCGTCTGGTCATTCTTGTTGATACAGCCTGCATAATCACTTAACATAATTTTTATGACAACCAAAAAAGCCGCCGATTATTTGATGTTGGTTATATGCAAATATGCGGTATTGAGTCAGATGCAATTAGTAAAGCTTCCACATTTGCAAAATGCTTAGTGAGTCACATAGCCAAGGTCTGACTACTTGGGGCGCGGTGGTGTAGGGGTTTGTTCGGTGACTTGCAGCCGGAGGGTTGCACGTTCGAATCCACCTCAAGCTGGTCGAGTAGGGACCTTGAGCAAGTCCTTTGCACACAATTGCTCTGCAATGTAATTGCTTCTGCGCCGCCGAAGCATGTGCACTTCTGAGCTTGGGGCAACCTTAGTAAGAAGGGCGATATCAAAGATCAGTTGTATTGTATTGTATTGTAGTACTTGCAACTGACAACACTCAGTGCAGTTCTGCATGGTCAATAGCTATTTATTTTGTATTATTTTTATTTTGCTTCAAGAGATCTAAAAACATTCATAACCTAGCCTCTGTTCAATATTCCCAGACATATTGATCGTAACCAGTTTTCCTTGAAAAGTATTCGTCATCGTAAACTTCAAATTTCTAAAGCACCACTCTAAATAAAGCTAAGCGCAGGGCATCAGCTCATTCAAGAGTGCTCTCTAAAAGCTTAATTTGTTACAGCATGACACTACAAATGATATTCAGCTCAATTTACTGCACAGTGGTTGATTGTGGCCATTGTGGAAATATACATGCAATGTTGTTTTTAAGGGTGTATTCTAGTTCTGCTTACGACATAACTCATGGTTGAATCAGACTTTTTAATTCAAGTCCGTGTGAAACAAGACGAAGCAGAGCAAGCAGGTGTAGAGGCTGGTCAATGGGTCATGAGCTGTTCAATCTGTTCATCACAAGAATTCTTCACAATGACACAGGAACTTCAAATTAAATGGTGGCACCTTAACGCAATTTTGAGCAATTTTGAGCAATTAAAGTAGGCAGGGCAATTCTGAATATAAGATAAAGATGTGATTCATGTAAACAGGAGAAAACGCCCATCACCGACCGCCCAAGGAGATCATGGCAACTGATATAACATTGACATTGAAAGAGACCCTCTTGGTCTGCTAACAACCCTCTGTTAACTTTCTAAATATTTTATCAATCGTATTAGTTATCATTGCCAATTATGTTTCCTTATCCTCAGATTCTATGCACTGCAGGAACTCAGAACATGCTGCCATCTGTCAAATTGGGATCTGTAAGTTGTATGTATGAGTAGCACTTGTTATGGCGCCCCTTCAAGATTTCTACTAATCGGCGCTCCCCTACAGATTTTTGAATCGGAGTTTCACGTATTATTCGAGCAATTGCGGTGAAGGACTTGCCCAGGCCCTACGTATCGGCTTGAGGTGGATTCGAACCCGCAACCCTCCGGACCAAAAAACCGAACATACTCCTACACCACCATGCCCCACAGTTGTGTTCTGAGTGTGTGCACAAATCTGCCACTGGCGACTCTTCTAGTTATCTGAAGTTTTGTTCTGTTCTGTGTGACATTTAAAATTGTTTAATTAGCATAGAAAGTGCCTCTAATTAGTTACTATGCAGCAGCACTACATAAAGATATAATTGCTATTACAGTTTCAAAATCATTGTCATTATCATCGTTATCATCACCAAAACTAAAAATTCAGTGCACAGGTTTCTGAAATTGCTACTTGGAATGATTTTGTCGATAAATTTGTGTTGTTAGACCATTTTTGTGGTGTGTAGAGTCACAAAACTGCTGAGTGAACAATGATCATAATCATCATCATGATCATCATCACGATCACGATCATCATCATCATCATCATCATCATCATCTGAGTCATCATCATCATCATCATCATCTGCATCTCATCATCATCAAGATAATCATCACTACCATTGTTTGTCATAATTGCTATGTTATGTTCTTACCGAAATTTCACATCGTTAAGTTAGCATACAAAGCGCCTCTAATTAGTTAATATGATCATGCACTACATAAAGATATAATTGCTATTACCGTTTCAGGGAAGGCTCCAATTATCATCGTTACCATCACCTTGCTACTAAAAATTCAGTGCACATTGTAGTCATGAAATAGCATTACATTTGGAATGATTTTCCCAGATAAATTTGCCTATGTTAAATCATATGTTTTGAATCGTAGAGTCTTGAGAGCTGCAGATATGAGTTCCTCAGTTTGTCCTAATCATCATTTTCGCAAGCATCTGAAGTCATGTATTATTTGACAGTAATTTCACTGGTTCTGTTACTGTCATAATTATTATATGCATTTATAAAGCACCACTATCTAATACAAAGCAAGCGCTCTAACAAAACGGCCACCATGCCATTGCCACTACCACCACCATCAACATATAGCAACAGCACAGTCGGCTGTAAGACAAAACAGATGTTCCACTTACCATTAGCACTCAGGACTGGAAGTGGCATTACCAGAGTACATAAACATATGATGAGGATGCAGTAGTGGTCACTAAACATGATTGCAGAAACTTCGAATATCACACAGCTGTCGAGATTAAAAGTCCACGTAACATAAACTCATATGCTGAAACAATCGACTTCTGACTGACTAGTCCTACAAAAATAAAATATTGTTATTATTATTATTGTCACTGAATTGAAAAAACACTGGGTATAGATAATGGCTGTAAAAAGTGGCTACAATACAACAACAAAAGTTTTCTAGTATAGGTCTGTAACAAGCACTGAAACCGTTAAAACGAAAAACTCTCAATATTTTGTTTATATACACTAGACGATCATTATAATGCACTTTGTTATAATAAAAATTCTGATATAGCACCATCGGGAACATAGATCCTCAATTTAGTTGAGTTATAGAAAATGATTGGTATTGCATTGGGGATGGCAATAACACAACCCGCTGTAAATAGGCAGTTCTCTACCTAGCTCCCAGAGACAGCCTTATGGTCTTATAGTTAGTTTTATGATCATTATTATGATTTAATTATAATTTATAATTTTTATTTTACTGTATAATTTATTGTTTTTGCTATTTCCAAGGTCATTTGCTATACTTAACACAAGTGATGCAAATCCAATGTGTTAAACCAAAGTCAGCAGAATAAATTAGAAGAACTGAGTAGTCATGTTCAATATTAGCAGTACTTAATACAGCAAAATGGACAGACCTGAATCGGGTAAATCTAAAACAATGCTAAAAGTTTTAAAAGGCCTTAAACTGCGCTCAATACATTACCAAACAGGCAATCCAACTGACAAACTTAAGCACTGGGGTGTTCCCATCCCCAATGGAGAATTTTCGTGTAATTCACCCAGAGGATTTACATACCGCCCCTCCAAGATAACCTACTCAGTGGTGCTCCCAGCCCAACTCCGGCAAGTTAAAGAACAGTTTTCAGATTGAAGATGTTTTTTTCGTTCTCCAACTAACCATTAGTGAATAGTGATGGCTTATATTCAGACTCTATAACCAAAATATATTAAAGATTGAACGATATTTAGGACTTGCTCATTCCAGTTGAAATTCTGTAGGCCTAAAGTGCACGTTTTCCTTTGAAAAATTATTCTTAAATGCTGCTCTGTAAAAATTTGACAAATCAGCAGATGTTTCAAGGCCGTCAGGGTGAATAGTTTGATAGTACTCCCTAATAAAAATCGAGCACGACCATTTGTTTCTGGAGGCACAGCAGGAGAAAGGTCGGAGAGGAACGATATCCGGAGTTGATCAAAACCTCACACTCAAGAAAAAAATGTGTGATGAAGCTCAAAGCATCTGCAGCAAATTATTCAGTGGAGGTAAAACAAGTAGTTGTGACATCATCAGTGCTCACTACTGCCTCCAAAGCTGATATTCAAGAAGGTGATGATTATGATGATGACTCATCGTGGACAGCAGCAGTGTTATCTTGTCATCTGATCCTGAGGGAGGCCCGTGAACTATAAAGCTGAGAGCGAGGGGCACGGTGAATGTGATCACTCCTGAAGTGGCTGCAGCACTAGATTGGATCAATACTAGTGACAGGAGGGCTGCTCAATATTTTCTGCAATGGCTTCATCAGAGAATGTCATCAATAGCCCATTGGTGTCATTGGTCGGGTCTCCTGCATTTAAATAGCATTCCGTCATCACATCTCAGAGATCATGCGCAAGAAGGCGGTTAGAACTGTTTGGTCATTTCAAAGATTTCTAGCAACGAATAGATCAATCTTCATTTGCCACAGCCCTTGAAGATGAAAATATGGCATTCATTTTCGCTCCATGGAAAGACAGGGCCAGGGAGTTTGGAGTGGCTCATCTATTCTATTCCATTTCTTCTATTTACAGACTTATAAAGCACCTCTCACAGTACAACCTAATCAGAGGTGCTCCTAGTGTGAAGAACCCTCGAAAAAAAGTCTTAAGAAAACTGTTAGAAACAGTAGTGCCCCTCAGATAAGATCTCAGCATGAGTTACAGCAGGAAGGTCATTCCACAGCAAAGGGCCAACAGAGGCACGAAATAACTAAAATTGACTGAAAATAGGCTTGAAGCATTCCAATTCCAAGTGCCAGATAACCACCTTAAACTTCTGGAGCTGTTGATTGTTTTCGTTGCTGGAACGTCTTCTAGTGCAGAGGTTCTTAACCGGTGTGTCGCGACACACTATAGTGTGTCGCGGATCGACCTCGAGTGTGTCGCGTAAACATGGTGTGTCGTTGGTGTGTCGCGAAGAATTGGTGTGTCGCGAATTCTCATGTCCGTCATTCTTGCATTACACTGACTTACGTACTTTAGCAGTTTAGCGAACGTAGGCAGAGAGAATTCGTAACACTAAGCCTATTTATCTAGTCTCTTTTATCGCAATCTGGGGCGGCAATGTGATTCCAGAATGAAGGATATGTACAAGCAGCGCAGCGTTAGCAGCCCTCAAGAACTCGGTTCTGGACAAAGACGTACAAAGAAGATCATTACAAAACATTTGCGAACAAAGCTATCAAAGAGTTGGTTTCATTTCATGATTCCTACTTATCTGAGCAAGGGTTTTTCAGATGATCAGCACAAAGAACAATAAACTGAACAAACTGGTTGGAAGTGCCTTCTCAGCCTGCATGCCTACGTATTGCACTTACAAAAATTGTGGATCCTCGTTTTATATGATTCAAAGAAAAACCCAGGAGCAAAAATCCCATGAACTATTAGACCTACTTAAGTTAACGTAGATCCGTAGAAACGACGTAGAATCGTAGAATTGGATCAGTAGAAATTCGAATTTTAAAATAATTAGAAGGTTAGAAACTAGAAAGCATTCAATGTCAATATTTTTATTAATTTTCATTCATTAAACATGTTAACAATTTAATATTTTAAGTAAATAGACTAGTTTTCTTTAATTTAATTTTAACGATATTCACATAATTATATGACGATTGCTTGGTGTGTCGCCAAATTTGGTTGCCAGTTTTGGTGTGTCGTGTGCAAAAAAAGGTTAAGAACCTCTGTTCTAGTGGAATCCATTTGGGGGGCCCAATAGCTCATTGGATAACACACTGGCATGGAGAGCGAGAGGTACCGAGTTCGAGTCCCGTAGGGCGGACATGCTTTGTAGGCTGCTATTAGTGCCATGTATTGCATGTATTGTTCTGTTAGTAGTTAAGATTTATGTCTTCTGTCATTTGTGTTCTTGTGAATTGTTTCAATTGCATAACTGTACACTGTAACCGGTTGCAGTTTGTCAACCGGATTGTTTCAATAAACGAAAATATTATTATTATTAATATCCAGTAGCAATTCACCAAGCCCAAAGAGATGTGGCTATTCCCAAACAGTATGACCCATTGCAGCTAGGATCCTTCGGATTACAGAAGTTGTGTGGTCACTCATATAATGTGAGCAAATAAGGAAGCATTTCATATAATGAATAAATAAGCATTTTATATCACGAGCAAACAACGAAGCAGCTCATTTCATGAACAAATAAGGAAGTATCTCATATTGTGAGCAAATAAGATACCTTAACAGAGAGGTTGCAGGAGCTGCGACCACAGCAGTTTGGCACCATTTATAGTCTCTGCATGTCTGAGCTGCTGCTTGGATTTGGATTCTTCGACAATGACGTCTCAGTAGAAGAGAAGACATTAATGGTCATGGCTCTCAGGTGTCTGATGAATCTCGAAAAGGATTCCACTATTTGTTAATCCAGAAAAAAAGGGACTGGTGTCTGCCTTCCCCACCACATCTTCCCTACCATAGTCTTCCTTACCTTCTCCTAACCATTGCTTTCCCTACCACTGCCTCCCTATCACTGCCTTCTTACCATTACTTTCCCTACCAAAGCCTTCCCTACCATTGCCTCCTTACCATTGCCTCTCTACATATATCTTTCCCCACAGTTGCCTACTCAACAACTTATTTCCAAATTGCCTAAACTATACCACTTCCGTATATCTTTGCCCTTCTATCCTGCCATCCAGTTCAGTACCGCTGAAGAAATAAGAGGCAATAAACGTCTCAAAACTAACCATAACCGGGAAAACTAAAACAAATAACATGCAGAGAGATGCAGACCAGCCAAAAGATGCAGACTCCTTTGTGCTGGTGTAAAGCATTCCCCTATTCATACTCTTCATACTATCCATACCCATAAATGCCTTAGCATTTGATAAGAGTACTGGCGATAAGCGTATGGATACCGGTATCATACCAAATGCATATATTTCATCAGTAATCAGTGCAGAATCTGGAGAAAAGCCATCATCGGTATTAAAGGTCAGTGATGTTGGAACCACGTGCGTCTCCCCTCGGTCTGGTGTGCGCTCCTCCTACGGAAATAGCACCAAGTGATTCAGAACGCAATGGAGACGGACTGCACCGCTGGAAAGAGGACTGAAAGGCATGACAATGACTTCGATGTTGGATATGGAAGTGCATGACTTATGACTGCAATAACAAACTAATGCGGAAATTAAAACATGACTTCCTCCTCCTCCTCCTCATCCTCGTTATTCGTCCTCCCATGTTCATCTGCTTTGCTTCATGTTCTGTTTGCCATCCAGTGTAGCAATTTGCGGCAATTTATCTATTTTATTAGGAAAAAAGCTGAACATATTGCGCAGGGAGTTCTTACAGCGAACACGGCGAATAATGACGAACAGTCAAAAAACCTCCTGTTATTCTCCTACATTTATGTGAGGGAAAATAATATTTTTCATCTACTCTCTGCCCCTGTTTGTGTCTCTGTCCGACTTCATTCCAGTATCGATGTCTGGCAGTATCTGTGCGCTCATCTAATCCGGAAAAACAATAGCAAAGAGACTCTGGCTAAATAGATGGGAATGCGATCCATTAAAAATGGGAACGTCAATAAAAAAAGGAAATGCGGCTCAAAAGCCCATCCTGTTGCGGAATAACATACATAAATTGCAGCATATTTGTCAACAAACGCTTCATATACAGGATCAATTTGCATTGATGCAGAATTGTAGCAGACAGATTCTGCAAGCGATGAACATAAAACCAATTCCTGAAGCAATACAGCATGAAATTCATCTGAAAAATAGGAAAGCAATGTCTACTAACGGCAGACACTAACGTAGCTAGAATATCCAGCAAAGGAGTCTACTCTGTAGCACGCTGCATCAATAATCCCACAATTACGAGTTTGTACTTGCTTAATGGACTCTGTAATGATGCTGGGCAAGTTGTTCATGGATAATTGTCTTATGCCTCGGATTCAGACTTATTGACCTAGCGCACATAACAAGTGCAAAAACATAAATAAAGTACTCATTGACAATAAGTCTGTTTGCCTTGTAACCTGTACTCATTGTGGCTAAAAGCCTGAGGCTGTGGCCATTTCGGATAAAGCAACGGAAGTGCAGTTGGTGCAATTTCAGTTTTTTTTACTTCTTCTCATTTTTTCGAACGATCAATCATAAGAACATTAGGGCAGAAATTCTTCAGTGCAAGAGTTGTAGACCTCTGGAATGGCTTGGATGATATTACTGTCTCAGTGGACACTATCACAGCTTTTAAGAGGAATCGTAATTGTAATCGTAATCTCCAAACTTCTAAAGCACCACTCGAAAGCCAAGTGCAGGGCACCAGCTTATTCACAAGCGCTGAAGCTAGGAAGCTAGGAAAGCTAGGAAAATCAGGCTATTAAGCATGGTTAATTTGCAGTGGTTTTAATAGACTACGCATCTTCTGAACCACTTAAAAACTCTTGTTATGTATGTATGTATATGGCCATTTATATAGTGCCTTACAAGAAACTCACGAAGGCGCTAAACGTAGCTACCCAACAGTCCTAAACAGATGCGATTTAAGAAGTTTCGAAAATGTTTCCTGAGCTGCATGTGGTGTTATGTTATATTACAAGTAATAATAATCATCGATACATGAATCAGAGGCAATCTCAAACAGATACTACTTTGTACGGCCTGGTTCTACATGCATTTTCAGCTAACTTTAAGTTGCAGTTACACAGCAATGCACACAGCAGTTTTGAGAGGTTCTTAAATGACCCATTACATACATGCATTCAATTGGATAGTCAAGTATGCTGCGTTTTGAGAGGTTGTCACACTGTGTGCTGAGGGGTGCTCGATAGTGTAGTGGATAGCGCACTGGACTGTCAATCGAGAGGTTGGGGGTTCAAATCCCCGCCAGGGCAGAAAATTTGGTTAGAGATTTCTGTTCCACAAGCACCCCCTAGCCAACTCAGCTATGATGAGTACACTGACAGTACACTGTCGGTGGGAAGATGAGACGGTGAGGGAGAGGATTGGCCACCCGCCCTCATATGCCGAGGCTAAGAAAATGAAGTCGCTAACACTTCATACCCATGGCTGCCTCAGGGCTAGCTTAAGGGACTGCTCTTCTTCTTCTTCTTCTTCTTCTCCTTCTCCTCCTCCTCCTCCTCCTCTTCTTTCTTCTCCTTCTTCTTCTTCTTCTTCTTCACACTGTGCTGTATGAGATGGTCATGCACACATGCCTACGTATCATGACAAAAATTCTGAACAGTATCAGCCAACCCAGTTTCGGTAAAATTGACAATTTCAGTTACGCATCAGCATCTTCAAATGAACTGGTCAGCTGACCACCTCCATTGGACATAGCAGATAAGTATCATTGATTTCTCCTATCTCCGGCTGATGGAATTGATGCTTTCATGGACCTGAATTGAACCGTGTATTGATCCTAAAGATGAAAGCATCACCCCAGAGATCCATTGGCTGAGGATGCTACTGTAGTTTAGCCAAACTACATTCTGACAATATTTGCAACAACATGCATTATTTGTTGCACACTTCCCTAGACAACTACACTGACCGTACACTCTTTGAGCGAATATCAGGCAGCAAGGGAGAGGGCTGGCCACCCACCCTCATATGTTGAGGCTTAGAAAAATGAAGTTGCTAACTCTTCATACCCAAGGGACTGGGACTAGCTCAATGGGCTCTTCCTCCTTCTCATCCTCCTTCATCATATGGAACAGAACCTTATCTATGTATTTATCAGCTCACTGATATAGTAGGCCCTACCCTCTTCGACCCTCTGAAAAGTGCTGCCTTGTTAAAAGTGGTTTATGCAAAAATGATTACAAATTTCAAACATAAATTTTAGCCTGTAGATTTCTACACTCTGGCCAATGTCAATGCATCTTGGATTTTATTTGTAGCAAGACAGCTTGCTCTTGTATATTAGTATACAGTCTTTCAATGAGCTGTGCATCCCATACTAAAAAGATTGAGGTTTTTGGACTTCCACTATTGTACTCAGGACCAGATTCAATCTCCAAACCAGGGCCATACTTAAATTTTAACAGAGGCAGTGGTTAAATTCAGCCGAATCCCGCGGGATCTGAAATACGGCACCTCGGAATTGAGATCCGCCTCCTAAAAGATCAGACCCGTCACTCAAATGTGTTTTTGTCACAACAATCGACTGTGTGTATAGTGTTAGAGACATTCTATACTTATCCAAATAGCAAATAGCGAATGTATCGGTAACAGATATGCCAGATAGGCTTACGTTTTGGATTTGTACACATTAAGAGATCCGCCACCTATGGATGAGCAATTTAACCATTGAATAGACAGGTGTGTTGTAAACAAATAATAAGGGATAATACAAGCAATTTGCGTTTAACATCATTTACCTTTAGTCGGTAAATAACTAAGTGAGTAAGTAAGGATGGAAGCTGTTCAAATACAGAAGGGAAAGAAGGAATTAACAAATGAATGAACAAAGGAAGGAAGGACGGAAGGAAGGAAGGAAAGTAGGGAGGAATGAACTAAGAAACCTTACCTTGACTTGCCTTAAATCCTGTTAGATCGTCATGTATTTGTAATACAGTCCTGAAGATATTATATTTTAATTAATAATGCTAAATAATAATGGATAATACACAGCAACGCGCAGCATGTATAAAATGGCTACTGGGGAAACTGCCTGCCCTGACACACTCGACGCGCATATTCTATTAGTCACCAGCAGATCAATAACTGTGGAATTTTGTTGATTGTCCTTGATGATTATGATGATGATGAGTTCTCTGCCTGAAGGCAGGTCCATTGGCTTTTATGCCACCCGAGGATGATAATTATGAGTCAGGTGGTTTCCCGTTGCCTTCCTCACAGACAATTATCGGTGAGCAACTTGTCCAAGGTCGATACGCAGTGGCTTGAGGTAGATTCGATTCCGAGACCCTCCGGTTACAAGGCACAGAACATACCGCTACACCACTGCGTCCTATTTGATTGTCATTAGGATTGACCAATGAAGACAGTGTGAGTCCCAGCTGTAAAGACTTGGTCCCCTAACGACCTCGCCCCTTCCAACTCACCCCTCCCCCACCCTCCCGAGACAAGAGATAATGATCTCTGACAATTTACTTGTTCCCAATTTGATCAGACCAGGAGTGGGAGCAGATCAATCAGATAATTAGATCATACACCAAGGTTCATTGGGGCATTGAACACAAGTATTTCAGGGAACCTGCCGGGTGGGTGCACAGGCAGCACAGCATAGGCCTATCTGTTATGTCAGCTATCTCTTGCAATCAAACGTCTGCCAAGCTTCTGATCAGAAGAGCGGAAGATCAGTATCCCAATGCCAAAACGATTTCACTTCTTCCCATGACAGAATGACACAATAACCATATCTTCACATAATTCAATCTTATCTAATCCAATGACTTCTATCCCAGGATATTAATTGAGGGTCATTTCAAATAATTTGCATTTAAAATCATTTATCTTTAGCCAGTACATAACTAAGTGAGAAAGTAAGGATGGAAGCTGCTCAAAACAAAGAAAGGAAAGAAGGAATGAATGAATGAATGAACAAACACATGCAGGAAGGAAGGAAGGAAGGAAGGAAGGAAGGAAGGAAGGAAGGAAGGAAGGAAGGAAGGAAGGAAGGAAGGAAGGAAGGAAGGAAGGAAGGAAGGAAGGAAGGAAGGAAGGAACGAAGGAACAAAAGGAAGGAAGGAAGGAAGGAAGGAAAGGAACGAAGGAAGGAGGGAAGGAAGGAAGGAAGGGAGGGAGGAAGGAAGGGGAATGAACAAACAAACAAAGCCAGGAAGGAAGGAAGGAACAAAGGAAGAAAAATGGAGAAAGGAATGCAATACAGCAAGCATACATTCATTTATTCCGATAATTTATATAGCGCCCCTTCTAGGTGCCTATTCAGAGGCGCTCCCAGCCCAGAAACCGCTAAACAGATTAGACTCAAGCAAGTTAAGTAATTAAGTAACTAATAGTAGTGGATCAACACAGCAACATATCAAATCATGCTAACTAGACAGCACAATATACCATAACAGATGTGTGATTTATTGCTATTAGCTTCTAACTATATTCTGATCAAATGCTCACCTAATCTGTGTCTAATTTCATGTACATTCACTATGATTCCAGTACTTTGATAAGCGGCACTGAAATAGCTCCCAGCAAAACTGTTCTTGAAGGGTAGATCACTTCATCATCCGCCAGCAACGTAGATACGTGAAGTAGGCCTACATTATTGAGTGGACACGGTAGACAGGGTAAGGATGGTCTTAATACTCGACTAATCATTGCTATTTGCCCTCTGGCAAGTGTTCCTCCGTACAACAGTTCCGCCCCCTGCAGGTTCATCCCCTGCTCCCCACATGCCAGTCTGATTAGTACACAGGATGGAGTCCATCAGTCCGGTCCATCAGTCCGCCCCTCCCGCTGACCGAAGGAGTTCAGTGCCACGGACGGTCATGGTTCTTGGGGTTACCCCCTCTAAAGGAAAGCCCTTTGTTTCAACCAGATCTGTAATAGACCCCAGACGGAGCAGCAGCCTTTGACCTCCCACTTTCCAGCTGGATATCGCCCATCGTCTCCACTTTCAGTTCTTTGGCCACCGGTGTCTTTCTCCCCCTCGGCCACATTGCTCCAGGCATTTCTCTCTGAATGTAGGGAACAGCTCCACTGGCCCTTAGCCGAAAGCATATACAACAGCATGCCCAACCCAGAGATGATGACAGCTTTATGAAATATATCCATATAATATCCAGGCCATTACACATATCAAGCTGTCCAAATCTGCCGCTGCAACTCGGTAATCTCCGTAACTTACAGCCTGTCACTCAGCTAGTCTGTCTAGAGGGTCTTGCTAGACAGAAATGAACACCTTTCCAACACAATATATTATGTCCGTAATGCTTTTTTCAGATATCCTATATGAGTCACGGGCTAAATTCTCATGGAAACAAGTCTATTGGAATCGGATCTCCAGTCCCTGCGGATTGATTAAAGACTGGGGGTCAAGGCATTTGGCAGGCACTTTAACAGTCTGATAGGAATCATACACATATTCTCACAGCAGTACACCAATGATGTAATATACCGTATCAGACAGGGCTATTTTTAGGTTGACTGACTATACAATGCACCAAGGTACCTATAACCCAGATCGCAAATCATCAGGTACATCACTAACAAGTAAGCTGAAGGACTGGTAGGTGGGTCAGTCGCCGATCTCTTCTCAATCATCAGAGGTTTCTACACTCTAGTTGCAGTAGCCAAGAAACAATTTCTGGGGGTTTCCATTGGATATGGTCGCAAAAGTTAAGGTTTTTGTATTTCACATATAAAGCAAATAAATTTTTTTGGAAATTTATTTGGGGGTTTGAACCCGTAACCCCCTCCCCCCTAAATACGCCCATGTCTACACTGCTTACGATAATATTTTACTTATGAAAAACTAGCCAGGGTGATTCACTGATTACGGCAATACGTGCTGAGGATAATGTTGATTATGACAATGCTGATAAATGATAGATCCAGAATTCCAGATATCTTTTAAAATTGTCACTACTTTAGAGATTGCAATTAAACAGACTGTAATTAACGAGGCCCAAAAAGACGGTGAGTTATAAACGAGGAATGCTTACATAACGTTGTGTACAAAGGGCGATTACATAGTTCAGGACCAATCAAGATAGCATTGTTTGGTGGTTAAACAGACGGCAGACGCGACCACCTACGTTGAAATGGACCACACTGCAGCATCCCACATCCTGTAATGACTCATTCCTACAGATGAGTCCATCTGTAGGAATCACTGTCAATATCTGCTCATGTATTACTCTTAAATACTCAAAATGTGAATCACAGCATACAAGAAAACCCAAAGAGAAAACAAAAATCCTGGATTCACTGTAACAGTAAACCTGTTGGCTGAGGAAACACTACGAAGATTGATGATGACCGTTATCTTCGGCTCATGGTGGTCTTTCCTTCACTCTCTGTTTTCCCTGTTTGGGGTATTAGCGGCAGGGCACGATTCTTATCTTCTCGCCATGGCCTCGTCATAAACTGCATGAGTCTTCCCAGCTGAAGTGGAGACAGATGGAATGGACGGAAAAGAGGAGTTGAAAACTGATAAAGGAAAGACAAGCACAGAGCTATGTAAACAATGCTTCTGTTCCCAGCCCTGATTTTTTTCAAGGCGTTATAATTATCCTCTTCATGTGGCCCACTGGATTCTCCATCTGCAACTTTATAAATTTACTTAACACATCCATATTAGCTACTCTGCCAGCCTCTGCCCCTTTGATCCTCTGACTCTCGGACCTCCTTCGGACTACCCTTTTGGACAACCCCTCTGACTCGACGCAGTGCTCGTGAATAAGCTGGTGCCCTGCGCTTGACTTTGAGCGGTGCTTTAGAAGTTTTGAATTTACAATTACGATTTTATTTGAGAATGAAGATGTCTGTGTTTCTGAGTTTAATATTAAACTATCTTGGTAACTAGGTCTGCTCAACGAATGTATTTTCAAATTTAACTAAATAAAATCAAATACTTACACAGGCAAGGCTAAGCTTATTCCAAATGAAATTATATCAACAACATAGTAAATGAAATGCAAAACTGATATAGCCTCACATATTGTTTTTTCTTCAATAGGATGATACAGCCTGGAGAGTAATTCAATAAAAAGACTGAGCATCTAAATAATCTAAAAGGACAGCAACCACCATTTGCCCTAAGGAGCTTCCTTAATGTACTTAATACAATAATCTATCTCTAGCCACTAGTAGCAGAAATTTCGAGCAATTTATATACTTATAGTTGTATTCCTGTTTCCTGGTTCAGTGAAAATGGTTTAACACTTTAATGACTAGAGTGTACTAAAAGTGACTGGGAAACCAGTGCTGCTTGTCGTTAAAGTGTTAATCCCACCAGGTCTGATACAATACTCCTTATAGCACTCATCAGCGATTACTTCACTTTCCTGTCATTCATAAAGTTAATATAGCAGGTACAAATATTAATCTGTCAGAAAAATCACAACTCTTGGAGTCTCAATTGACTTTGAACATACTTTTAAGCAACAAGTCACAACTCTTGAGGTACATTCAACCTGTTCTTAGTGACTATATTATGCCCGCCACCTCTGTTGCTGTTGCCCTGGTTAACAAGACTGGATTAATATACTAATTCCATTGTTGATCACACCTCCTACTGTCAAAAGATTACAATTGTAATTGTAATCAAACATTTATATAGTGCCGCTCAAAACTCTTGAGGTACATTCAACCTGCATCTTAGTGACTATATTATGGCCACCTCTGTTGCTGTTGCCCTCTTTAACAAGACTGGATTAATACTACTAATTCCATTGTTGATCACACCTCCTACTGTCAAAAGATTACAATGGGTATATTGGCGGCACATCTGGTTTACTCTGGTAGCAAACTCGGTCACAGCTTCACTGGCTCCCTATTTCAAGGCATATTGATTTTAAAATGGCTACTATCACCAATCAACTCCTTCACACCAGAGATGGGTAACTAATCGATTAGATTCTAATCGATTAGCTAATCAATTAGACAAACAGCTAATTCTAATTCTAATCGATTAGCTAACAAATTTTGCTAATTCTAATTCTAATCAATTATCAAATTTCAGTAGCTAATTCTAATCAATTAGCAATTTAACTAATCAATTATACAAAGAGCTAATTCTAATACTAATCGATTAGCTACAGGATTCTGCTAATTCTAATTCTAATCGATTAGCTACAAAATTTGGCTAATTCTAATTCTAATCAATAGCAAGTTTCAGTAAATTCTAATCGATTAGCAATTTAACTAATCGATTAACTACAAACAGCTAATTATAATTCTAATTGATTATAATAATAATATTTTCGTTTATGAAACAATCCGGTTGACAAACCGCAACCGGTTACAGGTATTTCTGCTAATTCTAATCGATCAGCAATTCAACTAATAGTGCCCATCTCTGCTTCACACTCAACAACCTGTTTGCCTCCGATCCACAATTGACTATATGACGTCCCTTCCCGTACCAGACGATCCATTGATCTTCTAAAGCTTCATCAACCATTTGTTGGTAAGGGTTTCAGTGCAAGTGCGTTCATCTCAGTCTCGCCCACTGTCTGGAATAAAATACCTTTACCTATAATAAGGTCAGCACCAACAATCTCATCCTTCAAGCGGCAATTTAAAACTTTTTATTTTGGGAATCCATCAGTCACTTGGCTTCCACCCTCAGTTGCCCATCTCGACTCTGCTTAGTGACTGACTGTGCTTCTGATTCAAGTAGGCCTATTCAATCAATCGTTCTGGAATTCACAGTGTAATGTATAAATTTATTGATATTATAAATTTCATTCGTTCATTCATTCATTCATTCATTCATTCATTCATGTATGTGCTCATGAGAAAAGAATTCTTACAGCAGAAATGAGTTGGCTACAGGAAGATCGCAGAGATTTCAGACAATAAAAAATCATGACATTAGACAAGCATTAGAATCCAAACAACTCCGCTAGACAAAGTTGTTCAATGAAGACTCCGATGGTTTGGACATGTAGAGAGAATGCCAGCTGACAGAATCCCACACAATTCACTACACACAAGATTCGAAGAAAAAAGAAACAAAGGCAGAAGAAGACTACGCTGAATAGACAATGTTCAAAAATGAGGACATAACATCACTTGGACTAACACAGTGAGGGGAGCACTGGACTTGGGTTCCGCGACAACTCGTCTACAGACTTTTCGTCTACGACACTTCGTCTACAGACATTTCGTCTACCGACATTTGGTCTACAAGTGTATCTGTATCCATTACGGCTAATCAACACAGGCTTCCTTCTTGTAGCATTCACTAAAACGTGCTATATATTCTCAGCAATCCAGCTTCTAATTACTGAAAGATTATTTTCATCAATCCAGCTTCTTCAATGGAAACTTAGTTTCATCCATGCATCCAGCTTGGTATCCAGCTTCTATTTACGGGAAAAATTATTTCGATCAATTTAGCTTGTACAGGAATGTTTTACATCAATCCCAGAGATTTAGCCTTAGTTTTTTCATCAATCCAGCTTCCATTTTAAAGTGACAATATCAAATGTTGGTAGACGAAATATCTGTAGACGAAGTGTCGTAGACCAAAAGTCTGTAGACGAATTGTCGTGAAACCCTGGACTTGACGAAAGACCGAGGACAATGATAATTTTGTTCATTTGTACCAGTTCGCCGCCAGAGTTGCTGGCGTTTAGGAAAGATGATGATGATACATATGTGACATCCTATTTAGTTTTTACAATACATATATATATATATATATATATATATATATATATATATATATATATATATATATATATATATCTATAAAATGTATATTTGAAATAAAGTAAGGAGGCATATCCTATATTGAAAAACGAACAGATAACCACATTTTGGTGTACATAGTTCATCAAATAGATAAAAACTAAATTTAAGTATGAAGCATCCGTGTGACAAATGTTTTTACGAGATATAGAGATGGCCTTAGGTATGATTCTATCATGCATGTAAGCATGTAGCATGTACGTTGGTATAATGCATGGATGGATGCATGTTTATATGCATGTATTTATTTGTATAATGAAAGCACTTCTTGCTAACAGTGATAATTGCTCAATGTTCAGTTCAATATTAAGAGTTGTTCAGTGTTTAGTTTAAGAATTTGTTATGCAGAGGTAGTTTTTCAAACAGTTCAACATGCACATATATTTTCATATATACAGTATATATATACATATTTTATTGTATTGTATTGTATCTGTAAATTTATGTAGCGCCACTCCCAGTGCTACACCAATCAGAACCACTCCAAGTGCAACAGACTTCAAGAAGATAAGGCTGTCCTTAAGCAGCAAAAGGATGCAGGAAGGCCCCAGCTTGAAGCAATGAGTTAGTAATGGGAGGAAGTTGGTTCCATAAAGTGGGGCCAATAAAAGTAAAAGCATGAGATTTGGTCATGACACTGACAGTCCTTTATAATCATGTAACAGCACAAAAACTACATCTGTAAGAGAAATTAACTAATCTGATTAACTAAATTTTGACTTCTTTCAGCACTTTGAAATCATTACTGCTTTTCTTCCACAAACCTGGTCCTCAAAACATTGCAATTACTTTCAACTGAGCAGTATTCACTAGACTGGTTTCTGTTATGCCAACAAGGACCATTCAATGATGCCATATTTATTCTTACATCACTTGGCAATAAAGATGTTCTTTTGTATTTTAGACTGGATTACAATGACATTCTAAATAAACAGATACATAGCTTTGTCTTAGATATACCTCCCCCAATGACTGATTTCCCATTCTCCTCCTACAAGCTTCAAAGTGTTTTTACCAGTACTTGTCCAAGAGGCCCAGCAAATCTCAAGCAACTTCTGCCTCCATTCAGCAGAATCCAGAAGGTATCAACATGGAACTCTTGGACTTTGAGTACTTGGCAGGCACCCTGGCTGATAAGCATCAGCCCTGAGGTCTTAAGGCTCTTGAACTAGGTTGGTCAACAGCGGATCTTGATGTAACACACCCCTCACAATGCACACTCCACATGGCGTACGCTGACAGACAACAGACAGCAATACACTGTTTAAACATCACTTAGTTGTTTATACTACCAATGAGCATAGTCTTGAAACAAGTTTACACTAATAAAGTATTAACTCTGGATTAGTTCTGAATGCACACATCTGTATTTCTTTTCATAACAGATCATAAAAATGCTATTCTTCTACACAAATGTATTTCTTCCATCACAGACCACCACATAAACTCAAGGCACACTGTATTATGTTTGGCTGACCAAGGAATTCAGACAGTACACTTCTAGTAAGCATTATAATTATGTATGTATGTATGTATGAGAGCACTTGTTATAGCGCCCCTTCAAGATTTCTACTCAGAGGCACTCCCGACTACAGCGCGGACACTGAATCGGAGTTTCACGCCGAAGCGCATGAGCAATTGCAAGTGAAGGACTTGCCCAGGGTCCCTACGCGGCGGCTTGAGGTGGATTCGAACCCGCAACCCTCCGGCTGCAAGGCACCGAACATACCCCTACACCACCGCGCCCCAAAATCATAGAGCAACAGTGTTATCTGAGATTCATTCATTAATCATTAAAGACTGAGGCATCAAGTCAATAATTAATTACTGGATATAGAAACAAAGCACTTAATATGATTGAAGAATTTGTTTAATCACTACGTACTGTTTACAGAAATTACAACAATATTGCAAACATTGAAGAATTTGATTAATGACTAATTACGGTTATCAAATTATAACAATTTGTCAGATGGACGAATTTGATTTATATCTGATACTGCTTATCAACACATAACAATTGGTAAAATTAAAGAGTTTCATTAATGACTTATTATGGTTATCAAACTATAACAATTTGTAAGATGGCCGAATTTGATTTATATTTAATTACTGCTTATCAACACATAACAATTGGTAAGATTAAAGAGTTTGATTAATGACTAATTATGGTATGGTTATCAAATTATAACAATTTGTAAAATGGACGAATTTGATTTATATTTAATTACTGCTTATCAACACACAACAATTGGTCAGATTAAAGAGTTTCATTAATGACTTATTATGGTTATCAAACTATAACAATTTGTAAGATGGCCGAATTTGATTTATATTTAATTACTGCTTATCAACACACAACAATTGGTCAGATTAAAGAGTTTGATTAATGACTAATTATGGTTATCAAATTATAACAATTTGTAAGATGGACGAATTTGATTTATATCTATTGGTAAGATTAAAGAGTTTGATTAATGACTGACTACTGGTAATAAAATATCAATGCTTTTAAGAAATACTCAAAAGGCACTGTAGTAAGTGTATCTTGATGCATATAATATGCCATCAGTTTAAATTTCACGGCACAGGCACATTTGTAGCTAAAATTGCAATTTTGAGACATTCTTGGGTTTGTATCCTGATATAGTTTCTAAGTTACCATAAATCCATCACCGAAACGAACAAAAAACGTGACTCAGAAAGTGGGAAGAAGACAGCTTTATCATCAAGGCCACCCTCTAATGTTGCCTGGCAACGTCACGGTTGCTGTGACAACGCAATCTGGAGTCTAGACTTTAATCTTGCATCAAGAGCAGAGCAAACAAGCAACAGGACTGCCCGCACATACACACACAGCCATGCAGAGGGCAATTCTCTCAGGCTGTTTGCCATGGCGCTCTCCAGTGACATCCAACCAGGAAGAGCAGCGACGGCCAAAGCAGCGGAAGTGTTAGCACATCTCTCCAGCGTGCCTCCTTATCATATGTAAATAAAATCCCACGACCTGAACAACATTGGCTGACCAATATGGCTTCCTGTTGCAGGTTAAGAAAAGCAAAATTAATTTCAGCCTTCTAGTATGACAACCACTTGTTACGCAGGCACTCCCCTTAAATGCAACAGACCTCAATGGTATGGTCTTGGGTCTCGAAAGACGGTTTGGCTGAACCGAAAACATGAAATAGTAATCCAACAACAGTAGCCTACCAACTTTCTTCCTCGTTAATTACATCATTGAACTATAAATAGCCAACTTGAAAAAGCACCACCATAAATTATTGCCCAGATGTAATATCTGATCTCCCATTCAGGGTGATGATGATGATGATGATGATGATGACGGTGACGGTGACGATGATAATAACAATAATAATAATAATAATAATAATAATAATAATAATAATAATTTTTCAGCGACTGTCCGTTTGCACACAGCGCTTTAATGCAGTGGCATTTAGAGGCACGTTTGATCAGCACGATGGGGACGAGAACCTTTGACACAGTAGTTTAGTTTCTTAAGCCTGAGGGATCTTTTCTACCTCGAAAAAAAAAAATAAAATAATAATAATAATAATAACAACAACAATTTATATGGTGCCATAACACAGTCATGCTGTTACAAGGGAACCTATGAGGGCGCCTATAAGATGCACCACACTCATTTCACAGCGTTCCCTAAAATAACTTTAAGTGGAACCAGATTCTCAAAATATTTTTGTGCTGACTTGGAATCAAACTCAGCCTCTGAGCTGGCACGGCTGAGCACTAGTCACTACTAAAGCCACACCTGTGAATCAGCTGGACATAGGCCCGCACCTGCAATTTACGTTTCTCTGGGCACTGTAGAAATCTTCAAAGCTTACGATTAGGATGCCTCCAGAGAACCACTGGTGCCTTTACTCATTCAGTCACACAGGTGATACAGAGAACAATGGTCCTGATGTTAGCTGAATTATTTACATCCAACTACAATGCTTTTTCCACTTCCGTTCAGTGGCACACCCATATTGCATGAGCGAGCGATAACGCCAAACCCTATGTTTGGCGCCAATTGCCTTTGGCGGCTGAGTAAGTGGCCTTGCTGAAGCAGATAAGAAGTGCAGATTGCTTCAGTATGCAGACTGTACTATACCTGGAACACTTGATGGTCTACTGCAAGGATATCTGCAAGTGAAACTCCGAGGTAGCTCAGACCAGGGAAGAGAACGGAAGAATGCTGGATTGGGAAAAGTGTTTCACATTGGAATAGGACAAACAAGAGCAAGTGAAGTTTCCTTCATCACAATGGCCATATTAAATTTCAACACAACATACTTAATGTGCAATGATGTTATCATGAGCGATAATTAATAAAACTACCATCAGGAAAGAATTCTATTCAAAGTCCAGATGCATAGCAGCACAGAAATACTGCTTGATGTTTTTTAGTCCAAAATTAGCTGCAAGTGTTGCTCAGTTTGCGGTTTACAACTTTCTGCAGTAGGCAATAGTTGATTAGTGTTTAAGAGCAAAAATTTTAACTCATACCTGTTACTCTTCTACTCATGTAACAGACTTGGATATATTAGACAAAGACATATCTCATCTTTGCCATAGATATTGGATCAATCTTATCTGAACCTGTTTTGACAAGACCTATACCATATCTTATGCACAGTATGGGAATTGTAAAAAAATAACTGGGGGGTTGGGGGGTTGGACGTTGATTGATGTGCAGTTTTGGTGTGAAATGTAGACCATGGGATCCAAAAAAAGACTAGGGGGGGTTGCCCCCAACCCCCGGCAATTCTCACCCTGATTAAGTTAACTCAGTTTCAGCAGTATAAAACTCTAAACAGTACAGATATATTGTAAACTGAAGCTAGCAGAAAGGACTGACCTTACACGATCTAGTAAATCGTTGTGCTTCACAGTTAACACACCTTTAATAATAATATTAGTACTAGGTAATTTCATTATGAAAGTTTTCACGATGAAACGCTACATTCATTAAGTCTGGAATGACGCAAAATCATAAAGGCTGTAATCTAGTGGAATATTAATTGCAGCACAGAGTTTATGAAGAGGTTATTAAAGCTGTCTCCTCTCCCAGCCTATAACAGCCAGTGAAAACAACGGCAGATGAAGGCAGTCGATGGAGAGACAATATTAATCTTCAATGGCGTCAATCCATCATTCCATGACAACGCAGGTCAGCAAGTGCAAAACAATACAAAATCTGAAGATCCAGCAGATTCATGGATGTGACAGGAAATGCGCAATAGAGTGTCTGGTTAAAACCTCTCCAAGATGATCACTGCAATCTTAGGCAAGCAGTTCAAACACAGTTTGCATTTGTATAACATCAAATGATCTTAATTATTACAATAAAGGGTTTTCATAAATGAACAAATAATAACAACAATTAAGGGACCAGAAAATGTATGAAAATTTTCCCAAGTCCTGAAGATCCTCTGTAGCTGTGTTAAAAGAATAAGTTTTTAACCATTCCAACCGATTTTTACATTTTTTCAGACTTCTTTAAGTTCTGAGGAATGATCGCTTCTACTTTGGGTTAAAACATAACTAGTAACAATAATGGAATTAAATTAAATTAAAATATGTGCCACCACACACAGATCATTGTAGTCAATAATTATATTCATTCATTCATTCATTCAGAGCATTTATATAGCGCCCCTTCAAGAAACTACTCAGTATGTGCATGACTTGAGGGACTTGTATGTTACAAGTAAAAAACGTTAAGTGGTAGGTCATTCCAAATGGAGGTGCCAACAACCGATGTATGCCTAATAGCCAAGCGAGTCCGTGGAACAAGGAACTCACCCCTCGTCGCATGCGCTGGATGGAATCAGACACTGGGCGACAAAGATCACGCAAGTAAGATGGAGCGCTATAATAGGCTAAATGTATGTATGTAAGCCTCTCCAAGATGATCACTGCAATCTTAGGCAAGCAGTTCACACACAATTTGCATTTGTATAACAACATCAAACGATCTTAATTATTACAATAAAGGGTTTTCATAAATGAACAAATAATAACAACGACAATTTAAGGGACAGAAAAATGCATGAAATTTTTTTCCCTAGTCCTGACGGATCCTTGATACTTGTGTTAATAGAATAATTTTTGAACCATTCCAGCCGATTTTTTCAATTTTTTTCAGACTTCTTTAAATTCTGAGGCATGATCGCTTCTACTTCGGGTAAAAACATTTAGTAGTAACAATAATAAGAATAAAATAAAATAAAAATATATGCTACCAGATACTGATCATATAGTCTCGATACATGTGTGTGCATGAATATGTATGTGCATGTATGTATGTATGTATGTACGTATGTATACGCATGCATGTCTCGATACATGTGTATGCATGTATGTATGTATGTATATATGTATGGTGCAATGTAATATATCAAAGCATTTAATAAGCATCTTTTAGAACTTCTCAAACTTCTATAGAAAACTATTATACAGTATATATCACTGTGATGTAATATAAAGACTCTTTTGAAACCAGTCCATAAAAGACGTCAGGCATAGCTGTCGAAGTGTGACTACACCTTTAGAATAGCTGTCGACTACACCTTTAGTAAGTAAGTGTGCATGTGTGCTTCTGTGTATGTAGATTTAAAACCCTAATCTCTGAGTTGGTATTCAGCAATGGATACAACTATCTCCTGCACCCCAAACGAACATCTAAAGTCCTCCATAGGTACTATGCTTTAGGTCACGAAATTTGCAGGCTAAAATTTTTTAATCATAAACGTAAACTTCAAACTTCTAAAGTGCCACTCGAAATCCAAGTGTAAAGTGTGGCAAATTTTCTATCCTCTGTGAAAATCGGGTAGACTATATCTATACCTACAAGTGAAAAATCCAACGGCAAACGTGTAGTTTAGTGTTGTAAATTATTTCTTACTTTGAACGAAACAAATAGCGTTGTAAATTATTTTATGCATATTTTAACCATGTTTTCATCACTCATCAAACTTCTACTTCTACTACAATATATTTTCATCACTCATCCAACTTCTACTTGTACTATAACATAATTATTTTCATTACTCATCCTACTTCTAGTTTTACTGCAATAGTATAGCTAGCATCAATACCACGGTTTCATCACTCATCCAACTTCTACTTCTACAATAACTATTTTCATCGCTCATCCAAGTTCCAACTTCTACTTCTACTATAATATATTTTCATCACTCATCCAACTTCCAGTTTTACTGCATTAACTTATCTGCCTTATACTAATTTACGACACTAAATAAAAAATATTTTCATCCATCAAACTTCTATTTAACCAAGAATTTTTTCACCAATCCAACTTCTATTTAGGCAAGAATTATTTTCGTCAATCCCACTTTTATTTAAGCAAAAAACTTCATCGATCCTGCTCCTATTGAAGCAAAGACTTAGTTTAATCAATTCAGCTTGCATTTACGGTAACAATTATTTCCATCAATCCGCCTTCTATTTAAACAAAGAATTATTTCCATCAATCCGCCTTCTATTTAAACAAATAATTATTTCCATCAATCCGCCTTCTATTTAAACAAATAATTATTTCCATCAATCCGCCTTCTATTTAAACAAAGAATTATTTCCATCAATCCGCCTTCTATTTAAACAAATAATTATTTCCATCAATCCGCCTTCTATTTAAACAAATAATTATTTCCATCAATCCGCCTTCTATTTAAACAAATAATTATTTCCATCAATCCGCCTTCTATTTAAACAAATAATTATTTCCATCAATCCGCCTTCTATTTAAACAAAGAATTATTTCCATCAATCCGCCTTCTATTTAAACAAATAATTATTTCCATCAATCCGCCTTCTATTTAAACAAATAATTATTTCCATCAATCCGCCTTCTATTTAAACAAATAATTATTTCCATCAATCCGCCTTCTATTTAAACAAAGAATTATTTCCATCAATCCGCCTTCTATTTAAACAAATAATTATTTCCATCAATCCGCCTTCTATTTAAACAAAGAATTATTTCCATCAATCCGCCTTCTATTTTATAAACAAATAATTATTTCCATCAATCCGCCTTCTATTTAAACAAATAATTATTTCCATCAATCCGCCTTCTATTTAAACAAAGAATTAGTTTCATCAATCCAACTTTGATTTAGGCCAACAATTATTTTCATCAATCCAGCTTCCATTTTAAATGGACAATATAAAACAATTTACCAACCTAAACTATGGTTTTATATCGTAAATTAACACTTACTTTGATTAGGCCTTTAAATCTGGACGATTAAACGACGAACAATTAAGTAAATAGTCATCCGAGAACAGAGACGCCGTCTGCTGGGCGATTATAAACGATCCCAAAACAATCATTTAAACTTCACGCATCAATAATTTTATGGTCGCTTAATTTTGTGACTTAAAGCAGAATGTTTATCAACTGCGTCCTTTACGAGGAATGAGAAAAACTAGAGTCGATCTTTACGCCAAAAACGAGATCAGATTACATCAGCCACTGAATGAGAATCTGAAAGACCTCAGACTCCATCTGCCACCATGCACTTGTCTGATGCTGAAGCTGGCGAATAGGAGAGATGGAGAGCGTAGCGCATGCAGAGCAGATGGGACTCAGAGACGCTTTGCTGACGGGGCGTGTCTGTAAGAATCATTAAAGCGCATTTTAATAAACGTTCTGATGATAGTTGAAACGGAATAACGGGACCTGACCTTTTTTCAGCTACTAAAAAATAAGATGGATTTGGCACGACCGCATACTTAAGTTCCCGATCAAATACTGGCTGACGTAAGTGCATGGTTTGTTCCTGCAGATCTGCGGCAAGATAAGATATCAGATAATTTGATGGACTGTTCAAATAATGGTGGACCTTGTTTACCAATTGACAGCAGACAGGCTGTGCATGACGCGCACAAAGGGCGAAGAAGTTGAGGGATAGGGAAGGACGGGCTATATAGGTCGGGGTCGGGAGCGGCTCCTGAGTAGTAACCTTGAAGGGGCGCTATATAAATCTTTGGAATGAATGAATGAATATAGGCACCTGGTTTTTTATGAGTTAAGAATCGAGGTTTATGGTTGGATCTTCATTCTGTCTTTATGTGTCCCATCTGGCCTGTTCCCACTTGGCAGCTGACACTACCACAAAGAGCGACTGGTGCATATAGGTCTAGTCCTGTTATAATAATATTATAACAAAGACTTCCGATATATTATATCTTAAGTCTTTGTCTGATAACGTTTATTTAACGACGACGCCATATGTCAGCGATGAGTGGCTTCATTACAAAGAGACCTATGCAGAGACGATATGCTCGAAGCTGTGTGTGTGTATGGGTGGTCCAAGACAGGTACGCCGACCCAACCAAAAATCCAGGGGGATTGACAGAAGATAGGCTTTTCTCAGCGAAGTGGGGTTTGCTCTCCTCCTCTGCCTTGGTTTCATCGTAATCGTAATCTTAAACTTCAAACTTCTGAAGCGCCACTCGAAAGCCAAGCGCAGGGCACCAGCTTATTCACGAGCGCTGCGTCGAGTCAGAGGGGTTGTCAAAAAGGGTATGATTCAAAAGCCGAGATGATGGCACGAGGGCCGCCAGTATTAACCGGGTATCTCCTCTTGTTTACTGGGGCCGTCCATAAATGACGTCACGCACCTAGGGGAGGGGGTCGGAAATTTGTGACGATGTGTGACATGGGGTGGGGTCTGAGAAGTGTGACGTCACACCAGGTGTATGTTTTTAAATTTAACAATTAACAACAATTTAATTTTAATAATAACAGCACTAATTTTGAGGATTAAATTTTCATTATTTTTAATTATTTTAATGTATACGGGCACCATTATTAATAATTTTCCAATTATTTCAATATTTGGTCACAGTTAGATTTTAAAATATTCATGTTTTCCCTATTTGTTCCATGAAGGAGCATTTTGCTTCACCATGGAAATTTGGGTTTAGGGGGTCCAGAGCTTTGTGACGTCATTTTCAGAGGGGGTGTTACTTTTTGTGACGAAGTGTGACGAAAGGGGGGATGGGGGGTTAAAATCGGCCAAAATTGCGTGACGTCATTTATGGACGGCCCCACTGGTATAATGTACTGAAAGTGACTGGGAAATCAATGCAGCTCATCGTTAAAGTATTAAGTATTTGAAGGAATAATCGAATAGGAGACCTAATTGCCTAAGACGCGTTCGTGATCCTAGTGTATGTATGCGATTGTAAACGCTGGTGCCATCTGGCGAATAATGGGAAAAACAAGAGCGTTGAATCAGACAGGTCAACGCTGCCTGGATCAATTAGTTTAGAAACAGAGGGGAGAACTTATTTTCAGAGAGCCAAATGCCTCCGGTGTGTACAAAACTGTCTAATCCATGTTGCATACGAGACGCCTGGCAGCTTTAATTAATTAAGGGGCCGTCCATAAATGACGTCACGCAATTTTGGCCGATTTTTGACCCCCCCCCCCCCTCGTCACACTTCGTCACAAAAAGTTACAACCCCCTGAAAAATTACGTCACAAAGCTCTGACCCCCCTAAAACCAAATTTCCATGGCGAAGCAAAATGCTCCTTCGTGGAATAAATAGGGAGAGCATGAATATTTTAAAATCTAATGGTGACCAAATATTTAAATAATTAGAAAATTATTAATAATGGTGCCCGTATACATTAAAATAAACAAAAAGATTATGAAAATTTAATATTCAAAATTAGTGCTGTTATTATTAAAATGAAATTGTTATATGTTAAATTTAATTACACAGACCTGATGTGACGTCACACTTCTCTGACCCCCCACTCCCATGTCACACATCGTCACAAATTTCCGACCCCCTCCCCCTAGGTGCGTGACGTCATTTATGGACGGCCCCTAATCACTTATTAAACTTCGTCTGGACGCTTTCGGAACATGCAACGGCCGATTCAACCGAATCAGCACAGATCCTTTGCCAATGCTTAGCACCATCGGCCTTTGCGATCTTCTTACTTCTCGACATGGCGCTCCGTGCGTTTCCAGTTTTCCAGACAATAAAAACAAATCCTCAACATTAGAGAGGATTTGCAACATTAAAAAAATAAGCGGGAACTGATTCACGTTACATGTTTATTTTATATCTGTTAAATCTAATTTAGAACAAATTAGGCCCTAATAGAATTATTAGTTTGGAAGAAATGTTTGTTTGTCAGAAACTTTGTATGAAAAATAGGCCTAAGTTTATTTCCGACATAAAGTGTAAACATTAACACCTAAGAATCCTCCGACGATCAGCTGTTTCTTTTCTTCATCGTAACACAATCTGTATGGCCTTAAGATTTTCCTGTCTTCTGTTTCTTCTTCTGTTGGAAAAAGAACTCGATTCCATTTAAGGTCAGAATCAATGAGAATGACTCTATGATTCTCATAATCAGCCAAAAACACTTGATCGCCAGAATCGATCGAGAGATAAGTAAGTATAGTCTCAGGTTCATCCAGGTCTAGTGCATCAATTGAATTACTAAAACGACAGATGACCATCTGTCCATCTCTGAACACATCGTTAACGGCCCACTTCATCTCCCTCACGCTCTCACTCGACCACAGATAACAGATGATGTAATTCTGTATGGATGTTTCCACTGACCAAATTGGTTTCTCGATGTCTGTTGGCAACTGAATGTATCGAATAAGTTCCAAGACTGGTCCGTAGGTGATCAGCATGGAAGGAGAATCATTGTCCTTCAACAACTTACCATCGCTGGACACTATACGAGGCTGAATAATCAGCGGTCAGACATTTGATGATTTTGTGTTTATCACCTCTTTCTCTCGTAACCTTCCAGACGTTGTTCTGTTTATAGTCAGAGACGTAGAGACAATTTTGTTTCTCGCTAGATCCAATGTCAACGGGAGTGCTAATCTCTGTTGTTTTGATTTGCTCCTTCTGAAGAAATGGATTTCGATCCTCGAAGACACGAATTACAGTTGGATAAGATTGTGATTGACACAGGACGTAGATTTCATTTCGCAGTTTAGTCACTCCATACACTTCTTCATTTCCTCGTATCTCGATTCTTTCAGAGAGGCTCACGGAAATCGGACACACGACTAAGATAAAAACAAAATAATCAATAACACGCATAAAATTGACTATTAGTAATTTAATATCTTTCTGTTTAATTTCGTTATTATTTTTAATATAATTGACTCCTAATGTTTAGTTTCTTTTCAATTATCAACCGGTATTGATTTCTTTTTTTATGCGTTATTATTATTATTTTAATTTTAAAACATATAGGCCTAATTAAAATTAAATAGCATCTGACAAATGTTTGGTATTCAATGCCTCCCACTCACAGCGGACATAAATTAAAATTATTAATATTTAGTAACTAACTACTATTAGGGGTCAATTCATTCATTATGTTTCCGTTGTATCGTATCGTATCATATTATTTTAAGCATTTGTAACAGTAAAGCGACTCTAGTAGAGTGAACCGTTCAGAAGCGCTCCCAGTGCGCTAAGCCCCGCGAAAAGAAGCAGGTTTTGAGAAAAGCGAAGGAAGAAGAGAGACTGCCAGATAGAATTTTAGAGCGAACAGAACGAGAAATAGCATTCCAAAGAGAGGAACCAATTGAGGCAAAGAAACGAGACTGAGCCATAGAAGTTCTAGTACGGGGAACCAACAGGTCAAGTCTATCGCAGGAACGATCGACGTGGACGGTGGGAGGAAGCTGATTGAGGCCGAAGTATTACTTCAACCAGATATTTCGGGGCAATTGGAGTCTTGTAGATCAAAGTGAGGATTTTAAATTGTATGCTAGCATGCATGAGGTAGCCAATGAAGTTCATCAAACATAAAGGTAGAGATATGAGAGTACCGATCGAGGAGGGCGGGCTATCAGTATAGCAGCTGTGTTGAGGACCGACTGAAGAGGAGAGAGACGAACCTTAGGAAGACCAACAAGAAGGGAATTGCAGTAGTCGATCCGAGAAAATACAAAAGCATGAACTAAAGTAGTGAAGATGGAGGAAGAGACAGTGCGACGAATGACCCTGAGACGCCTTAAGTGAAAATAGGAGGAGCGTGTGATATTAGAGATGTGCTCGGTAAAGGTAAGTGAACTATCAAGGGTAACACCCAGATCCCGTACACTTGACGAGAAAGAGAAGAGTGGGAACTTTTCAGAGAGGAGAACAAAATCAAGTTTATGGAGCTGCTGAGTAGTACCAAACCAGATGGATTGAGTCTTAGAAGCATTAAGGGAGAGGCGATTAGATGACATCCAGGAGTGGAGACGATTAGAGAGAGATTGAATACTCCCGACCAAAAGCAACTGCGATGATGGGGGACCATGGACAAATGCTCGCACGTCATCTGAAAAAGATGACCAGCAGCACCACAGATCGGAAAATCGGAGCCAGCACACCGGTGTGTTTGTAATTAGAATTGAGTGCTGTTGGTTACTTAGATAATCGAATCCATTATTGCATGTTTCTTTATATTGATTTATTATTTTATTAAATTAACTGGCTGCTCATTTTCTCTTTCATTGTCTGTCTATCGTTCTGAGTTTGTCTGCTGCTGATTTTGACTGCTTCCATATTTCGCTACCAAACTTAATTTAATATCATTCTCTGTCTAATTACCTGACTTTTAGTTGCTCATTAGCAACACCTTAATAACTTGTTTACCGTTTGACTACCTGGACCTGTCATTAAGGTCTGAATATCTCACTTTTTGTCTTCTATAAAATAATTTCTATCTAACAGCAAGCCCTTTGTTGCCTCTGTGTCTTTTCCACCTGTATGATTTTGTATATTAATTTTGTCTTCCAATCCTACGGTACGGTCTCTTCTTGTCTTCATTTAACTCAAATTAGACTAAATATAAACACAATTTAAATAGCTGTACGATAATAATATTGTGCCTTTTTAAAACCTCTCTTTGTTGATAAAGTTTCTCTTGCTATAAGAAAGACTCTCTTTCTGGATCTCTATTTTCATTTCTTTTCACTCTTTTCACATAAATTAACGGACTCTTTTTGTCCGCTTCATCATTCTGCGGATTTTTTAAACCAGAGCTGACCTGTGAGTCATTTCCATAATCGAAATCCTATAAAGTTGATTACATGTTTAAAGTTTTCTTTATTAAGTTCGTAAGAACTTGCCAACGGTCTTCTTGAATTGATGCCTATCAATGTTGACGACCTTTGAAGTAGATGGTTGAATATTTTCAAAGAATACATCTCTCAGATGTTTCGATTCGTGCAGCCTTTGAATATGTTCAAGGGCTGCTTGTAGATGACACCAGATCCAGACTACCACGGTCTGTCTGTCCAGTTGAGAGTTCAGGATTTCTATGCTTTCCTCCCTCAGTTCACTGATGAGTTTATCAATTTGATGTGACCTTGGTTTTGTTTTGTTTCGAAGATCTTCGATTTTTAGGTGAAGTAGCTGTGTTTCCATTGACGTTGTATGCTTTGCACCACGAGTTTTCACTTCGATTTTTATTACACCTAAAAGCAAAAACTTATTTCAAGACGAATTTCAAATGTCAAACTACTAACTTAGACGTAGCCTAGTTGTAGATAACTGCGGTTGAATTAAAAATATTCTTTTGGTGGTATTTACGTAAGTTTCGTCTAATTTAAGCGAAATACGCCGATGGAGTCTTCATAGCAAACAATAACCGGTGATGGGCAAAGTTAACTAAAAAGTTCATAACTTTTAGTTAAACTAAAAATAAAATTAGTTAAGGATAACGTTTAACTAGAACAAAATAATGTAGTTAAAACCATAATTTAACACTAATAGGCCTATTTTGTAGTTATTAATTAAAGTTTAACTAACAAAATCAGCAACTAGGCCTATAGGCCTACTCAACTATTTTCTGCAATGATTGTCATGAGTAACTGGTTTTATTACTCAAGTAAAATAACTGCATTGCATTGCACGATGCATCATCGTTTGCATTAGCAACTTTCTTCATGATTTTCTGGTAGATCTGTGGTAGGACTATTAGTCTAATACACATTACATATTTTGAAAGTAAAATTTTCATTGACCCTCAGCATTATTGCAGTTCACTTAATCTCTGTTATTGTGAAAATGTTTGTGAAAAAGTTTGCTAAAAAGTTGGAAAAAGTTAAACTAACTAGTTTTAGTTTAGTTAACTTATTTACAAAATCAGTTGCCAACTTTAGTTAAACTATTTTATCTTAGTTGAAAAATAGTTAAAGTTTAACTAAAAAAATTAGTTTAGTGCCCATCACTGACAATATCATGCTTTTTAAATAAAATGCCATCATTGCGATCGGTATTTGTAACGGGCCAATTTGTGAATTTCGGTCAAAAGGCAAATATTTGGATAGATAAATTTCAACACTGTCAGTGGACCGCAACAAAATTGAAAGGACTGTCGACAGACACACTGTAGACAGTGTAGAGCGTACTTCTCACCTCTGTATATCGACTAGAGCTGTACCGATATCGCTTTTTGCCGATTATGCCGATACCGCGTATAGCCGATTATTAAATTGCCGATACCGATACCGCGTATAGCCGATTATTAAACTGCCAATACCGATTATGAGACCGAATATTTAATTTTTTGTTTAGTCAAAATGTTCGGTTCCGAAACATAAACCAGTAATCTATCGTCATAACTATAAGGGTGGACGTTTAAATGAAGTTGGAAAGTTTTTAACGATATGTTTTATTTTAATGCGTAAATAGGCCTAATAAGGGACGTAAAACGATAGATGAAAATCGATGAAAAGCTTGGAATATGCAATAATTCAAGTAAAATAATTAAATTATAACTCAATTTTGACATCGGCACCGATTAACCGATTATTTCTGCCGATACCCGATTATACCGATTGTTCTAATAATCGGCCCGATTACGCGTATGGCCGTTTAATCGGTACAGCTCTAATAGCGACATCAACACTCGAGCAACCGCGAGCATATACCCAAATCACAATACGTACAGCAGTTCAAATTCTAGTTTTAATATAACATAATTTTCATCGCTCATCCAACTTCTCTTTATACTGCAATATTTTAGCATTAATAAGAACTTACCATGTTTTCATCGCTCATCCCACTTCTAATGTTACTGCAATGATATCATGTTTTCATCGCTCATCCAACTTCTACTTCTACTGTAGCATGTTTTCATAGCTCATTCAACTTCTAGTTTTACTGCAATAACTTTCCCCTTGAAATAGTTTAAATGAAGTGCTCTAAGTACTGGGACTTGAGCATATGCAAACCGCGCACTACGTGACCAGTGCGACCTCTATCAAATTTCTGAAATCCCAAGCTCTTGGCAGAAAAATCCCAAGATTGGCCAAAAGTGTACACAAAAATCCCAAGTTACTGAAAAGGAAAAGTTTGTTATGAAATATGAAATGCGTTTTAAAAATCTCACAAAAATGTCTAGCTAAAAACTGGCAAAGAAATACCAGAGCATACCATTGAATTAACAAATTACAATGTCTACAAGTAACAATAGTAATAAACGTCTTTCAGACAGACCCACTGAGCGAGTGTTTTTAAATCTGATTCGCCGACACTGTTGAAAAGTACGGTAAAAACTAGTCTCTAGAACTTAGGAAAATTCCAAGATTGCTATGCAAAATCCCCAAATCTAAAGTCGGACCCCAAGATCCCAAGATCTTGGGAAATATCCCAAGGAGTGGTCACACTGTACGTGACGCTCCAATGCGAATTTGGCGCCACCTACCGAGAGCGAATTAATATAGCGCAATAGCTGAGTGCAAGGTCCAACCAAATTTCAGCCAAGCGAAGAAAGTTGTTTACGATAGCAGAACGTATTGCAAATGAATTTATGCCCAAATGTGAGATTACAGTGGTAGAAGTCTACTTTGCCGCATACATCTCTTATTTTATTATTATTTATAAAGCTAATTATGTTAATAATAACCACTTAAATAAAGTTTGGATTGTAAACCTCCTCCGCATTCGATGATCTTTGCCACTGTCTTCTGATTGGTTTGTCGAAGACATTTGACGAAATTTGAAAACTTTGTATCGTTGAAATGTTCTACGACGTACAAGAGCTCTGCGTTCTTATCTCGATTTGAATGTTGTCGCTGAATGAAGTGACTCTGCTCTTCCGTGATACAGTTGAGAAACAACAGTGAACTCATAAACTCGTCACCTGGTTGAATATTTTCTAAGAGATAATTTCTGTTGTTTCGAATGATTGCAGATCGTTTCTTGGTGTTTCCATATAAATCTAAAACGATACAAACTATCACTTCCTTTGAATGGCATAACAGCTTGTTAACTCTGAACGTATTATCATCAGCTATTCACATTTGTCCGACGTAAACAAAAGCCTCTGCTGACTCTGGATTATACAAAAGCGATGAAGTTGATTCAACTGGAAAAACAACATTCAAGCCAAGATGACTCGTTTTACAGCAAATACACTTTTCACCCAGTGTGATTCATAAGATACGACTCTGTTTCTGAATAATCTAAAAAAATCTGTTACTTAGTCCAGCGACTCTGACTAGGCATACTGTGTCAACCTCAAACTCTTGATGGTAGCCTACTCAATCGGTAGGGCATTTCCTTCGTGAGAGCACCTACCAATGGTCACTCTTCTAGTTACATAAGTAGAGCTCGCTTTCTGACGAATGGTTTGTTTTACTTTTGATTACTTTAATATCACTTAGGCGCTTTTGTAAGGTACAGAAAATGCACGGCCATGTGTCTGACAACTAGCTATAGGCTACATGTGCGTAACGATAATTTATAATGACACTCCAAAGTCTTCAGATTATATTACTTATTCATCCAAATAATTTCTTGTGGTCTAGATAAATAAGTTTGACAGTAATACGTGGAAGGCATCTGACCTTTCAGGTAACGCCAGAATGCCTTCTTGAATCGTTGTCTGGTAATTCTTCGATTGAAGCAAACGTCGACTGATATGAGACATCTGATAACTTCTTCGTCTCTCTGCTTCGTCGATGAATACAATATCCAATGTAGATAGGACTTTTGTAAGATCATGTCTAGCATCTCCAATGGAAGATCGTACAACTGAAATGCAAACAGACGGAAATAAACGACGGATATCATGATTAATTTATCTAGAATGCTATTAGAATACCAAATAAGTATACTAACTTAACATGGATTTCAACTCAACACTTCAAGAGCTACCTAGTATCCAAATGTAAGTATTTTAAAATATGTGGAATTGACTGACAAAACCATATGCAATTCCTAATTGTCCAAAAGTTTGCAACTAATGTACTGGTAATTTCTGGTCTTACTTATATGTACGTATGTATGCATTTTCGTTTATCGATCTGTCGGTTTCTAACATTACTTATAATATCTATGGCATTGGTTGGTACCAACTGAAAGTTGTAAGACGTCCCATATTCATGCCCTCATCAGAGGTAATTTCATGAGCTTCTGTCCAGCCTATACTCCAGTTATTCTTCATAATTTTTACGAGACACTGCCATTTTACTTTGATCTTTATCACCTCAAACTATATTTGAAACTCACCCTATCTACAATCGGTAGTTTTCTTTTACTTGCTCATTATTTTCGCTATGTCATTTAATAAATTCATTAATTCATTCGGGAATTTATATAGCGCCCCTTCAAGGAAACTACTCAGAGGCACTGCCGACTCCAACGCGCCCAAAAAGAACAGTTTTGAGTTTAGTAAGAAAGTTTCAGGCAGACTCCCAGGGTGTAGACGCAGCTCTAGAGGAAGACCAATTAGGCCATTCCAGATCATTGGGCCTGCCACAGAAAAAGCTCGGTTCTGCATTGTTGCAGTCGAGCAAAAGGAACCAGAAGAACTCCTTTTTCTGCGGAGCGTAGGAGGCGACGCCCTGGGACAACCGAAATCAAACAGCAGAGCTCACGGAGGTAAGTTGGGGCGAGGCCCTGGAGACAGCGCAAAACTAAGGCAGTTACCCTGTACTTGATGCGCTGGCAGATAGGGAGCCAGTGGAGGACATCCAGCATGTAGCTGGAGACGTGTCCATACTTTGGAATTTGCCCAATGAGTCGCGCTGCAGAGCGCAAGACTCGGTCCAAGCATGCTATGCGGCTAGATGGGAGGCAAAAGTAGAGCGATGAGCAATAGTCAAGACGAGCTGTGATGAAGGAATACACTAGAGTAAGTTTGGCAGCAGACGTAAGCGAGCGGGTAACAGTACGAAGCTGGCGCAGCTGGTAATAGGCTAATAGCAGTCCCGAGCAAGACGATGAAGATGTGGAGTAAAATTGAGCTCTTGGTCTAGCTGGACGCCGAGGTCACGAACCGTGGTTGAAAAGACATAATGAGGGAATTCAGACGTAAGAGTAGTAAAGTCAAGTTTAGAAACCTGTTTCCCAGTGCCTAGCCAGATGAATTTAGTCTTGGACGGGTTCAAGCGCAGTCGATTAGACGATATCCACGCTTCTAGAGCATCCATAGTCCCGCTCATGACCCGAACTGCAGAGATTGGCGTGGATGGTATATGCAGTGAGTGTACGCTTGCAAGTCGTCAGCATATAAGCTGACCTAAAACCGCATGCGCCTTCAAATAAAATAGTACACGTTCTTACCAGTGCATATCTTAACGGATTTGGACTACTGGGACAAAGTCTGATACACTACTTTCAATGTTATTGTAAACTAACATTGAAAGTACAGTATTACCTGGGACAAATCACCAAAACTACTGGGGCAAATCCTAAGACTAGTGGGAGATTTGTCCCAGTAGTTATACAGTTAAAATATGCGCTGGCTCTTACCGTTGTACTGGAGGAAGGTTCATTCTGTTCACCTGTTGCATTAAAAAACCATTAAAAATAGTAAAATATTATAAAATACCATTAAACTGCTTTCATTATTAAATGTGATCTACATTTCCATAGATTCTACAAAAGTCGTGGAAACGTAAGCGCTCCATAGCAGCGCATGATGATGATGATGATGATGATACTGATGATGGTGGTGCGTGGTGGTGGTGATGATGGTGATGATGATGATGATGATGACGATGACAACGAGGAAGCAGAAGATTCTGCTGCTACTGATAATTAGGCTAAGGCTATGTTCATTGGAAGATATAGTCCCAAAAAACAACCTTCTTGACGCATGAGCTAATGCTAACGATTAGCAGAACCACCAGAGTTGGCAAGGGGGTGATCTGGTTTCTGCAAATTATCGTATCGCTAACAACAAAAGCTGTATTAGTAAAAAATTATACCGTTTCCAATGGCCCTGAAGAGCCTAACGTGATGGGTACTTATGGTTCATGTTTCATTTGGCTAAGATATAGCTCTACCGTCTACAGCATAGGCGTAGCCACATGAAGGCAGGAGGAGGCAGTTGCCTCCTCTTGGATTTTCCCGTATTTGCCTCCTCTTGCCCGAACTCCATCGCCATACAAATCTGCATGCAATTTACTTACTTACTGCACTGTTCAAGCGAATGTTGTACCGTACGGCGTATACTATTTCCTGACACACAGACACAGTTTTCGTTTCCGGTAACAAACGCCTAACTTCAGTATTTTTCAAGTAAATTGTACTAATCGAATTATTGTGTATTATCGTCATTCCGACTCATTCGTCAATTCGTCAATAGTCATTATTATGTCTGCGGGGCCGCCAAATAAGAAACTTCGACAGATTGTGCTATCTTTTGCCAGCCAAAAGCCAGCGAAGAAATACACAGGTAACGACAGGTTATTAGTAATAACGCCTATGGTTATTAGTTATAATTAGTAACGAAGCTTCTCTTGAAGAAAAGACCTAGTTTCATCAATCCAACTTTATATACTTACGGAAACAATTATTTCCATCATCCAGCTTCTATTTAATCAAACTTCCATTTAGGCAAGAAATCATTCTCATCAATCCCTGCAGCTTCCATTTTAAAGCAACAATGTAAAATAATTTAGCAACGTAAACTAGGGTTTAACCGTTATACCGTTAGGATTAGTAAATAGTAATTATGGTAACTTTGTAAGGGGCTTCTATCCCCCCTAAACAACCGGGCTCAATCCCTCTCCTTCCCCCTACTGTGAGTGAAGAGATCTGTAACTTGTAAAAGAAACACTCCCCCTGTTTTTCACTGGGCTCAACTTGAGCCCACCGTGTATAGGGATAGAAGCCCCTGATTATGGTTCCTTTATCAACTGGTGTTTTTAAATTACTGTCGTAATTTTACTTCATTCTCATAGAGCTCATAAATAATATATTGCCACAGTGTAAAACTAATTTGTACAAAATCTTCTTTTAACTGGTGTCTTTAAAATTACTGAGCATTGTAATTTTACGTCACGTTTTCAATGTTTCACATTTGAAGTACTGCAACTATTCTTGTTTTTCTCTATTCCGTTGATTATGCGTGCTGTTTGTCACATCAAGTAAAAGAGCTACTTACTTACCCTGTGTATAACTTCCAACTTTTCCTTTGCTGCAAATTGGCCATGTTATGTAACTTATGTTACAGGTATATTTACAGACGAATATACTGTGTGTGAAGTTCCCAGTGACGGTGACTGTATGTTTGCTTCAATTGCCCTGGGACTAGGATGCTCGTAAAATTTTTACGTTCACATACTGATGTTCTCTATACTTAAAATAATGGCGGCAGAAGCTTTGCAACTGTTAGTTTCAGACATGCTGAAAAAGCAACTGTTAGTTTCAGACATGCTTAAAAAGTAATTGCTGTGAATTATACTACCCCTAAAAAAAGGTCGTCAGGAAAAAAAAGTCTACGATTTTCGTCTATTGCTCCATGGATAAATTTTGCCTCCTCTTGTTTGCTCCATGGGTACATTTTGCCTCCTCTTGTGCCTCCTCTTGAAAAGAGGTCTGGCTACGCCACTGTTTAGCATGTTAAAGGGGTTAAAAGGGGTTTAGAGGCCTGCTTGCCAGCATTCCCATAAACTCTTGATGTGACCCATATGGGCGTTAATTGGGTCCCATGTTGAAATATCGGTCTCTCAGCATGACCTCCCGGATTCTGACCTGGCAACGTAACGTACAGTACAAAACAGCCTAGCTATAATAGCGCACTATATTTGGACTAGATTTCATTTGGTAGGCCTATAGCACCGGTGGTAGGCCTAAGTCTCCCTGACGTGACCTTTATTCGGCGCTGAGAAATTTTTCGAAGATTTACATTGCATTAGGCCTACATATGAGCCCCAAATGGGCATGCTGATGCTGGCAATTAATGAGCACTTGTAGGCATACTCTTAATTTACACTTTGGAGTTTGGCCTAGTTTACTGTCAATGCCTTCGGCCGGTTTGTCTCATGTCAATGATCATTATTTTCTTTCTGCCTGTTCGCCTTCAGAGCACCTCGCTATACATGCGTCTTCTCATCTCGAATCTCTTCGAACATGCAATTTCTCTCAGTTTCTGATCACGCCAGTCCAGCAATTCCCTGCTCTTAATTCGTATACAGAGGTCGTCCATTAATTATGTCAACAAATTTTAGGCAGTTTTTGACACCCTCCCCTTGTCAACAACTGTCAAACATTGACGGACCCCCCTAAAAAATTATGTCAACAATCCCAGAACCCCCCCCCTAAAAAGAAACAAAATGGCTCAATACATGTACAATCATTTTTTCAAATTTTTACACTAAAAAATGCAATCTCGAATTTCAAAATAGGCTATATGAGTTTAGTTTATTACCAGCTTTTTAGTAGTATTAAACATTAAGCACTTTATACATTTTTAGCATTTCTTAATGTTTTCGCTACCATTTGGAAGGGTCTTTGTTGATTCATTGGAGAAAAATTTATTGACGTCAACTTTTACCGAACCCTCCCCCCTTGTCAACAACTGTCATACTTTTCCAAACCCCTCCCCTATTTTGTTGACATAATTAATGGACGACCCCACAGCTTAGCCTTTTCTCGTAACCTCCACAAAACCGCACGTTTTAGAGAGACCTACGCCTTTGATAAAACAAGCACTCTGTCATTAAAATCTCTGTCTATAAGATTATAATAGGGCCTATCCCAAATTTGAAACGTTAAGTTTGTTAATTCAAATATTTCTGTTAAAAGCAAATCTGATCAATGTTTAGGTACCTACACTTCCGTTTCGCATCACTCGCAAAGGCATAAATCTCCCATTATGTCGGTGACCTCCAGTAGGCCAAGGCTATAGCCTATAATTATACAGATGTTAAGAACTATAAAAACTAAAATCGTAACCGTAGGCCTATTCAGTAACCATGCAGCAGCCGCAGTGTTAGGCCTCACGTATATATACGCCACATAAATAATTCTCGATCTGTGCTAAAATCATACGACCTCGATGTAGGCCTATAATATATATCATGCGATGATGCGATACGCATCATCGCATGACCAAATGAAGGAAGGCATTAGGCTTATAATTAGCTTAGGCCTACTAATATCGGACTCACTCCTTCCGTAAGCGCTTGAAAACCATCTGATCATTCTGATGGTGGCATGTATCGAATTTCCAATATTATATTATATTGTATATATCAATTCTGTTGGTGTTCTGTCTGTCTGTCTGTCTGTCTGTCTGTCGATCTCTCTCTTCAATTTA
>JACEVL010000251.1:287500-382500 GCA_020284085.1 Aporrectodea caliginosa | reverse complement strand
CCGCGAAAGATTGCAATTGTGCATGCAATCTAAGATGTTTCGGTGGTAGGCTGTAAACTTAAACTGTAGTCTATGCAGTTTAACGAGTAAAACCGTAGTTTAGGTTGGCAAATTATTTTATATTGTCAATTTCAAATGGAAGCTGGATCGATGAAAATAATTATTTGCCTAAATGAAAGTTGGATTGATGAAACTAATTCTTTGTTTAAATAGAAGTTGGATTGATGGAAATAATTGTTTCCCTAAATAGAAGCTGGATTGATTAAACAGACTAAGCCTTTGCTTCAATAGAAGCCAGATAGATGAAGTTTCTTTACTTAAATAGAAAAGTGGGATTGACGAAAATAATTCTTGCCTAAATAGCCTAGAAGTTCGAATGATGAATTTTTTGGTTAAACAGAAATTGGATTGATGAGTGATGACAATAAGTCTTGCTTAAACAGAAGTTCGATTGATGACATTTTTCTCGTAAATGGAAGCTGGATTGCTGACAATTATCATGGACATTCGTAGACTGCTTACTTACCAGCGTCAAGTAGGGCATTGAATACATTAAAATAAGTAACCAACCTAAACTATACGGGATAACGATTTAGCGTTGGTAATGACTATTGGTACCATAACGTCGGTTATTGCCATGGTAGGCCCTATTAGGTTACGCTATGTAGTAACCTAATGATATTCATTTAAAAGCCGCAGTAGCAGCCGGACAATGCGTAGCGTGTCTCTGAGGCTTCGACGCTGCTTCGCAACTGGACTTGGAACACCATCGAACACTCTGGACAACCCTCTGACTTAACGCACGCTTGTGAATAAGCTGGTGTCCTGCTCTTAGCTAGCGTTCCAGTAGTACGTTAAAAATTAGGAGGAGGAGATTGGTCACCACCACTTTCTGGGGCAAAGTTACGCCCTTGTGTTTGACTATGATTTCATTTGAAGTGAACATTGATTGAAGTATTTGCTTGTTACAATAACAACACTACAGAAGTAAACAGATTAAATTACAAAATAATTCTTAACATGATCAAACTTTTGGTTCTATCTTAAAGGATTAATTGTAGAGTTGGATCAGTACCACAAGCATTAATTTGGCCAACCTGAATAGCTGGAAACTTTGAGTTTTCTACCGAAAAAGCTGTTGATTGCTTCAGACTGATCAACAGATTTTGAAATTTATTCTTACAATGAGAACAATGTTAAGCTATTAAACATGATCAAGATTTCTGAATGTTTCATTGAATCTAATTTAATTTAAACCAAGATGAAGTGTAGGGGCCTAATTGGTCAGGAGGCTCCAGAAGCTGCAGCACTTGCAGAAGGGGCTGACTCTCATCTTCTCACAGCTCATAGGTCAAACACTGGGCACGTTTTGCATCTATACTATTCCCTATATATCACTCTAAGACACAGTACGAGTTCCGCCCATGGCCGCATTTCACGAGTCCTATTTAAAAATATCTACTGATATATCGTTGTAACAAGCTGCAATACTATCAACTTGATCTTGACTAAGCAAATTTGATTGATTGAATTTGATTGATTGGTCAACACAACACAACACCTTTCAGACTTTCAATAATGTGAGTTGCTGAAGAAACTAAACGTCAATTCCACTGCAAATCTACAAAAGCTTACAGTTCCACAACTTGTGAAATCTGCCATTTGTTTTATAACTCAAAAGTGTTTGCAAGCATCTGTTGCCCATTTATACATGCATGTTCATAGTGTCTTTCCCACACATTTATCACCCAAAGGTGATGCACATGTGATGCAATGGATTTGCAGCGGAATTTTATTCCACCAGGATGGTCAAATCTGTTGCAGGAAACTGGATGACAGACACGCATTAGCAAATGGCATAAGGGTCCAGCATGTCCTAAATGGATGCACAGCAACATGATTATTTAGACTATGACAGAGAGCTAGTAGTAGTAATTTCAGTTTAATGACACTGTGTGATAACAAAGATCATTAGCGTCGCCCTCCTCCTTTATCCAGGCTAGGGACTGGCACTGCCATAGTACGAGCAGTGGCAGAGTTCGAGACAGAGAGCTCCTTGGATAACAGCCTATATAAACGCTTGCCTCATTTCTAACAACTTTAATTTATCCCTTTCCTTGACTGGAAACCACTGCAGTACCCCACACCTTTTAGTCAGATACATCGTCACCGCCAGCACTACAACTATCGTCCTTTTTTCTTGTCCTCATCATCATCTCATCATCGTCGTCGTCGACATCGTCACCAAATTGACCAAAGTATACCATCTGTCATACAGCCAAACGAGTTCTCACCGGTCGCCCTAGTTAGCATAACGACTTTGAAGCCATCTCACTCGATTGCACTTTTCCCAATGTCTTTGTATTTCTGCAAACGATGTTTTTAATTTTCGTTAATTTTTCAGACGACACCTACTAAAGCCATATTCGTAGATGAATAACTAACTGAATAAAAAAATCGGGAGAGCGAAGGGACTGAACACGGAGGGCTGTCACCGTGCGTTTGTGGGTCGATTTCCCCAGCGGGGTAACACCCGACCCCGACTAAACCCGTGCCAATGGCAGCCACCGAAATCCCTCCCTTCGTCCACCGTCCTTACATAATCCCTTCCAAATGACTCCGGCTGCTACAGCTGCGATTACCTGTCCATTGCAATTATAACGAAGACAGCTTACCTGATCCAAGATGGCCGACGGACTGCTTCGCCAATCATAACATCACAGACGCACGCAAACAGACTCTAACACGACACACACGGACAAGCAGAGATACCGTCTTCTAAGATGACGGGGACTGCCCGGTGCAGAGGCTCCCTCTGTGGCTCGAATGGCTCGTCCTCCGCCTCACCATTGCCTTCTAGATACTACCCACCTCAACTGGTGGTGCTGGCACGTTTAGACATACACAGACGGACACAGAGAGTCAGATAGACGAGCAGACGAGTGTCTTAGTGATCCCTCTAGCCTCCCTCGTTTGCTTTGCCAGCGTCGTACGTGGGCTGTGACTGTCTCTAGCGGGCCGCAGTGCAGCCTTGTCATATACACATCAGCCGCGTGCTTCTTAGTAGCCCAACCTCTGAGGCTCGCTCGTACAGCCTTTTCCTTCTTCGGGTGGTAAATGTACCGCCCTCGTCCGCTCAGCAGCTGGCATCGTAAAAAACTGACTACTCCCCGTTCTTTGATCCTCTGCAGAACCAATTCTCTTTCGGTCAGTATGTACGCACAACTTCATATGTCACGACGCTTGTCGCGTGCGGCTGTGTCACACAACAACGGTATCATGCACAACAAGAGAGCGACACTAAACAGTTCAAAATCATTATGAACTTGCAAGGATATTCTAAGCACAAATAAGCTTCTCTAAAAAAGTCTTCTGAATCTGAAGGAACATTCTGATGCAACGGTGTCACAACCCACAAGGGGCGAAGGAGGAACGGTTCATTGGAAGGACCTCGGGGGAGTGAGACTAATCTGGGCCGCGGCGGTCGTTCCGAAAATAGCCATCTGGCAAAACCAGACGCCATAGGCCTACACGCGACTGGTGATTGGTTCATCCAACAGTCGTTAAGTGTCGCATCTGTACGGCCGCTCACGTGCAGCCAATAATTTTATGGGACAACTGCGTATAGACGGTATTTAGCATCATAGGCGTAGCCACATGAAGGCAGGAGGAGGCAGTTGCCTCCTCTTGGATTTTCCCGTATTTGCCTCCTCTTGCCCGAACTCCATCGCCATACAAATCTGCATGCAATTTACTTACTTACTGCACTGTTCAAGCGAATGTTGTACCGTACGGCGTATACTATTTCCTGACACACAGACACAGTTTTCGTTTCCGGTAACAAACGCCTAACTTCAGTATTTTTCAAGTAAATTGTACTAATCGAATTATTGTGTATTATCGTCATTCCGACTCATTCGTCAATTCGTCAATAGTCATTATTATGTCTGCGGGGCCGCCAAATAAGAAACTTCGACAGATTGTGCTATCTTTTGCCAGCCAAAAGCCAGCGAAGAAATACACAGGTAACGACAGGTTATTAGTAATAACGCCTATGGTTATTAGTTATAATTAGTAACGAAGCTTCTCTTGAAGAAAAGACCTAGTTTCATCAATCCAACTTTATATACTTACGGAAACAATTATTTCCATCATCCAGCTTCTATTTAATCAAACTTCCATTTAGGCAAGAAATCATTCTCATCAATCCCTGCAGCTTCCATTTTAAAGCAACAATGTAAAATAATTTAGCAACGTAAACTAGGGTTTAACCGTTATACCGTTAGGATTAGTAAATAGTAATTATGGTAACTTTGTAAGGGGCTTCTATCCCCCCTAAACAACCGGGCTCAATCCCTCTCCTTCCCCCCTACTGTGAGTGAAGAGATCTGTAACTTGTAAAAGAAACACTCCCCCCTGTTTTTCACTGGGCTCAACTTGAGCCCACCGTGTATAGGGATAGAAGCCCCTGATTATGGTTCCTTTATCAACTGGTGTTTTTAAATTACTGTCGTAATTTTACTTCATTCTCATAGAGCTCATAAATAATATATTGCCACAGTGTAAAACTAATTTGTACAAAATCTTCTTTTAACTGGTGTCTTTAAAATTACTGAGCATTGTAATTTTACGTCACGTTTTCAATGTTTCACATTTGAAGTACTGCAACTATTCTTGTTTTTCTCTATTCCGTTGATTATGCGTGCTGTTTGTCACATCAAGTAAAAGAGCTACTTACTTACCCTGTGTATAACTTCCAACTTTTCCTTTGCTGCAAATTGGCCATGTTATGTAACTTATGTTACAGGTATATTTACAGACGAATATACTGTGTGTGAAGTTCCCAGTGACGGTGACTGTATGTTTGCTTCAATTGCCCTGGGACTAGGATGCTCGTAAAATTTTTACGTTCACATACTGATGTTCTCTATACTTAAAATAATGGCGGCAGAAGCTTTGCAACTGTTAGTTTCAGACATGCTGAAAAAGCAACTGTTAGTTTCAGACATGCTTAAAAAGTAATTGCTGTGAATTATACTACCCCTAAAAAAAAGGTCGTCAGGAAAAAAAAGTCTACGATTTTCGTCTATTGCTCCATGGATAAATTTTGCCTCCTCTTGTTTGCTCCATGGGTACATTTTGCCTCCTCTTGTGCCTCCTCTTGAAAAGAGGTCTGGCTACGCCACTGGTCTACAGTAAAACATAAGAATAAGATTCGATAGAACCCTTACGCTTTTGCTCAAGCTTAAAATTACTATCAAGTTTATTAGCTTACACATATTTAAAATCTGTCGTCATACCGGGATGTAAAAGCTATCAGGACAGGATCTATATTTTACCTATATACACGCAAACTTTCGTAGCTTTCAGTGAACTTCATCAACTCTTTCATCGTCGATGACATGGCCTATTCTGTTTGAGTGTTAGCAATAAAATTGTTTCGGTACGCTTACCTCTTATGCGAGTTGTTGAAAATCCGAAAGTTCGTATTTGCTGTTTACGTTTACTTTCGTTATCGGTTCGCTTGTGTTTTCCTGCACAAGTGCCCATTGTGCTCTCATACAGAAATGAATAACATGAGGTCTTTATAGGCTAAATCCCTACTATTATAGATAGTAGATAGGCTACTATTAAGTCTTGCTTAATTCAACGACGCTTTACAAATTGCTAACGTTAGTCCCATAAGAAGTTTCTGAATGTGAGAAATGGCTACAGATTTAACAAGAACCAGGTAAGTAGCGATCTAAAACAAAGTACAGTCTTCGTCCGTGTTTGCCTCACCAACCAGGATATAAATTGGTTGGCATCTATTTCTATACAACACTGTTTGGCTCTCCGTGTAGTGTATCACTACGCATATAATGTTTGACATAGAGGAGTTGAAATATTAGAACTATAGATATTATTTGATACTAAACACGACTGAATAAATGTGCAGCTTGTCTGATGAATGAATGAATGAAACATTAATTAATTAATTAATAAACAAACGAATAACTGAATAAAATAATGAATAGTCTAAGCGAGTAATTGAACAAATCAATTGATGAATGAATTAATAAACTAATTGATTAAACGAATTGATGAGTAGATAAAAAAATTGATGAATGAATTAACTAATAAATTTATGAACAAATGAATAAGTTAATAAATTAAGAAAAGAATGATTGAATTAAAAAGTTTACTAATAAATGAGTAATTAATTGCTTGAAGTAATCAATCAATGAATTCTTTAGTTACTGTTAGAACTGCATCAGTGGATGGCATACGTAGTCTTAATCAGTGACGGCAAGTATATTAAGTAGGCTATAACTACTATAACTTAAGTATTATTTTAAATACTACTGGGAGTATTTTGTACTGTATTGTATTCAAACATTTATAAAACGTCTCTCATAGGGTGAACCATTCAGAGGCGCTCCCAGTGCTCAACGCCAAAGAGAAGAAAAAGGTTTTGAGAAAAGCAAAGGTGGAAGAGAGGTTACTAGCTAGAATTCGAGAGCGAGTAGATGGAGACAACGCATTCCAAAGAGAGGGACCAATTGAGGTAAAGGACCGGGACTGAGCCATAGCTGTTCTAGTAGACATATCTAAAATAAAATGCAATGGAAGTATTTATAGTTTTACTTAAAGAAACTTATTTTAAGTATTTCTTTATATTTTTAAGTATAATAATGCAATACATTTATGAGATGCGTTATTTTAAAATTATTAACAAATCAAGCCCTATTTAATCGTAATCGTAATCTTAAGATTCAAACTTCTGAAGCGCCACGAAAGCCAAGCGCAGGCACCAGCTTATTCACGAGAGCTGCGTCGAGTCAGAGGGGTAACGGGTTGTCCTAAAGGGTATGATTCAAAAGTTGAGATGATGGCACGAGGGTCGCCAGAATTAACCGGGTATCTCTCCTTTTGTTTACTGGTATAATGTACTGAAAGTGACGGCATGGGAAGTCAATGCAGCTCATCGTTAAAGTGTCAAGTATTTGAAGGAACAATCGAATATGGTAAACGCTGGTGCCATCTGGTGAATAATGGGAATAAAAAGAGCGTTGAGTCAGACATGTCCACGCTGTCTGGATCATAATTAATATGGTGTTCATCTGTTTGAAAACAGAGGGGAGAACTTATTTTTCAGAGAGCCAAATTTCTCCGGTGTGTACAAAGCTGTCTAATCCATGTTGCATACGAGACGCCTGGCAGCTTTAATTAATTAATCACTTATTAAACTTCGTCTGGACGCTTTCAGAACATGATGCAACGGCCGATTCAGCCAATCAGCACAGGTCCTTTGCCAATGCTTAGCACCATCGCCCATCGGCCTTTGCGATCTTCTTACTTCTGAATCTCGACTTCGACATGTAGCTCGATGCGTTTCCAGTTTTCCAGACAATAGAAACAAGTCCTCAACATTAGAGAGGATTTGCAACATTAATATATAAGCGGGAACTGATTCATGTTACATGTTTATTTTATATCTGTTAAATCTGATTTGCAACATAATTATTAATGGAATTATTAGTTTGAAAGAAATGATTGTCAGAAACTTTGTACGAAAAGTAAGTTTATTTCCGACATAAAGTGTAAACATTCACTCCTAAAAATCCTCCGACGATCAGCTGTTTCTTTTCTTCGTCGTAACACAGTCTATATGGCCTTAAGATTTTCCTTTCTTCTGTTTCTTCTTCTGTTGGAAAAAGAACTTGATTCCACTTAAGATCAGAATCCAAGAGAATCACTCTATGATTCCCATAGTCAGCCACAAACACTTGATCGTCTGAATCGATTGAGAGGTAAGTTGGTTCATTCAGGTCTTGTGCTTTATTTGAATTAATAAAACGACGGATGACCATCTGTCCATCTCTGGTCACTTCGCTAACGACCCACTTCATCACTCTCTCACTCGACCACAGATGACGAATGATGTAATTCCCGATGGATGTTTTCACTACATACCTTGGTTTCTCGATGTTTGGTGGTAGCTGAATGGATCCAATAAGTTTCGCGTCTGGTCCGTAGGTCATCAGAATGGAAGATGAATCATGGCCTATCAACAACTGACCATCATTGGACACTGACAGAGTACGAGGCTGGTAATCAGTGGTCAGCCATTTGACGATTTTGTGTTTATCGCCTCTTTCTCTCGTAACCTTCCAGACGCAGTTCTCTTCATAGTCTGAGATGTAGAGACAGTTTTCCTTCTCACTGGATCCAATGTCAACGGGAGAGCTAATCTCTGTTATTTTGATTTTCTTCTTCTGAAGAAATGGATCTCGATCTTCGAAGACACGAACTACATTTGGATAAGATTGTGATTGGCAGAGGACGCAGATTTCATTTCGCAGTTTAGTCAGTCCATGCACATCTTCATTTCCTCGTATCTCGATTCTCTGAGCGAGGCTGACGGAAATCGGACACACGACTAAAATAAAAACGAAATAATCAGCAATACGCAAATAATCGACTATTAACAATATCTTTCTTTTTTCTTTTTTCTTATTTGTATTATAATCGACTTATAATGTTCAGTTTCTTTTCAAATATTGATTTCATTGTTTATACATTATTATTATTATTATTATTAGTAGTAGTAGTAGTAGTAGCAGCAGCAGCAGCAGCAGCAGCAGCAGCAGCAGCAGTAGTATTAGTAGTAGCAATAGTAGTATTATATTAATTTTAAATATATAAATAGAATTAAAGAGCATCTGACAAATGTTTGGTCATTCAATGCCTCCCACTCACAGCCGAAATAAATCACAATTATTAATATATCTAATAACTAACTATCATTATTCAGTCATTATTTTTCCGTTACACTACAGCAATTAGAATTGAGTGCTGATGGTTACTTAGATAATCGAATCCATTATTACATGTTTCTTTATATTGATTTATTATTTATTAATTTAATTATCTGGCTGTTCATTAGCAACACCTTAATAACTTGCTTTCCGTTTGACTACCTGGCCCTTTAATTAATACCTGAATATCTCACTTTTTTGTCTTTTTACATAATTGTCATCTCATAGCAAACCCTTTGTTGTCTCTGTACCTTTTCCACTAGTACCAACTGTATATTAAATATACAATGAAGTGGGAATGGAAGACAAATTTTGTCTTCCAATCCCACCTCATGGTCTCTTCTTGTCTTCATTTCACTCAAGGTAGACTAGAGCTACATAAACGGATTTAAATAGCTTTACGATAATATTGTGCCTTTTAAAAACCTCTCTTTGTTGATAAAGATTCTCTTTCTATTAGAAAAATTTGTTCAGATTCTCTTTCTCATTTCCTTTCACTATAATCACATATTTAATTAACGGACTTTTCGTGTCCGCTTCAACATCCTGCGGATTTTTTAAACCAGAACTATCTTAGTCATTTCCTTATTCGAAGCCCAATAATGTTGATTACATGTTTTAAGTTTTCTTTATGATGAGTGCGTTCATAAGAACTTGCCAATGGTTTTCTTGAATTGATTCCTATCTATGTTGATAACCTTTGAAGTAGATGGTTGAATATGTTCAAAGAATACATCTATCAGATGTTTCGATTCGTACAGCCTCTGAATATGTTCAAAGGCTGCTTGTAAATGACACCAGATCCAAACTACCACAGTCTGTCTGTCCAGTTGAGAGTTCAGGATTTCTATGCTTTCTCCTCTCAGTTCACTGATGAGTTTATCAGTTTGATGTGACCTTGGTTTGGTTCTGCTTCGAAGATCTTCGATTTTTAGATGAAGTAGCTGTGTTTCCACTGACGTTGTACCGTTTGTACGCTTTGCACCACCAGTTTGCACATCGATTTTTATTACACCTAAAAGCAAAACCTTATTATTTTCAAAACGAATTTCAAATGTCAAACTACTAACTTAGACGTAGTTTTAGATATTTGCAGTTGAATTAAAAATAGTCTTTAGGGTAGTAGATATGTGACCAATAACGAGTTTCGTCTAATTTAAGTGAAATACGCAAGTGGACAGCTTCACAACACACAATAGCCGGTGATGGGCAAAGTTAACTAAAAAGTTGATAACTTTTAGTTAAACTAATTTTTTAGTTAAGAATAAAGTTTAACTAGAAAAAGCAATTTAGTTAAAACCATAGTTTAACTAATATTTTTTAATTATTAACTAAATTGTATTAACTAACAAAATCAGCAACAACTCAGCTGTCTTCTGCAATGATTGTCATGAGTAACTGGTTTTATTAGTCAAGTCAAGTGAGCTGCATTGCACTGCACGATGCATCATCATCGTTTGCTAATTATGTTAATTATAACATTTTAGAAAAAGTTTGGATTGTAAACCTCCTCCGCTTTCTATGATCCTTGCCATTGTCTTCTGGTTGGTTTGTCGAAGACATTTGACGAAATGTGAAAACTCTGTCTCGTTGAAATGTTCCATGACGTACAAAAGCTCTGCGTTCTTATCTCGCTGTAAACGTTGTCTTTGAATGAAGTGACTTTGTTCTTCAGTTATGCAGTTGCGAGACAACAGTGAAGAAATTAACTCGTCATTTAGTTGAATATTTTCTAAGAGATAATTTCTGTTGTTTCTAATGATTGCAGATCGTTTCTTGGTGTTTCCATAGAAATCTAAAAAGATACAAACTTTAACTTCTTTTGAATGGCATAACAGTTTAACTCTGAACGTATAGTCATAAGCGATTCACATTAATTTTGTCCGACGTAAATAAAACCTCTGCTGACTCTGGATTATGCAAAAGTGATGAAGTTGATTCAACTGGAAAACAAAATTGAAGCCAAGATGACTGGTATTTCTGCAAATATACTTTTCACGCACTGTGACTCATAAGATGCGCCTGTGTTTCTGAATAAGCTAAAACAATCTTTTACCGCCCCACTAAGATAATACATTGGGAATTCTAATAAGTTATTATTGTTGGAAAGTGAAAAGGCTAGGCAAACTATTGCAGGGTATCAGTCCGTTTCAAAATGTGGAATATTAGCAACCACTGGAATAGGAAAAGCCTGCATGACCAGCCTACAACGGGGAATTTGGAACACTGACTTCCGACTGGACACAAAGTTTCTATACTGCTATAACTGCTTGTCTTCCTGTATGGAGCAAAGACCTGGACGCGTAACAAGGAACTGGAGACAAAGCTCGATACCTGCCAGCGGTTGTTTCTCAGGAAGATACTGAGAATTCCCTGTAGGCCTCCACTAGCCGACTGGTTAGAGCGATTGACCTGTAACGCGGAGGGTACGGGTTCGATCCTCGTTCGGGGCAGTTACTGCATGCGTAGGGGACCTTGAGCAAGTCCTTCGCGTACAATTGCTCTGCAATATAATTGCATCTGCGCCGTCGAGGCATGTTCACTTCTGAGCTTTGGGCCACCTTTGGAAGAAGGACGATATCAAAATGCAGTTGTAGGCTATTGCATATCAATCAATCAATCAATCGTTTATTTGTAGCCAAACAACAATAAACAATAATATTACAAATCAGATTGCACTTTTAAGTATGGATTGTTGAATGTCACAAGGGAAGGCCCTGAAGGGATCAAAGATCCCGCTAAGTAGGGACACCTCTATATAATTTCAACAGAATATTGTATTGTTTACAGCAGATGTCTCCAATCCGAAAATATTACCGCCGGAGATGATTGAAGCATGGATGCTCCGGCTGGTTGGATACACATTTCGCGCTGTTGGTGTGAGCAAGACCGTATACCAAGACTTTGAAACCAATGATTACTGACCATCCGTGACGTTGGAAGAAACCTTTTGGATGACATGGCTGCACATGGATAATAACGGTGGAAGCCGAGTTAGCCAACCTGTGCCCGAGAATTTTGGGTTGCACGCGGCCTGGAGGCAAGCCTAGAACCTCGCGAAATATAGTTGAAACGGCAACACTCCAGAGAAGAGCAAGTGTCAGGTGATGATGATGATGATGATGATGATGATGATGATGATGATGATGATATAAATGTAGGCCTACACGTTTTGATACAGCGACCATAATTATGGCCTCGACCCTGCTCATTTTCACTGAATTGATCGGGTTGCGTAACGATATAATGACACTCTGAAGTCTTCAGATTATATCAGTAATCTATCCCAGACTAACTGCTTGTGGTCTAGATAAATGAGTTTGACAGCAATACGTGGAAGGCATGTTACCTTTCAGGTGACGCCAGAATGCCTTCTTGAATCGTTGTCTGGTAATTCTTCGATGGAAGCAAACGTCGACTGATATGAGACATCTGATAACTTCCTCGTCTCTCTGCTTTGCTGATGAATACAATATCCAATGTAGATAGGACTTCTGTAAGATTATGTCTAACATCTCCAATGGAAGATCGTACAACTGAAATGCAAACAGATGCAAAAAAGTAATTATATATGGATACCATGATTAATTTATCTAGAATGCTATTAGAATACCAAATAAGTAGGCCCTATATTATCTTAACATGAATTTCAACCGGTTTAGGAGGCTTTTGATCAACAGTAACTTCAAGAGTAGCTTAATTAGTATCCAAATTTTCTTAAGTATTTTAAAATAAAATTATGTGGAATCCATTGACATAACCATATGGAATTCCACAATCAGTAGTTTTTCTTTTACTTGCTCATTATTTTCGGTATGTAATTTAATAAATAAAATAGTGCACGCTCTTACCGTTGTACTGGACGTAGCTTTGTTCTGTTCACCTGTTGTATTAAAATAAAACCATTAAAAATAGTTTAAAATTATAAAATACCATTAAACTGCCTTCATTATTAAATGTGATCTACATTTTTAGATTCTACAAAGTCGTGGAAACGACAACGCTCCATAGAAGCGCATGATTATGATGATGACGATAATGATGATGATGACGACGACGACGACGACGATGATGATGATGATGTTGATGGACGATGTTCGTGATGATGATGATGATGATTATGATAATGATGATGATTATGATGACGATGATGATGATGTTGACGATGATGACGACGAAAACGACGACGTGGAAGATGTTGCTGCTGATGATGATATGCACATTGGAAGATAAATTATAGTCCCAAAAATAAACTTCTTGACGCACGAGATAATGCTAGCGATTAACAGAACCACCAGAGTTGGAGTAAGAAAGTGGGTGACCTGGTTTCTGCAAATAATTGTGTCGCAAATAACAACAAAAACTGTATAATTAAAAAAAGAACTTATACCGTTTCCAATGGCCCTGAAGAGCATAATGTGATAGGTTTCAATGGTTCATATTTCATTTGGCTGAGGCACAGGTCTACCGTCAACAGTAAACCATATAAGATTCGATAGAACGTACCTCACGCTATTGCTCAAACTTAAAATTGCCATCAGTGTTTATTAGGGTTCCCGGACAATTCGCCCCTGGAAGATTCGCCCCCGGCTTAATCGACATGAAAACACATTTGTTGAATATTATTGTAAAAGTAGTTTAATTTAAAGGTTATTGTCTAGTCTAGAACGTTCTCCAATCTATCCTGTGGAACACGTGTGGAACGTGTACGAACGAACACTTCGAGATCAACATCGAACCAACAACAACGTCGAAGGGTGGAACAGAAGCTCTAAGGAAAGCTGTGGCACTTCCTCTCCTAACATTTATCGCTTCATTGAATGCTTGAGAAGACAAGGATTGCACAATTTTGATGTTGTGCAATTGATTGCAGGAGGTGAGATAGCTGCAAAGAATAAGAAGTATGAGGCTATTTCGAAGAGACTAAAAATCATTGCGGATGATGCCGACAACCGCACCAATATGGAGTATTTACAATTAGGGATTGCTTACAACTTTGAATTCTAGGCAATTGAAATGCCTCGGCATTCTAGACAATAAACTTCTAGTCTATACAATAGACAATAAACTAGACATTAAACTTCAAAATAAACAAACGTTAGCAATAAAATTATAGATTAGACAATAAACTTCAAATTAAACGTTCTAGACAAAAACCTTCAAATTAAACTTCTTTTACAATTCAACAAATGTGTTTTCATGTCTATTAAGCCGGGGGCGAATCATCCGGGGGCGAATCATCCGGGGGCGAATCTTCCCGGGGGCGAATCTTCCGGGGGCCAATCTTCCGGGGCCGAATCTTCCGGGGGCGAATTGTCCGTATCCCTTTATTTGCCTAATCCTAAACATATTTAAAATGGGCCTAGGACATCCCCGGACATTTTCCCGGACGTTTCCCCCCGAAGTTGGAGTAATGAAATAATTCTTTACTTTAATAGAAGTTGGATTGATGAAAGAAATTCTATGCTTAAATAGAAGTTAGATTGATGAAAGAAGGTCTTATGACAGTTGTCATGGACAATGGTAGAGTTACATTGTACCTACTTACTGTTGAGGGGAATGTCCGGGGGAATTGTCCGGGGGGAATGTCTGGATACCATTTAAACTCTGTTGTCGTAAATGGATGCAAAAGGTATCAGGACAGGAGTAAAATATTTTACCTATAGGCCTAAGTCTTATATGCGCAAACTTTCGTTGCTTACGAAGTGACCTTTATCAAGTCTTGCGTCGTCGATGTATATGGATGATATATATTCTGTTGGAGCGTTAGCAATAAAATTGTTTCTGTACGCTTACCTGTTCCGCGAGTTGTTGAAACTCCGAATTGACGTATGAACACTTTATTACGCCACAGAGGCAGAACAATAACTAAACTATACAAAAATGAGAAAAAGAAAAGTGCTGCTTACGATTACTTTCGTTATCGGTTCGCTTGTGTTTTCCTGCATAGATGCCCATTGTGCTCTCATACAGAAATGAATAATATGACAAGGTCTTTATAGATCCATACTAGCTAGGCCTACTACTTGCTTAATTAAACGATGCTTTTCAAACTACTAACGTTAGCCCCCATAAGAAGTTTCTGAATGCGAGAAATGGCTACAGTTTTAACAAGAACCAGGTAAGTAGCGATCTAAAACAAAGTACAGTCTTCGTCCGTGTTTGCCTTATCAACCAGGATATAAATTGATTGGCGTCTAGCCTATTATCATCAAAAACTGCTTGGCTCTTCGCAACAATGGGGGGGTCCGGTGGCGCGTTAGATAACATCTGGCGTAGAGTGCGAGAGGTACCGAGTTCGAGCCCCGTTAGGGCGGATATGCTTTGTAGGCTGCTATTAGCGCCGTTGTATTGCAGGCTGTCTGTTCTATTAGTAGTTAACTAGTTAAGATTGTTCAATTGCATAACATGTAAATGTACAGCGCAGTGCGTTTGTCAGGCGCTTGATTAAAGAAAAGATATTATTATTTATTATTATTATTAACAACACATCCGTGTAGTGTATCACTACGCCTGTATGTTTGGCATATTAAGAAGTTCCATTGGCGTAAAATCGTTCAACCATCTGGTGCTGGTTCAGATGACTCGGTTCCATCTAGAGGAGTTAAATATTAGAAACTATAGAATAGTATTTGATACTAACCACGACTGAATAAATGTGTAGCTTGTCTGATGGATGAATGAAAGAATGAAGGAAAACATTAGGCTAATTAAATTAATGAACAATTAAATGAACAACGGAATAAAATAATGGATAGGTTAAGCGAGTAACCGCGAATAATTGAATAATTGAAATAATTAATTAACTAATTTTTGATTAAATGAATCAATTGAAGTATTTATACTTTACTTTAAAAACCTATTTTTAAGTATTTCTTAAAAGTATACTTAGGCTATATTTTAAAGTATAATAATGTAATATATTTATAGGATACTTTATTTTAATTTAATAACAAATCAATGTGAGGAGGTGTTTAGGGTAATGGTAGTGCCTAACACTCTGGCACGAAGAGCAGAAGATCAGCACGTTCGCGGAATCGCTTCCCGCTACCATCCCAAAGGTCGGCTCAGCCTTTCATTCGCCAGATGGCGTTGGTAAAATAAGCAGTAGGATGTGATGGGCGTCTTGCATGGCTGCCAAGCAGTTAAATTCGACTCCTGTAATAACTTGCTATCATCCATTCATAGTATGACTTGTACTTATAAACTGCGTTCATGTCAGCTTGAATCAATAAACTAAGATTATTATTATGATTTATTAAAATGTTGCATGAAATGAGCCTGCGTTAATGACAATTATTATACCGCTTCGGGCGATAGGTTAAGTGTTGGACTGAATCGTTCTAATAGTCGTTGGAGCAGATATAGGCCTAAACAGTGTAAATTAATTAAGTGCAATCTTGCTTATGATAAGCTTAGGCGTACAAAAGCGTATCCCTTATCAGATTCACATCAACATGTAGCCCTACTTTACTAAGCAAAATGCATTTATACATGCTGGTTAATTATTAGGAACGAAACACTCATTACCACAGGTAATTATTAATTTTCTAATTAGTTTTCTCATTGGTGCAGTAGTCTATTAATAGCATTCGCCAATAATATATGTATGTATGTATGCATGTATGTATGTATGTTTGTATGTATATGGCCATTTATATAGCGCCTTACAAGAAACTCACGAAGGCGTTAAGCGTGGCTACCCAACAGATCTAAACAGGTGCGACTTAAGAAGTTTCGAAAATGTTTCCTGAGCTGCATGCGGTGCAATGTTACGAATTGTTAATGGAAGACTGTTCCAGTGTGAAGGTCCAACAATGCATGAGAAGGCAGGGTGCGCCCCCATCGATGTACGGGAGCGTGGAACCATCAAGTACCCACGAGCTGCAGAGAGTAAGGATCGACGACGTACCTGACTGGCTTGAGACGGAAACGCAGATGTCTCTGGGCCTGAGGTACTCTGAGGCCCCACCGATAATCGATGTTCGTCCCATGACGATGAGCTTGAATGTTATCCTGCCAGACCTGTCCTCAACCGGGAGCCAGTGCAACGTGTCTCGCATATAGATCGAAATATGCGAGAATTTTGGCAGTTTAGCCACGACTCTGGCGGCGCAGTTGAGGACGGACTGAAGCTATCGTATCTGATACTTTGGCAGACCCGCAAGGACACCGTTGCAGTAGTCCAGGCGCGTCAGCACTAAGGAGTGGACAAGAGTCATAGAGCCTGATAGAGGCGTCAAACTGACAGATTTCGCCCGTATATGACTCTAATCTGGCGTAGTTGATAGAAGCAAGACCTGCAGAGGAATTAAGTTATACTACCAATGCTATGGCTAGGAAAGGTATAACGGCGTACACCCTACATTACGCCAATATTACATTCGACACAGATACAACATGGGGCCAGCGTTAGTCGTTGTTTGACATTGTATCGACGTTGTTCTGTAGGAGGTTTGACGTTGGCCCGACGTTGGCCCGACGTATGTAACATACATGTACATCAGAAATATCGGAAATTCTATTGTAATATTATCTACATGTCAATATAATTATGCAGATTTCTTTGTCCCTGGCACGATTAGGTATGCGCAAGACGGAATTAAGTTAAGATACACAATCCATGAGTCTATGACTATGAAAGAGATCTGACGTTGTTGGCCCAGCATTGGTCCGACGTATGTAGGCTGCCACATACATCAGAAATATCCTAAATTCAATTATATCTAATTGTCAAATTATGCAGAATTCTTTGTCCCTGGCACGTTTATATAATATGCAGAAAACGGAAGTAGTCCAAACCTGTTAAAATATGCACTGCTACCTATGCTATGGCTAGAAAAAGTATACGTGGAATATACGTCGTACATTCTACATTATGCCAATATTACATTCAACATAGGGACAACATATAGGACCAGGGTTAGTGGTTGTTTGACATTGTATCAACGTTGGCCCAATGTCTTTATTCTGTAGGAGGTGTGATGTTGACCTGAAATTGGTCAGACGTATGTAGCCTAACATACCTCAGAAATATCTTAAATTTAATTATATCTAAATGTCAACATATGAAGTATGTCTCAATCTTTGTCCCTGGCACGCTTAGATATGCAGAAAACGGAATTACGTTAAACTACCCACACTCTATGTCTAGAAAAAAGTATACAATCATGGAATATACGTCGTACACCCTACATTGCGCCAATATTACATACGACATCGGGATAACATAGGGCCAACGTTAGAGGTTTCTTGATCAACGTTGGCCTAATGTTAGTATTCTGTAGGAGGTGTGACCAGGGGCGTAGCCAGAAAAAAAATTTTCGGGGTTTAAGATTTGGGGTATGTCTCAATCTTTGTTTGGCACATTAGAAATGGTCGCAAAAGTCCCCACACTTTTTAGATTTTGCATGTAAAAGCATGCAAAAAACATTTTCTCACTTATTTCGGGGGATTGAACCCGTAAAACCACCCCCTAAATACGCCCATGGGTGTGTACGTTGGCACGACGTTGGTCCGACTTAGGTAACATACCTCAGACATATAGAAAATTCTATGAGTATAACTATCAACGTATAATGGCGTGCTTAAACAGGCAAAAAATACTGACTTAAGTCAATTTACCTATGCTATGGCTAGAAAAAGTATACGTGGAATATAGGCTACGGCGTAGCGACACCAGACTAGTTGCTCACCGACAATTGTCTATGAGGAAGGCAACTGGAAACCACCTCACTCATCTCATCCCCAGGAGGCATAAAAGCCAAGCTGCCAAAGGACCTACCTTCGGGCAGAAATCACATCATCATCATCATCATCATCATCATCATCATCATCATCATCATCATCATCATCATCATCATTGATCATCATCATCATCATCATCATCATCATCATCATCATCATCATCATCATCATCATCATCATCATCATCATCATCATCATCATCATCATAATCATCATCATAATTATCATCATCATCATCATCATCATTTATTTATTTATTGCGTCAGAAAACAGAACAGATAACAGTACACATCATGACAGAACAGATCAGTCACTGCGCAACAGGAAGCCAGGAAAAAGCTAAAAACTTATACCACCCTGGCCCCTAGTACCTGGTTAACATTTCAGTCAACGTTTAGTGTCACACAGATCCAGATTAAATTATACTAACAGGCAGCTGAGTCCGAATAGTTTTAGTACTATACATTAGACATTTTATACATTAAGCATCATCATCATCATAGAGCACATAAATCAGAACCAAAGTAAACAGAGGCAAATTTTCTGACAAGATTATGAAAAATGAAATGAAATAAAACAAAACACAAATGAAATAAAACTAAATAAAGCACTAGCTTACGGATGAACTGTTCTGTTTTCAGTTAACATTAACATCATTATAGATTAGCATAAAGAAGTGCTTTCGAAAGCAACTGAATTACAAGTCTTGAAACACATATTGTACTGTATTTATGAATGTGAATCTTAGGCACCAGAGGAAGATGCAGTTACATATCCATGTGCTTGAAAGCCAAGGAGAAATAGTTGACGAGGCATAGCCGCACAGGACATCACCATATTCAAAGGCTAAAACAACGAAGTTACTATTTAAACTTCAGACCAATGAGTGGCACTCAGGATGGGCAGAAGGATATGTTTTAAAATCTCAAACAGTACGTTCTTAAAAGTGCAGTATAATTTTCCAGACACATTTTCTTCCATCATCATTATTGTCAATGCTATCATCATCTGCTTTATACATCAGGATTCTTTTTAAAATAATCTTAAGATATCAAAGTTAATATTGTCATTATATTCTTACTAGAGGTTTGCCCGTCCTAAGACGGTTAAAAACAATTTGAAAATGTCAATAGATGTGTCTTCTCGTGCTATGATTGACAAAAGTCTTCACCATCTCCCTCCCTACCTCCGTCCATCCGTCATTATTGTCGAGACAGCGTTACACCACAGATGCAGGCACGCATGCAGAGAGATTTCTGTGCGTTTATATTTATTCTTATAACATTTCAGTGCATTACAATTGTAAGGCAGGTTGTGAGAAAAATATCACACTAAACATTCACAACAGACTGCCTTATTCAAACGTGAGTGATTATAAGTGTGAAAACTGTCCTGTTTGTCTACTAACATCTTCATGTCACATGCCTCTCTAAATTATCTATTAACATACAGTGCAAGGTGTCTGACCTTGTTGAGAACAAAGGTCAAATATCCTTGATTCCGAGCGCTTCTTTTCTCCAGCTGGGTTCATTGCCACAACGACGACCTCATAGGTTTTTCCTGGGTAGAGCCCCGTCAAATTAACCCAGTCGTAATGCTCCTCCACGGAACTTGTGTTCCACTCAGTCATATCTGTAAATAATATAAGTTAGTGTGTGTCATAAATTAATAATAATAATGACAACATTAATTACTAAAGATAGCCATTCCCAAAAAGTTGTCCCCATGTTTTTGTAGTCCTGAACAATCATGTTTACCTTAGGTAAAATACATAGTTAATAATTAATAGCAATATCGTCAACGTCATCATCATCACCATCATCAACAACAACAGAAACACTATCACCACATCACCACCATTGTCGTCATTACTGTTGCCATCGTCAAAATCGCCATTGTTGTCGTTGTCGTCATCATCATCATTATCATCATCATCATCGTACCCAAGATAGAAAGAGAAATTCAGGTACATGAGGTACAGGTCTAGATTCCACCCATCATTTCATAGCAGTAACAATAATAATAACAATAATAACAAGAACCAATTTCAGAACATGTAGAAAAGTGAAGCAAGTTTTTCTATCAATACTGTTAAAACATAAATACCATAGTTAGTAATACCATTATTTAGTCATTCTTCTTAAGGTACTTACCTTTTGTGCGATATTCTACAACAAACTTGCTGCCCGGATTCTTAGCAGGATTGTCACAAGAAGGTCGCCATGTTACAACGACAGAATCCTCTCCTAGTTCAACCGTCACAATGCATGGCACGTCAATTGGCTCTATCAACAGAAATCTCCGTTCAATCAAAGATGATGGCTGACAAAAAGGTTTCAAGACACTGGTCAGTCCTTGCATAAATGGCTAATTAAGCAAGGTGTGCTCAATAATGTAGTGATTAGCATGCTGGACTGACAATCGAGATGTTGGAGGTTCAAATCCCCGCCAGAGCAGAAATTTGGTTCGAGATTTGCTCCATCTGCACCCCTAGCCAACTCAGTTATAATGAGTACACTGGCCGTACGCTGTCAGTGGGAAGATGAGACGGCGAGGGAGAGGACTGGCCACTGGCCCTCATATGACTAGGCTGTGAAAATGAAGGTGTTAACGCTTCATACCCATGGCTGCCCCAGGGCTAGCTTAATGGACTGCTCTTCTTCTTGTATTTGACCAGTTGGGTTCTAGTTCTACCTCAACCAGTGACTTTTCAGTTATCCGAGGCTTTATTGCTTGCAAATGAATTTGCTGTTGTCAACGAACTTTAATATCACTTAGGTTAACTTGTCATCAATCAATCAATCAATCAAACAAACTTTATTGTAACCATCAACCATCAATCAAGATATTTTACAAAAGTAGATTCAGTTTATCAAGATGGTAACAAGGAAGGCCCTTAAGAGATGAAAATCCCGCTAACAGGGACACCTATTTGCTATAGGCTATCTGGGCTTAACAAAGTGGCAGGACGGTTAACAGCTGGAGTTACAGAGTTCATCAAGTAGCGCAATTATTAATCTAACATCGAACCATTAGGCCTAATCGTAATCGTAATCTCCAAACATCTAAAGCGCCACTCGAAAGCCAAGCGCAGGACACCAGCTTATTCACGAGCGCTGCGTCTAGTAAGAATGGTTGTCCGAGAGGGTAGTCCGAAGGAGATCCGAGTCCGGTTTCCAGATGATCAGAGGGGGCAGAGTAGCTGTTAAGGTGGGTGTCGCTTGGGTCGAGAGTTGGAAAGCAGATAATCAGTTGAGTCGGGGTAGGAGTTCTTGAGGAGGAGAGACTTTAGTTTCGAGTGGAAAGCCTTGGGGTGATGGAGAGAGGAGCCTGAGGCAGATGATGGTGGGTGATTGGAGATGATGGACGGTGGAGGAATTGAAAAATGCGGAATTCAGGAGGTAGGTCGTTCCAGAGACGTGGTGCAGTGATGGATATGGCTCGGTTGGAGAACTTGAGATGAGTAGTGACCGGAGGTCGAGAGAGAGTGAGAACAGAGGATGATCGGGCAGAGCGGGTTGGTTGGATGGTGAAGAGGTCGCGAAGATATCTGGGCTGGGAGTATTGTAGAGAATTGTAGGTTAGTGATAGGACTTTGAAGTGAATTCGCTCTTGGATTTTTAACCAATGGACTGATTTGAGGATGGAAGTGATATGATGACGCTTGGTGACTGCTCTGAGTAAGAGTAAAGATCTCTTATGGCAACTAATCACAGAAAAACAGAGGCAGTGGATTTGTCACCTACTGAGAGGGGATTCCCTACTGAAAGGGGTTCGCTATTGAGAGTTGATTCCCTACTGATAGGGAGTCCCTACCGTGAGATCCTTCACCACCGCTGCCCGTTTGAATGGGCACCACGCCATTTTAGGTCCCCTGTACGGACCATGCTAGCCCGAGATTTGGATTGCAGCAAACATATAGAGCCCAAACAATGGAGTCCAATCCATCTTTATATCTAGATGAGACTTCTACTAACCTCTGACGCGTAGGAAGGCATTTGCCATGGTGTACCCATGGACGTTGGAAGCATTGCACTGCAGAACTTGGTTGTCGTGTCTCGTCACAGAAAGAAATTTTACTTTGTTGCTGGAGACAATCAGTCGACTGTTTGACATTGATTCTGCAGAAGTAAAAAGATCATTAAAGCACTCGGCTTTAGCTCACTGGCTATCACCTCAAAATTAATAAATTCATAATGTCGCACCCAGAGTTATTTGTTTAAACAAATGTATATCTTACAGGGTATGTGTATAATCAGGGAATGTGTAAGACATTGTGATCTATAAGTATTCATCACTGTGCCACACAACAGTCCACCACATGGAAGGGTGTTCTACATCGAGGCAGGGTGGTCTCTTTGGTAGTGCACCGGATCTATATGCCAACAACCACGAATTTCAGCCTGTTGAGCAATATACTTGTAATGAACTCAGAGAACCTCTTCACCCATGCTTGTCTTGCAACTCAGATTTAGAATTACTGACATAGCATGCATACCAAGGGCTTTATATAAGTATATTAATCATCTAAGCCAACAACAAATTTAAAACAAGACACTCTAAACACTTTAATTAAATCTCTCTTTTATTTTATTTTCAAATGTAACTGTAAGCTACGATGCGGTTTGTCATCTGGTGTGTCAATAAAACGAATATCATCATCATCATCATCATCATCATCATCATCATCATCATCATCATCATCATCATCATCATCATCATCATCATCATCATCATCATCATCATCATCATCATCATCATCATCATCATCATCATCATCATCATCATCATCATCATCATCATCATCATCATCATCATCATCATCATCATCATACTGAAATAAATAAACAAAATAAAACTAGGCAGAGTCCAGCACTGATACCGTTGTATGGACGACCATTAAAGCTCCAGAAAACTGTTGGAGATGGAATGCCATCGGCAATGCATTCAAATTCCACATCTTCGTCCTCTGCTGCTGTTACATCCTGAGGTGACCTCCCCTGCCTCCAATAGGGAGCCGCTACAAGAAAATAAATCACGAAATGAATCAATATTAAGAAATTAATCAAATGTTTCATTTCATTTATCGGATCACCAATTTTCCATTTTAAAGGAATAATGCATACCGAATACCTCTGAATCGAAAATGATTTTATTTCCAATTGGTGCTACATAAATTTGCAGTAACGATTACAATCCAAACAGAAATAATTAATAAATTTAAATTATAAATAATAAAGTAAATTGCGAAGGAAAGAAACCACATTAATGTCAACTTGTATTCTTAATATATAATCATTTACAGTATTTGTTTATAGATAACTGCTGGAATGGGTCCAAAAGGTATCATATGGAAGCTTTGAAGATTGACTTTGTCCTCCTCTCGGAAATATTCCCGCAATACTCATATTCTTCAACTGTACGTGATCTGGGTGTACGCTAGGTAGCGCCTATCTCTAACCTTACACGTTTTTGGTAGGCCTACTTGCATTCAGGCGTCTCAGGGCTGTTCGGCGTTCTGTCTAATCTTCTTCATTGTTGAACTTAACTCTTGGAAGACTTTCCGTTATGTATGGGTAACATTGGGTACTGTATCATTTGTTTCTGATCAGCAGCATATGTTGTCAAACTACTTTAAAACACACTTATATAGATCAATCAGAATTAGGTAGACAACGTGTGCAGCAATTTTGTTATGCATATTGTACAATGTACATAGGTACTGTAGCATGTCTCAAAAATGCACCTAAAGGCACAATATTAAGTGTCTGCATATACATGCAAAGAACCTAATTAATAAGGATATATGTTACAAGAAATAATGATTTACAACCAAAATATGTTTATAAGTTATGACATAGTCACATAGCAGCAATGATGAATCAAAATGTCGCCGTAGAAACCTTTGACTTACATTCAACTACGACTTCAATGTCTTTATTGATGCTCTGACTACTGTTTGAGTTTTTGGCACTGCATCTGTACCGACCAGCATCCTCATGACTGACGTGGTTTATTACAATCTCTTGACCAAAGCTGGAATTTTCCACTCTGTCTGGAAGAGGAGCGCCCAGACGAGTCCACGTAACAACAGGTGTCGGACTATAAGAAATATTGACGATAATTGAATTGTAGAAAAAACAAGTTGCTATCAGCGCCGTGTATTGCAGGCTGTCTGTTCTGTTAGTAGTTAACTATTTAAGATTGCTTCAATTGCATAACATGTAACTGTACAGCGCAGTGCGTTTCTCAGGCGCTTAATTAAAGAAAAGATATTATTATTATTATTTTTTTTTTGCCCCGAGGTATACATGATCCCTCAGGGACTTAATATTAATTACGAACAATAAAATTCGTCTGGAACGGCACCTAATCGTCGTTAAGGTCCAGTGTGGCAAAAGTACCGCGGAAAGCCATCGCATTGAACCGCTGGATCATTAGCCTACAGATATGCGCTGAAATAGGTAGGAGGTTTCGCGTGGTTTATTATTATTATTATTATTATTTTTTTTTTTTTTTTATGCCCCGAGGTATACAGGATCCCTCAGGGACTTGAATATTAACTATATAGAATGTAAAATATCCGGAATGGCCCTATTCGTCTGTTTCCTGGCTGGTGAAAGTGCCTCTGAAAGCCACCGCGTTGAAACGTTGAATTGTTAGCGAGAGGCGTTGGAATAAAAGATGTTTCCCGTTATTATTATTATTATTATTATTATTATTATTATTATTATTATTATTATTATTATTATTATTATTATTATTATTATTATTATTATTATTATTATTATAAAATCAGAGTTCTTAAAATCATGGTTCTTAAATCATGGTTCTAGGGCCTCATCGAACCCAGGCACGCGATAGCGTTAAACCGCTGGATTGTAACTGAAATCTTTTGGAACAGGAAGAAAGTTTCTTGAAGATCTTCCGTTGTTCTTGTCAATCGTCGGCCGAGTTCCAAGATGAAGGCCAGGCCTTCGTGGTCCATAGGCCCCATCGTTTCTATCGCGATAGGGGTAAAACAGTATCTCGTCTGAAGCTCAGCGTATTTGGATTGCTTTCTAGTCGCGGCTATTTCCGCCGCTCCTCCTGCCGCTGCTGATGTCTCGGCCAAGTACGATGGCGCGAAAGTGTCAATGATTGTCACATCCCAAATCAGAGAACGCCCGCTTTTCCAAGGAATCAAGGTTTGGCCATCCGGTCTTTTCCCATCCAGTCGGGTAAGGCCAACCGGTTCCCTGATCGATGGTATGCCTGCCCTGATGAGACTGCGCAGCACAATATCGTTAATTGTAGAATGTCTTGCTTGTCTACCGAAGCCCAGTGAGCAAGCCAATCCATGCGAGCCTCTGGCTGAGACCATTGTTCCACATGCGCATGCGTGTGGGGCACAGATGACCGCCCCTAGTCTCAAGCCCACTGCCACCCTCATCTCCTCGTCGTTCAGCCTTAGGCCTTGGGCTGCTAGCGGCAGGGCGAAGAGCCAGTCTGAAGCGTGTGGGGCCTGTATGGCGTTTAGCCTGGCCAGGTCATACGGGTCCCGGGCGCGCGATTCGATCCCCGACATGGCCGCTGACAGCAGCGGTGTATCCCATGAAGACTGTTTGCAGTCTGAAGATGGGAAGTCGGACGTTTCAGCGGTGCTCTGCTGCCATCTCCTTCTCATTATTTCCAAGATAGAATCCTCAGGCACCTGTGTCAGGGCGAGGATGAGCGATTGGGTGAGCTGAGATCTTGCGGCTGAGGCTAAAAAAGCTGGAAGTGCCAACGAAGATGCTCTTCTTATTCCCAACAATATTATTATTATTATTATTATTATTATTATTATTATTATTATTATTATTATTATTATTATTATTATTATTATTATTATTACTTTGCAGTAGCTACATGTATTCTCAAAAGCTCTGCATATAGTTGGCAATGTTGGCTCTGTAATGGAAAACTGTTCCAAGAGGTCAAACCCATGAGAAGGCACGACGGGCCCAACTCAATGCACGCAAACAGGCCACTTGTATCTCTCCAAATACAGCCAACACAGTCACTGCTGTCATTATAAAACAACAATTAGCAACATCAAGCTATTACCGGTACATAAAATGAAGTTTGCAAAATGCTAATTAAATTCGTATTAGGCCTACTGGTACACAAAATAAAATATCATAAATAATAACACAGCGGACCTTGCGTGTAGACCCCCTACTGATCTCTTTGGAAGTTTGGTCAAATAATCTACTCTTGTTCTAGTAAATTCTGAGGGATACAATTCCACTACCAGTTAAGTGTTTCACATAAGAGAAACTCTCTGCTTATGAAGAACTTGCCAAAGGCAAACCATTCTTGTTCTGTACAGATTCTGTGACTGACAGACCACAGTGGGCAGATTTTCTCGAAGTATGTCTGCCCTTTTCTCATGTTTTTGCTTTATGACAACAGTAGCAATAATATTCCTCTCTGCCTCAGAGAAAATATAGTAATAAAATCTCATCTGATTACATAATAAATTCTAATCTATAAAACGATTTGAAAGTGGCATCACTTACTATCCAGAAAATATGCACTTCATTCTCTTTGTTTCTTCTTTGATAGCAATTTCTTTAGATGAAGATGACCACAAAAGTGCAGGTGCACGGTACGTCAGAGAACCTGTCAACGTTAGCCAGAACTACACTCTATTTCAGATGGTAAACAAATTAAAGGTAAAACACTTCCTACATGCCTCTACAGATCCGAGGCCGCAGGGTTCAGTTATTTTTCGACCACAGCAATCCAACGATAGTCTACATTTCCTAGAATCTCAATTTGTGTTATCATCATCATCACATATTCGTTTATTTCAAGAAAAATCAAGTTGACACAGCCGCAACTTCAACAAGCAATAGTGCATTATGCGGCATATTCTGAGGCGGCTAGCCAGCGTGGCCTAATATTGTGGGCTTCACAATACTGTCAGTATATGTTCTTATACAGCATTCTTAGTATTGATGGCAGGCTTTCTTTCTTTCTTTCTCCTCCGTCAAGTATTCGCTGACGACGAGGCTCTAACAAAACTTCTCCATTTCGGTCGGTCTCTTGCGAGTTCTATTGCCCTTCTTAAGTCCGATCCTCTGTTTTCTATGTCCTCCAGTACGTTATCTATCCATCTCTTCTTCTGACGTCCTCTGCTCCTCGTTCCCTCCACCTCTCCGTGCAGCGCCTTTGCCGGCAGGCTAAGTTGACGCAATTGGCAGATAGTCCACGAAAGTCAACCTTCACTGCGCTTGCTAGCATCATATCCATATTGCCAAACTGAAATTGCCAAAGTTAAGTTAGGGTCAGGTAAGCAAAGGAAGATTCCTTTCATACACTTTCTTGGTAATTTACAAAAGTAAAGAAAAAACAAAATTACAGCGAGTCGTTTCAAAAGACATTGCACATAACAAAAGCGAAAAATCTGTCGTTTCTGTATTTGAGTATAAAATCAGCATACAAGTTTCTTGGTCATGTTCAAGGATATTGTAAGGACAATGGACGCCTGCTCTGATTTCCGCTACGGCAACCGATGGGCGGATCTGGGAACACGCCCGCTGGACAGTATATAAGGAAGTTTAAAAAAGGTTATAGGGAAGTTAGGTAACAACAACGAGGTGGGTAACAACGAGGGACATCGGAGGTTCGATTGCAGCCAAGAGGCTTGACTGACAATGAGCGACTTGAGAGGCGCAAGGTTCGGCAACAGCAGTTCTGGAGAGACACGACTGACTACGAGGGTCGATAGGGTAGCGAACTAAGTGCTGCATATCGCAAGTTTTTTTGGTAAAATTAAGAAAGTAACATTGAAGAACGAAAATGTCTTGCTGATATACTAGCAAACATAATCGCAATCTTGATAAAATTACAAAAGTAACATTGAAGAACGAAAATGTAATCGCAATCTGGTCAGAATTGGTTTCAAATCAAGATCCAAAAGTCAGGAAGCAAGCAGGCGACACTTGATCGTGTTTGGAACTAGAGTGGCAAAACAATTAGCAATTTGCTATATGGTAAAATTGTGAGGTAATTTTGATATTTGCATCGTGCTTTTGGCCAGCCAAAGCTTTATGGTAAAGACCGTACTTATTGAAGAAAAGGTTAAGAACTGTGCCTCAAACAAGCCAAGTGTATCGAAGAGTTCTACAGCTCTCTAAGATATTAAGCAGAAATGTGTGAACACCTACATTGAAAATGAAAAATTAATTTTGCTTACTATTACCAACGAACAAACAAAATAACTTAAATAATGGTTAAAACTCAACTCAAACTGGAACTCCGATATCTTACATTTTACCTTACTTGGCTGCACCTCTGGCTACCTTGGTTTGGCTTATCTTGGCGCTTGTCCAACCTTGCATGCCTTACCTTGGCTTGCCTTATCTATGCTTGCCTTATCTAGGCTTGCCTTATCTAGGCTTGCCTTACCTTGTCTTGGAATGATTTTCTGGTCATTGCCCGCAACCAGCCCTCGCAGGACCTCATTGTCAACAATGCAGAGGTACGTCCTGTTGTTACGATAATCATTAGGTTCAATGTAGCTGAAATGCAAATTCCCTGCAAGCAGAAAACCCTGCACACATAACGAATGGCTGGATATCTCTAGGCCTATGTCCATAGCTGATGGGCAAACCTTCGAAACGAACAAAAGCTGATCAAACTAGAAAATTAGACTAGAACTACTCATGCGATTTATATTTAGCTGTTTAACGAGATAGGTAACATGCATTTAAAATATAGGCATCACACATAGGCCTAGGGTTTGATCAATAGAAAACACAAAGTGTCAACTTAGGATGTCACAGCATTAGCGTATGAATGTTGGGAGGGGCTTGCACAGCCAATCCACTTCGTTCATTCAAGAGGTGCCCCTAGTTCAGGCATGGAGAATAAGAACAGAAAGGCTCATTTAGCATCACAGGCTAAGACGACATGCAGATCTACAGGGAGGTCCTTCCAGGCAGTTAGGCGGCGAGGCCAACATATTGGCTGATTCGGTTATATAGTGCTCTTACTGCACCCATCAGATGCAAACATTGCTTGTAACAGGGACACATATAAAAAATATAATTTGAAAGGAGTTGTCTTTAGCTGCGAACACGTTTTACAACAAAGAACTTCACTATAAGCAATGACAGTCGCCGTTATGATCGTCGCCATAATTAACTGCACGCGGTAATCAACGGCGCGGTTTTGTGTGCGCGGTATTTTAACGACCCTGTTTTGTGCGCAGGTTTTTTTTATAGTTAACCAATTTTCTGTCTCTTGCATGAGCCTCAGCAGTAATAACCAGCTTGAGAAAAGTGTTTGCTGGGTTTAAGATGACACTGGTATCTAATAATACATGTTCATATATACATGTATAGTTTCAAACACTTCCATTGTGCACTACATGTCAAATCAAAACTATCATGATTCAATAAATATTTGAACAATCGAGATACAACTTGCTCAGTTGCTGTGGTGAATAAATTAATACGATCAATTACAAGAACCCTTATATTTAGGCAGTGAATTATATAATCTACTGTAGAAATTGCTAAAGCAGCAGTTATAGCCAGTACGTTTACTTCTAAAAAAAGGTTCCGGAACTGAACAAATTCAGAACAATTATGGAAGGGTGCCGACTGCCGAAGGGCTAAACCTCAGACTCTTATTTTAAAACATATTAAAATGAAATCTGAGGTACAATGTGTCGGTGGACGGTGGACCATGGGGTAAATTTTATGCTAATATTTTAATTTTATATCTATATATTTATTGGTTCAATAAAAAAAGTGTGGTTATGGTTATGGTTATACCAATAAACGCTGAAAACACTGTAATTAAATTAAAGTAACTAAATAATTTTTTTAAGAAAAATGTAAATTAACTAAATTATTTTTTAATTGCTGTAAAATGGTCCAAGAACGCCGTTCCGGAGCGTTCTGGAGCTTTCCGTCTGAAAAATACCATGGTTATAGCTAGCTTCAAGTTTCAAGATTCAAGAAAGAAACGTTACATTTATCTAAAGCCAGAAAATTAAAAAGATCTACACAAAGTAACAAAGTAACTTATTCTGGCCTTCAACGTTATTTATTTATTGTATTGTTTCACTAGAGCTGAAGTTCATTTTGGTTAGAGGTAGCTTACCATTGCTACTATTTTTAATGCTTTAAATTGTGCTATATCATGTGTCTTAAACATTACATAATCAATCAACAATCCATTCAACATCATAACAATTAAGTTTTCTATGAAAGAATTTATGAAGCACCTGAAACACAAAGTGATATAGTTACCAGTGTAATCAAGTGAAACCCGCTCTGTATTAACGATGGGTTGTAGTCTGGCTCCAGGACTGCTCTCTGCCCAGTAAACCATTCCACTGGGATAGCTCTGGGGTGGATTGCATGGCAGAGTCAGTGGAGAACCAACTTCTGGACGATGAATCCTCGCCTCAGGAACTGTTGGAAAAGGATGCTGCTCTGAAAATTAAACATGTTAAATGAGAACGGAAACTAAGAAAGCCACTTCTGTAGTAGGGACCTATAGTCTGAACTATTCATTATGCCTCACACAGAAAAATTATAAATATATGTGTGCATGTATGTATGTAATGCCATGTATATACACTCTCTGGACGAGAGTGATACGCTGATACGATGCAGCCCTCGTTAATAAGCTGGTGCTCTGCACTTAACTTTCAAGTATCGCTTTAGAAATTTGGAGTGTAGGATTACAATTACGACTAAACTCGGCCATTTTTAGCATACAGCCATGGCACAGTCACAAGTATGGGTTTTAACTGGTACTCGACTTAAGAAAAGTCCTTGAGCAACACTTCGACCAGTTTTAGGCCTCATTTGACATCAACTAGACAGGCAGATTGGGGGGGTCCATAGTGTAGTGGTAACATCACTGGCGTGAAGAGCAGTAGGTAGCAGGATCGCTTCCCGTACCCTCCAGTGTTATTTAAGTTAACTAAAACTGAAAGTAACTTTATTGTTAACTGAAAAGTTTTATTTCAGTTAACTGAAACTAAAACTAAAACTGAAAAGTTCTGAAAACTCAAACTAAAACTAAACTGAAAAGTACAAAACTAAAACTAAAACTAAACTTGAAAGTTGAAAACTGAATTAATTTTTCTGTGTGGCAAACACGCCGAGTGGCGGACATGTCTGCAACGGTTAGCGGCGAGTGCTTAAAACTGCAGCTCAATAGCATGAATTTAATAAGATCTGTTGTTCTTGCTAATCAAACAAATGTCATTAATAAAAAATGACATTTAATTACTTCTGCTGAATGTTTACAGAACTGAATTAAAACTGAAAAGTTTTGAAAACTGAAACTAAAACTAAAACTGAAAAGAGTTTAAAACTAAAACTAAAACTAAACTGAAAAGTCAAAACAAAACTAAAACTGAAACTAAAACTGAAAAGTAAATTGAAACTTAAATAACACTGGTACCCTCCCAAAGGTCCTCTCAGCCAATCATTTGCGAGATGGCGCATTGGTAAAATGAGATGTAAGACGTGATGGGCACCTTGCATGGCTGCCGAATACAGTTAAATTCGACTCCTGTAATAACTTGTGATCAATCATCCTGCATTGTGTCAGTTTGAAATTAAACGAAGATTATTATTACTTCAACATTGCTTGGATGCACCCACTAAGCAGAAGACAGTGACTTAAATCAACTTCAGTCAAGGGTGATTGTAATTATTACGTGAATATATAATTGTTGTCTTTGATGTCAAAACCTGTTGCTTGCTGCAAAAATGACAGGTCATTAAAAGTCAGGTTAGACCATAATAAAAGGCTCAGTGCATCAGGTTTCGACATCAAAGACAACAATTATATATTCACGTAATAATTACAATCACCCTAATTACAATAATGGATGTAAATGCTTGAGACGTTCCCACCTGCCGCCTTCAGCATCGCCTTGGTCGTGACCGCAACTCCAAATTCATTGTAGGCAAAACACTGGTAGATGCCATCATGCAACGAAGGTGATAGCTCAGCTATGACGAGAGACCCCGATCCAGCCTTCAGCCTCACGTTATCATTCAGCTCTAATCGCACACCATCTTTCTCCCAGAAAAACCTAAATATAATGCATTTCTATGCATGAGTCATGCAGACATTGATTAAACAGCATGAAGTCAGCATCACTGAAGTGTGCTTACTATGAGATTCAAAAATCTGGAAGCCATTAATTTATGATTTCATAAGTCTGTGATAATGATACTGTAGGCCTAAATTTCATTAAGGAACAGAACATAACGTATACAAACATGAACACTGCATGCAATATTTATCTTGTCAAAATCGATTTGAACGAAAACCTCTTTTTCAATGCTCAGAAACGCCAAATTACTCAATCGATTTTTGCTCACTGTGCTTGGTGAATACATCAGAATCAACATCAGCTTACTGAAAGTTGATTTTTTTACTAGACATGTGGCGTGTATTTCCAGCGATGAAGTAATTATTACTCGTGCGCTACGCAGAGAAGAAAATGCTTTTAACAATACGCCAGTGACGCCATCAAACAAGTAATTTATTGACGAAACGTGCGATAACATTTCTTTTCCTGAACCGACACACCAATAGAGCGGATTCTTGGTAGTCACTATTCTTCCCACATTTTAAATTAAAAACCAAGTTGTGCTCATTTAAAAATTTAATAAATTGAATTATTGAGTTTCATAATACAATTTCTGCTGCGTAGTACTTACCGGTTAAATCTAATTTTGCTCACCCTTGTGCTGCTCCCGAGGGCATTTGCCTCCCTCTGCCCCCTCGTTACGCCACTGCATTGAAATGAACTTACTGAGGTTTAGGGAATCCACGTGCCTCGCATGGTAGTTGAACAGAGTCCTTATCCTTATTATAGGCGACCTCCGCATTTGGATGTTGAAGTATCTGTGGAGGATGGCCACCTGATAAAGCAAAGCACCTGTCCAGATGAATAATAACAAACTAATCCTTTCTTCTTCCCCAAACCAAATACTTCAACCGCTTGGCTTGTATGGAACAGTGAAAATACAAGTGACTCAGGCACTCAGCACCAGTTGAGGGTAAGTCAGTGGGTATATATCAGAACTGATGCAAATTAAACCCTGTAAAACTAACCCCAAAGAACTGAACGCAGTGAAAATGATGATCAATCAATCAATTTCGTTTATGATCGACATCAAGCTGACAGGTCGCATCTTGTAACAAGTAACATGTAGGAAAACTTGTCTCAGCTCTGACAGTTGGTTATTAAATGGGCTGAGATAGCAAATATTATCTCTGCTCTAACAGTTAGTTACTAAAGAAGAATTAGGCTAGTGACAATGCTAGTTAGGGCAACGAACGAGGTAACCAATATGGTATAAGTAAGTAGGTATATTCTTTATTGAACCAGTTGCAATCCGCATTCCGGTGTACATACATCAAATATAATAAACAATCAATAGTCAATATGAATAAAGCATTATAACTATAAAAGTTTTTTTCATATTATGGTTAGCTAAAGGTAAAACACGGTCATGTGACCGGGGTCGAAGGGAATAATAGGCCAACGGATTTTTGGAGGGAGAAACCTATGGAGAACATGGACTGGAGATAATGTATTTAGTAGATGTTTTTAAATAATACACGAGATATGAAATTGCGATCGTCCTTGGTTGGGAGGAGGAAGCCGTGTGGCTTTGGTCTTAGTTCATAGCGGAGGCGGGGGCGGTTTGGAGGAAAGAGTCCATGCAGTACATGGCTTTCATTTGCGTTAATAGCCGCGAATAATCGGCCATCAGCCGCATCCGCCAGTTCCGCAGCGGTGGGAGCGTCAGGGCCAATAAGGCCTCTGCGCTTCATCCTGGTTATCTGCTGTTCTATTCTTCCTCTGTCTTCGGCGGTGGCATAGTCCCACCATGATGGGGAGGCATACATGAGTTGTAGCATGTTGTCATCTTAGCAACATCATGCAATAACGGTCATTGATCAAGAACAAGAGCAGGCAGTCTCTTTAGCTGGGCAAACCCTCCTTGGGAGTTAACAGCACCATAGTTACTTCCCTTGAAGGCTTGAACTCATCACGGGGTTAAAAGCAGCAGGAAGAGTTCTGCCCTTCTTCCTTCATTTTGGGTTATATTTTGAGTTATAAACAGCAATTAATACATAAAATACCATAATTGAAATTTGTAAAGCTCAAGTTCAAGAAAAACTCATCAGCAGCGCTCCAGATCAATGATAATAATTAATAACGGTGATGATAATTAGCAACTATTAGGAACAATCCATTATCAGATATATATTCGTTTATTGAGAAAAACAATCTGACAAAAACGCAGAAATGCTAAAATGAGTGATAATGTATGATTAAAGTTTATTTAGAAAATTTTAGAGAAAACTAGTAAATATTTTTATATAATGATCTGGGAAAAAATTGAGAGTTGTCCTTGGGTGGGAGCGTATGGCTGTGTGCTCTAAGTCTTAATTGGTGAGAGGAGAGGGGTCGGAGTGGAGGTAGGAGTTGGTGAAGTACATGCTTAGGGTTGTGTAATATGGAGAAAATGAGTTTCGCATCGGCTATATTGGCAAGTTCAGAGACTGTTGGAAAGGATTGTTCTAGGTAACCTAGGCGTTTGGCTCTTTTTAGGAGTTTTTCCAGGCGTTCTTTATCGGAAGCCAGGGTAAGACCCCACCAGGATGGGGAGGCATACAGAAGTTTAGCAACGATAGTGGCTTTGGTTATATTATGGATGGATGAGGAAGAAAGGCCATGGGTTTTGAGTTTGCTGATAGCATAGAAAGAGGAGGAGCAAGTTGCTGTGAGGTGGTCTATATGAATTATTCACTTGAATTATTCACGATGACACAGGAACTTCCTGTACCAGTAAATCTAATGAGAGCAACTTAACGCAATTTCGAGGAATTAAAACTGGCAGACAATATCATCTGAATATTAGATTAAAATGTGATTCATGTTTGCAAACAGCAGAAAACGCCCACCAGCACTGACCGCCCCAGGAGATTGTGGCAACTGATTTAACATTCGATATTGAAAGAGACCCTCTTGGTCTGAAACCCTCTGTAAGCTTTCTAAATACTTTATCAATCACTATCCTAATTGTTATCGTCACTGCATTGCCAATCCTTATCCTCAGATTCTATACTCTTCAGGAACTCTGAACATGCTGTTATCTGTCAAATTGGGATCGGTTAGTTGGGTTCTCAGTGTGTGCACAAACCTGTCACTGGCACACTCCTCTAGCTATAATTATGTGGGTTTTGTTTGCGAACTGCTGAATGTTCTGGTCTTACCAATATGTTATATAGTTTAGTTAGCACAGAATGTACGTCTAACTAGTTACTATTCAGGGGCACTTCATAAATTTATAATTGCTAGTACAGTTTAAACAATAATTGTAATCATCATCGTCATCATTATAGAAAAGTCCATTAAACCAAAAATTCAGTGCACAGGTTTCTGAAATTGCTAAATTTGGAAAAAAATTGGATTAATTTACGTTGTTAGACCATTCCATTTTCTAGTGTTTTATAGTCACAAAACTGCTCAGTGAACAATGATCGTAACTGTCATCACGATCATCATCATATTCATCAAGATAATCATCACCACCATTTTGTCATAATAAGGATGCATATATTAGCACCGCAATCTAATGACCAAACACAAATCGATGGTGCTGAGAAATTGTGATCGAAGGACGTGCTCAAAGTTCCTACACAGTAATAGTCGCAGGTGAGTCTTCAAACCGTTACTTCAGACAAAGCAAATCAAGCACCCTAACCAATCGCCCACCGTGTCATTGCCAATACCACCACCATCAGAACTGGCCACCATGTCATTGCCACTACCACCACCAACATTTACTAACAGCACAGTTGGCTGTGAGCCTGTGAAATAGAACAGATGTTCCGCTTACCATTGGTACTCAGGACTGGATGTGGCATTACTAAAGTACATAAACATATGATGAGGAGGCAGTAGTGATCACCAAACATGATTGCAGAAACTCCGAAATATCAAGCAACTGTCAAGATTTAAAGTCCGCGTAACATAAACGCATACTATATGAAACAGTCGACTTCTGACTGACCAGTCCTACAAAAACAAAATATATCGTCATTGAATGGAAAACACCTGTTACAATAAAAACAGTTTCCTACTATTACAGGTCTGTAACAAGCACTGAAAGCGTTAAAACGGTTTCAATATATTTTGCTTATAATACAAAGCCTACTATTCCCCCTCCGCCCCGTGAGCTGGAAGCAATCCCCCGTTACTCAGTGTGTCATCGTCACGACTTTTAAAAGTAGTATTGCAAAATGGGAATTTATGGGGCCTGGGGGACCCAGAAGCGGACGCTTTTTGCAAATATTGACAGTGTTTTGTGCCATTTTTCGCAATCTAAAATACACATTTAAATTGATAAAAAGAAAAAATGCGGTAGGGCAAAAATATGTTGTCGCTATACCACCTTAAAAGTATACACACTTTACAAACAGTATGAAACAATACTACTAATACCATAATACATAAACTTATACAGTCCAGAGACTCGATTAGGCTCCATATCGGGAAGTCAGTCTGACTTGAGAGCGAGTATAGAGACTGACTGAATGACAGAATGAATTCATAGAGCGTCAAGAAGCAGCTTTAGGAAGCCTGTCACATAGACTGAGTGAACTGGAAACTTCGACGATAGGACCCCAAGAGGTAAGTTTGTTGTGAGACAGAACGATCCTGATTTTGACCAAGAATCCATGGTTGTCACGCGCAACGTGACCGCACCGGTAGCCCTCGGAGATGCCGAACTTCCGGGTGAGTTACGTACTCATCATTGGGTAGATTAGTCGTGTTTTCATCGGCTGTGAACCGGACACATAACTTCCCCTCATTAACACCAACAGCGCTGATGATAGACGAACTTTCACTTCTGACTGATTCGTTCTTGAAATGACACCAGATAGCATTCCCACAATTGCGATTGCTCAAGATCTTTAGAGGCATTTTGACTACAAGATAACTACGACTACTAACTTTGCGAATTTGCGCTAGTCAGCCTGGGTCGCAATCGCAATCGAAACGTTTAAAAAAATAGCTAAATTTAAAAAAATGCGCCACCACTAAAATGATTCACAAATCCTAAATCCGGGGCGAACATAGGCTATTCGTTGTAGCGCATTTTCACGTCCTCATGTTTGTCGTTGCACTTTATTTTTTGTATTAACGAAAATAATGACGTGTTAGTGTTATTTTCGTTATAGTTAATGATATTTTTTAGTAACAGTTATAGTTATCGTTACGGAAATCATTTTATTGTCGTTAACGAACATTTTCGTTACCGTTATCGTTAACGAGAATCACACTGAAGAGAGGGGCAACAGCCGACCAGGTCCGCAACAGTGTTAACTACCGGTACCCTAGTACTGTCTAGCAGTGTGTTGTGGACCCCGGCTGAACCGTCATTCATTCTAGTATAATTGTCTGAGGATAGTTAAATTTACACATCTGTGGTGCTTGTGCACTGTCAACAGAAGACTTATTTAAGGTGATCAACAGGGAGACGTGCGACGAGGTGTACCACACTAGATATTGTAAGTAGGTGCCAGGCTCCTCTGTATCCGGCGATTCTTCGCAATGTGCCCACTGTGTGCGTCAAACACTGGCATTTAACCACGCCGAGAACGATGTAGATTTTTAATAGTAAAACTGACTATTTCCCTGTTGTGGAGGCAGATAATGTAAACAAAATGCGACGTAGTTCCCGATGAAACTGATAATAATCGATTGTTACTGAACAATCCTGGCATCGATCCTTATCTAAACTTTTACTCTAACATAACATGGGACAGTACCTACTTAACTCCAATCTAAGTGAAATACAACTTTACACAGTAGTGACAGAACCCGCATCTGTTCACCACGATGCATGTTTATTGTAGAAGTCTTCAACAGAAGTTATCTGATATTCTGGAATTACTAATTCAAGCACCGGTATCTGTCCTGGTACTCACTGAAACATGGACTGACAAAAACTGTGAAGATTTTGTTCACATAGGCCTACCAGGCTATAATTGTCCATGTAGACATTGTAGAGCGAGAAACAGTGGCCGGTGAGGTGGTGTGGGAGTCCTAATAAAGGAAGAAGTCACATATCACCTCTACGATCTTTCCAAAAATAGCATATAGTTCCAAAACATTCGAATACCTGTTTGCTCGACTATTGACAGCAGTGGATGGCTCGGGGTCTCCTCAAGTCACGCAAAAAGTCATTACATTATTTAAAATACTTAAAAAATCCGAGGCCAGCTAATAAAATTAAATTTACAGCATATTAGAAACAAATTCAAGACGATTCGAATTAACTTTGAAGAAACTATTATGCAGCTGAATTATGTAAAAAATGACAATGTAGGCTTACTGATCTAGCTACATCTAGCAGGATGTAGCAAACTGGTCTGCTTCTGAAAATAATGATGATCTGCGTATGCCTCTATAAATATTGAAGTGCACGCGGCGTGCTTGTGAGCTTATGCTAACAGACTAACAGACCGAGAGTACATAATTATTGTGTAGGCCTATGTATGCCTGAATGCAATGAAATGTGTAATCGTAATCCTAATCAAGCATTAATATAGCGCTACTCAAAAAACAGAGGCGCTCCCGACTGGTAAAGAGAGGGTTTCAGGCGCTTACTAATTGTAATTATGGGCCTTAATAAATAATGTAGCAGACCTACTGCCATGGGAAAGCGAATGACTTTGTTATGCAGACCTATAATATTGATGAAGCAGTTTCCAGTATCCATATCACTGAGAAAGCTGTTATCCAAAAGCTTATAAAGTAGAGCAGACAGCAAAACTTGGCATGTCCGTGTGTGACATATGGTAGTTTCTGTTTTAACGACGTTCTCAAATGCTTGTGAAAAGTGTATTTATCCAGACTTAGGTCTGGCACCACCTGAAAAGCAGCGGTGGCGTTTCCTAGGCCGGATAGGTATGCAGATGAGGTCTAGCAATTGAGTACCTGGTCGGCTCAGTCACTGAAAGAGCAAGGCACTGCATCTAACTGTTCAGAAGGTCATTCAATGTTCTAGTCATTCATTGCCTATTTATACCTAGCGCCCCTTCCGCGGAAATCTACGTTCTGAACCTGAGGCGCTTGTTGGTCTCTTAACGCACCCAACAAGACGCAGTTTTGCTGTTTCAGTGACTGAACCGAACAGTTTCAGGCTACCTGTCTCACTTGGGTGTCTGCATACACTGTTCACCAGCATTTTAGAACAGATTTTATCGCCGGATTTGGGCACAGAAAAAGAGTCGGTTCTTGCATTGTTGCAGTACGAGCAAATGTAACAACAAGAAGAACTCCAGTTCTGCGGAATACGTAGGAGGCGACGCCCTGGGACAACCGAAATCAAACAGCAGAGAGTAAATGAGGTAAGTTGGAGCATCGCGAGGCCCTGGATTCATCAACAAAGCGCAAAACTGAAACAGCAAGGCACTTGTTAGTGGGTAATAATAGACCAGCAAGTTCACCTCCAGGTTCAGAACGAAGATTTCCGCGGCCAGACTACGTGAGGTATACGCAACATATCACTAGAACATTTAAGGACCTTCTGAGCAGTTAGTATTAAGTGGCCAACATGACTGCGCAAAGATCTAAGATACCCAGTAACCCGAAGGTATACTTGCTAGACCTCGTCTGCATACCTAGGAAACGCCACCACTGCCATTCAGGTGGTGTCAGACCTAAGTCTGGATAAAGAGGAAATGACGCTAATTGTCTAGTCATCTACGTTATGACAGCGCCGTTAAAACAGAAACTACCATCTGTGACCCATAAAAGATGTGAGGAATTACAAGGCTCCGAAGTCTGACTTGCTTCACCATTTCCGGTTGACAGTGGAAGGTTATCGGAGCAAATCTCTTTCGATTAAATGGGCGTGATGAAACGGTCTCGCAATTTGAATCCCGTCTGGACAATAGGCCAATCTTTGAGCAGCATATACAACTACCTGGAATTGAGCTAACATTATGAAGGTTTACGCGAGGTAGTTCTGAATGGTCAATTTATTAGTATCTGTGATAATGATTTAAACTTATTTTTGAAAAGAAAGGAATCCTAAAACCTTTGATGAAAAAGAATTGTTAGCCGACAGGTTACTGGATGCTCGGACGTTTGGAAAGGGAGGGATAAAGGAAAACACTTTGACTGAAAACACCAAAAATTCTGGGGAGGTCCGTCACTCGGAATTCAAAGGCTAGGAGAACCAACCATTTCAATCTTAAGACCGATTGTAATGATAGATCCTATGGGAATGGTAAGGCTCCCAATAAAAGTGATTTTTTAAGTCAGAGAAGCGTTGTTTTATCTGGTACAAAGTAGGTCGCAATAATATGCCTATGTAGTAGAGCCAGGTACAAAGTAGGTCGCAATAATTGCCTATGTAGTAGAGCCAGGTACAAAGTAGGTCGCAATAATTGCCTATGTAGTAGAGCCAGGTACAAAGTAGGTCGCAATAATTGCCTATGTAGTAGAGCCAGGTACAAAGTAGGTCGCAATAATTGCCTATACAGGTACAAAGTAGGTCGCAATAATTGCCTATGTAGTAGAGCCAGGTACAAAGTAGGTCGCAATAATTGCCTATGTAGAGCCAATGCTGATACATAATAATAATAATAATGATAGATAATAACGAGTAGGAGATAACGCAGCGAGTGGCTAATTTATTTGCTGATGGGATCGACGACCAATCATTGGAACCTATAAATTACCCATCCCCGTAGGCCAATTATTTGGTAGACCAGTGAAAGTGCTGAGAGATACCGGATGTCATGCTGTGTTAGTAGAGGCCAAAATGGTTCCGTCTGCTGCATGTACCGGATATTATAAGAAGATTCTGTTATTGGATGGCATTGAAGTAACTGTGCCAGTGGCTACCATTAATCTTGAAAGGCCATTCTTATCAGGCACCATTGATGCTCTACGTGTGGAAAGATGATAGACAGACAGATAGACAGACAGATGGATGGATGGATAGAAACGTATCTTTTTGAAACTGAATATGTGATTTATTTTTGCTGTCTGGCTTAAAAACACATAAGCGAACCAATGCAAACTGTCAGACTCAGCGAGTTTCGCGTGTACTGTGATAAAGGACACATAATTATGGCATCACGCCAAGCCCACACGGATCTACAAATATTTATGGACATTTTGGCAGGGCAATTGTCATAAAATATAATTATGGGGCTGCATGACATCCTTTAAGGGTTCGTATAATAAGGCAAACATATGCCTATGTTCCATGGCATATAACATGGATGCATGGCACAACTATATGTTACTGTCTGCCTGGCTGTCTTCCAATCGCCTGAGACTTAATCCTCTTAAGACCCAGTTCATATGGCTGGGTACCCGCCAGCAGCTGGCAAACCTTGACCTGAACCTTCTTGCAGCTGAATTTCCTCTGATATCATTCTCTACCTCTGTACGAGACCTTGGTGTCATCCTTGATCAGGAACTAACCTTTACTAAACACCTCTCCTCTTTGTCTCGTTCCTGCTTTTACCATCTTCGTCAGCTTAGGGTCGTTGTTCGCTCTCTTTCAACCTCTGCTGCTTCTACTCTTATCCATGCCTTCATCTGTTCTCGTCTAGACTATTGCTCTTCTCTTTACAATGGTCTTCCTCAAGTCCGCTTGTCCTCCCTTGAGGACACTGACACACTCCATTCAGCATTGCTCTTCACACGATGTCTTTGGACAGCTCATCTGAATTGACGGTCTTTCGGTCTGCGGCGCGCCTTGTTGGTTCCATTCCATGTATCCTCATACATGCATCATACTCTACACTGGCTTTCCCTCCGGCAGCGTATCCTGTATCGGCCTTGCTCTCTCGTCTGGCAATGCGTCTTGGGTACAGCTCCTCGCTACTTATGCTCCATCTTTACTCTCTCTTCTTCTTTTAAGGGTCGCTCAGCCCTCCGTTCCTCTTCTCGGGGCGACTTCTTGGTTCCATTTGCCCGCACTGCTACTATATATGCAGTGCCGAGCGTTCTCTGTCGTTGGTCCAACAGCGTGGAATGCCATCTTTCCTTCGCCTATCTCTATTCACTCGTCTTCCTTCTACGCCCTATTGAAGACTTTCTCTCTGATCAGGCCTGGTTTGGGAGCGCCTCTGAGTAGAGCCCTTGAAGAGGCGCTATATAAATTCTATGATTGATTGATTTTTAACAAGCAATATTTGTCGTGAATCATCCAATCTCAGCTATGAGAAATATTGAGTAGCTTATTTTCTGTTGGCGGCTAAGGGCAATTAAAGAAACCGGATGCGAAATAGTTACAAATGACCCGTGTCCTTTCACCGAAAGGACAATGACACACTCCATTCAGCATTGCTCTTCACACGATGTCTTTAGACAGCTCATCTGAATTGACGCAGTGCACAAGAATAAGTTAGTGCTCAGAGATTACCTTTTCAGTAGAGCTCTATAATTATCCTTTTACTAAAAGTAATATAAAATGTTATTTGCATTTATATCGGCCAGAATGTCCTCTAGTGCTTGTCTTTATGCTTCCTTCTCCTCTTTCTTCGCTCTTCTTGACCTTTTTCTTTCCTCCTGGTTTTCTTCTGTCTTCGTCTTCCATCAGCGAGGTTGATGAACCCTTCAACCATAGAGGACTTATGCGTAGTAGCATGTAACAATATATATATAGTTATGAGTAGGTCTATTAAAACGGTGCTCTATAAATTCTCAGAATGAATGAGAATCGCCTTTCCTCGTTTAGGGCACGATGGCCGCGAAAGTTAGCCATGCAGGGTAACCCCTGTTATTTAATGACACAAAGGTCTTATAAGATGAACATCATCGTTTGTGAAAAGCATAAGGGCGGCGGCCAGAGTTAACCGGGTATCTCCTCTTGTTTAAAGGCACAAGGGCCGCCAGTTTGTGTTTGTGAATAAGCTGGTCCCTCTGACGTGGCTTTTGTGGGACGCTGAGAAATTTCGAAGCTTTACATTACATTACATTCAAAGGAACAGTAGAATAAGAGCCTAAGACCTGTTCGTGATCCGGGTGTATATAAACCCTGGTACCACCTCGTGAATAATGAGAACAAGAGCGTGCTTGTAATAGTGATGAACCTGCTGAAATATAATAAGTTCTTCTAAACTGTATAAATCCATAACCACTGCATGGTTTCTTATTTCAACGTAGTTTCCTCTCAAAATAGCTATTATACAGACTTAGTGCTCTTCTAGTAATCTTCACTGTGCGCTAATTGATTAACATTTTGCTCTTAATTACATCAACGTCTTTTAGTTTGACGTAGTCATTCCCAGGTGCGCCCTGCACTTTGCAACTAAAGCATTACTCGTCCAGCGTGCAATAATGAAGCGCTCTTATGGGCCTAATCAAATACTCTGAGTTGACTATGAAGCACTTGACTGAAGCCGACATTTCGAAAAAGGATTTGAACACTCGACCTCCCGGTTGACAATCCAGCATGTTAACCACTGGACCTTTTTGAACCATAAATTGTTGCAACTGATACATAAATAAATTAGCATTTTCTTAATTGCATTTAGTGTATTGAGATTACGAAATTGTGGTTTGGTGCCTGATGCTATTGCTACAGAACAGTTGTGGCAATTCTCAAAATAGTCGTTTTAAGCCTATACAAGTATGTCAGAGAAACGTTGCACTGGCTTCCAATACAGGAAAGGATAAGATTCAAGACCCTCCTCTTTATGCGATCTTCGATGTTTGGCGATTCGTCGGCATACATCAAAAAGCCACGTGTCCCTGATTGTATGTAAGTCAGGTTGGCAAGCGATCACTACGTTCTACTGCCAATCCCAAGCCTGTATAAAGGAGAGGGCGATGTCAACGACCCTGGCAGTCATAAAATGTCGTTAGACACTCGATATTACTAAAGTTATTAATGTAGGCCTACAGTTATGATAGCAAGTTCCAAACGGATGATGGGGAGTAGTGACGTAACTATGACTTTTTGTTTGGAGGGGGCTTAAGCCTTGAGCATGGCGAATGTGGCAGCACCAGCCTATAGTAGGGCCGTGGGGCTTGAGATTTATTTTGGGGGTTTCAGCTTCGTTTGGTGGAGCTTTAGCCCCAAGCCCAATGCTAGTTACGTCCCTGATGGGGAGAAGTGCAGTTCATTCAGGGTTTTGTACGAACGCTGCGCTGCTACTATGCACCAAGTCGCGCAGGTCCACATGGTATCACCATTTCACTCTATCTTTTGACGATGCTGGTTTTTCAATGAGTTCCAGACTCTATAGTCACCGTTTGAAATGCTTCTCTGGATCTATAGACTATCGCATTCTATTGTGGCCCAGTTAGTAGCCACATTGGTTATAGCGCAAGTCCCACGCTCCACAATGCGTGCAGATCCCGATTCGCATATACATTGTCGCTTTTCAGAGATTTAAAATCTCCAGCACGCGGTCCGCACACGGGGACCTTAATTGTCGTGGAGCCCATTCAAACAGGCAGAAGTGGCGAAGTATCTTACCCGATCAATTCATCAAACACAGAGCAGGTCGAGGCCATACATTTGCCTTAGAAAAACGTGTATGCCCTACATTTGCATTAATTGACTCGGCAGTCGGAAGCTTATAGGGGAAACGGTTCTCGATATCCGCCTCGTCTTGATCTCCTGTCTGGATCTGTGAGCAAACGGGAGAAGAAAGAGACAGGTGAACTAGAAAGAGAAAGGAGGAGGAAGGAAAGGAGGAGGAGGAGGTGGAGAAGAAGGAAAAGGAGGAGGAGGAGGTGGAGAAGAAGGAAAAGGAGGAAAGGAGAAAATAGAATAAAGCTACTCCTCTGCTTCGACAGAGTCTGACACTAACCAGTCACCTAAACTCAAAGGTTTGGGTGACCGGCGAGATGAGTCACATGAGACTTCACCGGTAGCCCGCCACTGAGCTAGTATAAGTGACAAATTAAGTGTATTGTGATTTTGTTTAATTTGGACGTGAACAAACTACTAATTTATTTACCTCCTTATTTACTAACTGTACAAAATAATGTTAGGACGAAAGAGCGTCAGAGTAAATTGAGGATAGGATGGTAGCCTAATTAACGCTACCGGCGAAATGTCAATTGATACTAGGGAGTAACGAATTGAAGTTTTAAGAAAACTAGTTTATAGCTTGCAGTTGTAACGATTTTTAACCCTTTTGAAGTTTCAAATGGTAGTACCAATTTGAGATATAAATCGCTAACACTGAGTTGAACTGGCTGCTGACTTAGGCAGGCAATCGTGTGTAAAGCAGACTGCCCTTATCCAGCACGGGTCTAGGACATTCCCCGGACATCCCCCCTCCTTTAATGAAGTTGGACTGACGAAAATAATTCTTTACTTTAATGGAAGTTGGACTGATGAAAATAATTCTTTTACTTTAATGGAAGTTGGATTGATGAAAGAAATTCTATGCTTAAATAGAAGTTGTATTGATGTCAGTTATCATGGACAATGTTATAGTTACCTACTTACTGTTGGGGGAATGTCCGGGGGGAAATGTCTGGGGAAAATGTCCGGATACCATCCAAAACATCGTTTCAAAGTCTACCGTTTCAGACAGGCGTGGTTCTACCATGTAGCCGCAACTCATGCATGGACGTCGTCCGTTCTCTTGCATTAACGTAGTTACTGAGCGCGAAATGCGAGTTGACTGCGACTCGTGACTGGTCATGTGACCGCTGCACGGTGGCGGAGTTGGCCGACCGGATATCCGGTCCATCGCGTCCGTTGGCGGAAACGGCCGAGTAGGCGTAGGCGGAAGCGGAACTACGCAGCGGGAAACTGTGAGAGTTGGAACGAGATCTCGCTGCCGTAACGTCACAGGAGTGGCGCAGTTGTTGGATGTCGCTCAGCTCTACGATGCTGAGTCGCTCCTGCTCCTTGTGGTACGCCAGCTGGTACTGCGATATGTACAGGTAGACGGACAGTACCCCGGTCAGTTCGGATGAGATGAACGATATGACGGTCAGAAAGAACGACGAACCGTACTGGTAGGTGAACTTGGGCAGTTCGTCGATCGACGGGCGAGGTTTGTTACCGACCTCTTCCGTTATGCCGCCGATGTAGATGACTATGCCGACCAGAATGAACAACCCTAGCTCAACACAGACATAACAACAACAATTATATCGTCATAATAAGGCAACGCTAAACTATAGCTTAATTTAGCTCAATTTAGCTAAGTCCGAGCAGGTTAATGTAAGCTACATGTATACACGTATTGTATTGATCATTTGTTTATCATAGCATAAGCCTTTCAGAAGCGCTCCCAGTGCGAGGTACTCCGAGCAGGTGTTAAGGTGTGAAAAGGGGAAGAGATGCTACTAGAGAGGATTGTAGAGCGTAGAGATACACGTGTTTATATAATGACCATAAGTCAAGTCCGAGCAGGTAAATGTCAATATAGCCTATAGTATACACGGTTTTCAATAGACTTCCCATGCACCCGAATTAGGGGTCTGGCCTTTGAGGAACCCAAAAGCCGCCAGACCTCTTAGGAAACATTTTACATGACATGGAGCCTACTCCCCCTGTCTATTGCACTGGTCATGACCTTTCCGCGTTCTCCCTAGATTTGAATCCCTTACCTAAGGCGGTTTCCTGGCTAGGATGTTGTAGGCTACAGTTAGACTTCTGTTTTCTAGTTGACTTTATTTTTTCTCATATAATTTTCGTTTCTTTACCGCAATTATTTGTGACTTTGTATGTAAAACGCCGAGCGTTTGTTGAAATTAATAAAGAACACACTTACTTTACTTACTTACATAAATAATACTTAATAACAATATGAGAAATGTAATAAGGGGCCTACTTATCACCAATATGACAGAAATTGTACTTATCATCTATATGAAGTAAATCTTTCTTATCACCAGTATGCCGTAAATAATAGCAATCACCAGCGGGAAAAAGGTAGCCTATATTTATCACTAGTAGGCCTATAACATAACAATACTTATCAGTTAAGACCTATATATATAGTCCGTCTTGCAGCATCTAATTAATTACTTTTACGGCAACATAGCCTATAGAATTAAAGTTTCAGGGCATATACGATATACTATAGGGCCTACATTAACCGAAACATTTACAACGTTCACACTGAGTCCAACATTATTAGGCCTACTGGTATTTCGCTCAGATACCTGTACACGGGCGTGCAGGAATTTTTATTAGGGGGGCAATGAATGTTTCAAGGGGTAAAGTTTGAATCGTTGTCACGAAGGATTAATGAGGGTGTTGAAAGCAACCTATCACGTCACCCTCAACGCTTGCTCCCGCGATTAGTGGATCTGGCGTGGATCCCAACAGCCACCAGAGCTTTAGGAAGGATTTGACATGATATGGAGCGTGTTGTTAGCGTTCTGGGATCTGTTTTCAGCTATTTCTGAACGTTTATTTCAAACACAAAACCATTAAAAGTTTGAATGTTTTTATATATTTTTTAAATTTTTGTCAGTTATCTTGACTAGTTTTGGATAAAAATAAAACTGTGAAAAAAATCATAGCCATTCGTTGTTAAAAACTAAGATGATAAATAATTTTTTTAATGTGCGCAAAATCCAGGGGGCAAATGCCACCTTGCCCCCCTCCGGACGCCCAGGTACCTGTAGAATCGATTGAATATCTCGTGCATTCGACAAAACTAAGCACAGACTATGTATGGATAAGACGGCATCATTTTCCTCCCGTTTCATTTGGTTTTAATCTTACATTCCATCATTTTAGTCTGAAATTGCATTTTCATGCGGGATGAGACGTCTTGTTTCCTGGAGGCATAATTTCTATTGTAGTCCGCAAGACATAATGGCCTTCCTCTGTCTGACTGTATCTCTTCTCACTTGCTCGCCTCGATCTTTCTATTTGTCTTCCCCTTTCGTTTTCAGTCAATCCTTCTCCCTCCCTAACTCTCTAATTCACTCTCACGCACAGTCTCTCCCTCTCTAACTCTATCAATCTCTCTGTCTGTCTGTCTGTCTGTCCTGTCTGTCTGTCTGTCTCTCTCTGTCTCTCTCTCTCTTATATATATATATATATATATATATATAATCTAAAATATATATATATAAACAGTGTGTATATTGTTGTAGTCCAGGCACTTTTGCTAAACTTTCCAAGGAAAGCTATAGTACTGAACACAAATCGATACTAGTTAGGTAACTCCTGTGTAAGTAGGCCTAGATTCAGCAGTTCTGCATCCAATCAGCCAAAACTGCATATAAAGTGGATTCTTATAGCGCTATTATTGCTATCAAACCAAAGCAGATGTTCTTCTAATAAATCAAGTCTGCATATAAACGCGTATTTGGAGTTCTTATAGCGCTACTACAAATAGTCACCACACTTCACCATGTTCACGAAGAAGCGCTGTTATGAAACAAGGGCTATATAAGACGTCCATTTACTGCTTGTATATATCATAGGGTAGGCCCTATACACATGCGGCTGTCACACTCCCGTGTTTTATGGCATAATATAGAGTTGCACATGGTGCATACACACGACACAGACTATACTCTCATTTCAAACCTGATGTTTTATATCTACCTAGTACCGACACATGATACGGATCTTGTTCAGACCAACAGACAGGCATACGTGCCGCCACCTACAGAGTGTTACGTATACGCCTAGAACTTCATGTCACGCACATGTATAGCCTTATAGTGTCTATCTGACATATAGAATGCATATCTATTATTTATAGAGCTTCATGAAAATGTCATATAGATAGATAGTATAGGTTTTAGATACGAGTTGTATGGTTTTCTAATCACGCACCAGACCCACAGGCAATATGCACAGGTAAAACAGGGGTGTGTATGATTCACACACAGGAATGTGAGAGAGGAATAGATGGAAGACAGACAGAGACAGCCAGACCGACAACTTAGTATACAGACAGACACAGTAACACAGAGACAGCCAGACAGACACATTGACATGCAGACACAGACAGAGGCAGAGAGAAGGACACCGACAGAGATACAGAGCGAGAGGGAGACGGTTAGACACACAGTCAGACAAACAGTCAGACAGACAGACGGACAGACAGACAGAGGCAGAGAGGAAAGGCAGAGACCTGTGCTATGCGTAGGCATTGCAGGAATGCACTATCGTGCGTAGCACAGGTAGGGGAATCGTGCCTGTGGTTAGGCCTGCACGTGAAAATATGTAGACAGAGCGACGCCGACCGAAAGGCTACTTAAGTGTAGAGTTTTACTGTAAGCTAAGCTCGGTAAGCTCGCTCAGCTCGGTCGGTCGGTGTCGCTGCTGGAAGATGTGCTCGTGGTGCTGTGAATAAACAACTCAACGTCAACCAAGTGTCGTTTCTTCTGTTGGTCGAAAACCCCGATCATCGGGCGAACCAGCTACGCTACAACTTGGTGGAGAACCAAAATCGATTCCCTCCTCTCGAGCAGCGACATCTCATCATCATCCGACCGAGACCAGACAACCGATGAGCCAGCCGGAAAATCGGACGAGCGGGCGCTATTTTCTACGAACCGGTAAGAACATTCCGTCTCCCATAACGTCTCCTCCTATTGCACGTTCATCAGTACTGCTACCTTCTTCTCCATCGGGCGCCACCTTCACGACACCAGTACTACTTCCACCTACTCCGCTGTTTCGGCCATTATCTCCGCCACCCAACGTTCATCCGGACGCTGCAGCTGACACCTCCTCCTCCTCACCACCATCACCATCGCCAGACGTCGCCGCTGATCTGTCAGACGACTCAGACACAGACATGGCCGGCAGTTCGTTAGTGCCTGCACCGTTCACCGGGCGTCAGCACGAGGACGTGGCAGAGTTCCTAAAAAACTTCGAGCTCTGGGCCACGTTCCGCACCATGACCGTGGAGGCGAAGTTAGCAGCTTTGCCTCTTCTGCTGAAGGACGGTGCCGCGGTGTGGTACAACACACAGCCACAAGGCACACGCGACGATTTTGCTGCCCTGAAGGAGGTCCTGATAAACCGCTACGGCCCCAGCATGACAGATGCCTGGAAGCGAGCTGCCGAACTGTGGCAGATGAAGCAGCTGCCACATCAGTCAATAGATGATTTTTTAACGGCAGTGCAACAGGCTGCACAGAAACTGAATGTCGCCGTCGATCAAACTTTCCTCGTAGCTTTAAACGGCCTGCGGTCCAATATACGCCAGCATGTCATTCAGCACGATCCAACTACCATCGCTGATATACAAAAATGGGGTCGCCTGACAGAGATGTCGCAAGAGGACACTCACGATGCGGAGCGCCAATTACGCGAGACTGTCCAAGAGCTGGCCGCCGTCAAAGACGAGCTGAAGAAGCTTCAGCTTACTAATCTTTCTGCCATCAATCAGACAAGACAGCGCTTGCGATCACCCACACCGCCTCGAGTGACCTTCAGCAATCCACCCGTTCAACAAACAAGAGTCGACGACTACATGACGTCTTCGCAGCGCCATCATCAACCGCCTCAATTTGACGACTACCATCAACCTACCCGTCATTTCAACGACTACGCTTCCCCTCAATCATCGCATCAATACCAACCACAACGCCAACACCACAACCAATACACACCGTCTTCTGTCGCTCATCATCAAGACCAGAGACGACAACCGACCACCTGGCGAACAATGTCGAACTACTCTACGCCAGCATGCGGCAGCTGTGGTGGTAAGCACGCCCCTCAGGGGTTTTGTCGAGCAAAGGGTGTGACGTGTTATAATTGTTCAAAGAGAGGTCACCTTCAAATTGTTTGCAGGGCTAGAAGGGGCCACTTTAACTCACACTAGGGACGCGCCCCCGCCCGCCGTCCTCAGGCGGACGGGATCTATAGCCAATCTGGGCAAACTAAATTAAACAAGAACACGATAGCTGTGCAAATAAAGGACAAGACTGTTCAGGCACTAGTTGATTCAGGGGCCAGCAGATCCGTCGTTTCTGCAGATTTTGTTAAGAGAATGCAAATTCCTTATCAGAATCTGCAGGACGACGAATCATTAAATGTTACCGTAGCTGATGGTCGTTCAGTCGCCGTGCTAGGGAAAGCAGAATTTTGCGTTAAAATCAATGGTTTATCAATGCCTTGTGAAGTATTGGTTTTACCTCAAATTAGCTACAGTTTGATTTTAGGATTGGACTTCCTTGAGGCCAATAAGGCTCAAGTGGATTTTGCGAACAGAGTGGTGACATTTTTTAACAACCTCACTGCAGCTAACCTTTGTACTTCTAACCAAAGCCGCTTTACCAATTCTGTCTGCACATTACAGGCCACAATCTTACCACCCTTCTCTGAAACCATTGTGCCAATTTTGCTACCACCTAAACATTCCAGTGATTTATCTCTGTGCGAACCGTTTCCAATTACCCGAGGCCAGAAATTCATTTGTGCTCGCAGCGCCATTGATTCAAGCCAGACCACTGCTGTGTGTAAGATTCTTAATCCCACTAATCAGGTAATCTGGTTACCACGCCACAAAGCATTGGCCACTTTAGAGCCAATATACCCTCATACTCTGGCGGTATTAACGGATTCTGGACCACAAAACACCGCAAACAAGCACTCAACAACACCAACAGCACAGAATCACTCACCAGATGTTAATCAGAGAAATGCATGTAGCGCTGAAACGAAACCTACCTTGTTAGACGAACTAGGTTTGTGTTATCAATCTGATAATCTGTCTGCAGACGAAAATGCTCGTCTACAGGAGCTTCTCCAGACTAATGTAAACATTTTCTCTCGATCTCTATCTGATTTACAGGCTACTACTTACATACAACATTCCATTCACACAGACAGTCCGACGCCAATCAGACAACGCTCTTACAGGCATTCCCCTGCGGCCAAGAACGAGATTGATTCTCAAGTAGACCAGATGCTCGATGCTAAGATAATTGAACCTAGCAGTTCCATGTGGACCTCACCTGTGGTTTTAGTTAGAAAGCGTAATGGACAGGTCCGGTTTTGTGTAGACTACCGCAAGCTGAATTCTGTTACTAAACCAATTAGCTTTCCACTACCTCAGCTTACCGATATCTTTGATGCTATGTCTGATGCTAAACCTCAATACTTTAGCCTTCTTGATCTCCGAAGTGGCTACCACCAGATACCACTCGATCCATTAACGAAAGAAAAGTCCAGCTTTGTTATTCATTCTGGTCAATATCAATATTTACGAATGCCATTCGGCCTAATGAACGCCCCCGCCACATTCCAGTGTCTAATGGCTCGTGTATTCCAGAACATGCACTTTAAAACCGTTCTCTGTTATTTAGATGACATTCTAATATACAGTAAAAGCTTTGATGAACATCTGGAAAATTTACAAGAAGTCTTCCAAAGATTGAAGGACGCTAATCTTAAGCTCAATCCGGAGAAATGTCGATTTGGTCTTGATAAGATCTTGTATCTAGGCCATGTGTTATCATCCAGGGGCATGGAGGTAGACAAGTCTAAGATTGACGTCATTGAGACCTACCCACGCCCCACATCTCATAAAGAGATAAGAGCATTCCTCGGACTGGCAGGATACTATCGGAAATTTATACAAGGCTTCTCCATAATTGCCAACCCATTAAATCGCTTGCTAAGGAAAGACATGGAATTTATCTGGGATGATGAATGTGAGACTGCTTTTATTAAGCTTAAGCAGGCACTAAATTCCACTCCTGTACTTGTCTATCCAGATGTGCGCAAACCATTCGTAATTAATTGCGACGCATGTTCTGTCGGCATCGGATATGTACTGGCTCAAGAAGATGACTCAGGCAAAGAGCATCCAATTTGTTATGGCGGTCGCTCATTAACTACATGTGAGCGCTCATACTCAATAACCGAATTGGAATGTCTTTCATTGATCGAATCAGTTAAGCAATTTAATGGCTACTTAGCCAACTCATACTTTACTGTCTACACAGATCACCTGAGCCTTAAATATCTGCAAACTTTAAAAACAACAACAACTGGACGTCTTCTACGCTGGTCCATTGCATTACAAGGTTATAACTTTAAAGTTGAGTACAAAAGTGGAAAAACCAACGCTAATGCTGACGCTCTTTCAAGACGCCCTTACCCACCAAACACAGAGGCGCATGATACAGATGAAGAACATATCTTAGCCAATATCACTGATGAAGCAAAGCCAATCGACATAAATGTGATAATGGAAGATGACTTAGAATCGCCACCCGAAGACGAGACCATTCTACAGGAGATAGCTAATCAACAACGACAGTGCCCAGACATCGCTCCAATCATTCATTACCTAGAACAAGGTGAATTACCTGACAACGACAAAGATGCTCGTCGCATAGTGATTGAATCTACAGAGTATGCGATAGATAATGGCTTGCTTTATCACTATTTCCAGCCACGATCTAAAGGACCATCACGGAGCTACATAAATCAGCTAGTCGTCCCAAAATGTTTACGGCAACGCATACTAAATGGTTTTCATGAGGACTCCTCCCACCCAGGATTCCATCGCTGCTACCTATCGATTCGACGCAAATACTTTTGGAGGAACATGTACGCCGATGTTCAGCGACATATTGCTTCCTGCCAGGATTGCCAACAATGTAAATATCCTGTCAATCTTAGCAAAGCTCCATTAAGGCCTTTGGAACCCAAGCAGATTTTTGGCCGTTGGTCAATGGATATTTTAAAACTCCCACGTAGCAAAGAAGGTTATAATTATATCCTGCTATGCGTTGAGAGTTTGACTCGATGGCCAGAAGCAATACCTTTAAAAGATCAGACTGCACAGACAATTGCTCAAGCATTGTTTCGCGAGATATTTACTCGCTATGGGCCACCTAAAACTTTGTTAAGTGACAGAGGGCCTAATTTCATGAGTAGCATTGTCTCTGAATTATCGCAACTCCTAGGGGTCAAACGAATCCATACCGCTTCTTATAACCCAAAATGCAACGGAGCCTGTGAACGATACAATAGATCGATTTGGCAAGCATTAAGACTTCATTGTAAGCACCAAGAAGACTGGCTAGACTTCATCCCTGCAATTTTGTTTTCTTTCAGAGCAATGACTAGCGCAAATCTAGGCCATAGCCCATATTTTCTTATGCACGGAAAAGAAATGACTTTTCCAGTCGATCTCCAGATGGCGCTACCTGACGAAAGCCATACGACTAGCGAGTACGTGAAACGACTTACCAGTACGCTAGAGTCAGCGAGGAAAACAGCACTAGATAGTACACTTGAGTTACAATCACGAAACAAGCAACACTATGACGTTAGCACTAAAACACCAACTTACGCTCCAGGAGACCTTGTATGGGTTTTCAACCCAGTAGTCCCTCGCGGACAGAAGCCAAAGCTTTACAGGAAATTTACAGGTCCTTATTACATCACATCGAAGGTTGCTGAGCACACGTATAAGCTTCGACACGCACACACTAACAAAGAGTTAAAACACCCTGTAAACGCGGATAGATTGAAACCCTATATTGACCGCCGTGATTATGTGGAACCAGAGACGGGTTCTTCTTCTTCTTCAGCCGACAATGATCCACACACTCCTAGTGGATCGACCAACACTGACAATGAGTGGACCGAGGCAGATCGCTTGATTGGCATGAAATTTATAAATAAAAAGCGCCTTTACAAAGTTGTGTGGAAAGATGCTTCTCATCCGCCATCTTGGATACCTGAAACGGACGTCAGCGACTGTCTCAAGCGAGAATACCACATCAACCGAACAATGATGGGTAAACCACGGAAGCGTGATACACCACAAAGGTTTAAGAAACACCCACAATCACCCGTGGACGGAGCCGATAATTGACCAGTCAGTCTGGTAGCCCACTGAAAGCCACAAAGAGTTAATTAAATTACATTACGAGTAATTGCCCTCCCAGAGAAACGATAGCATACTGTAATGCTTTATAGGGAGTATTCGCCTCTTGTGATAGTCCATTACCAGCCCACTATAGTTCTACGACTGTGGATTATGCTAGGGAGTCACAAGAGTGAATAGAAAACAGCGCTTATATTTGTTTGATTTGCAAGATTGTCTCGAGATATGAATACTTACCTCGCGGGGTAAACCACAGCGCTGCATCATACGACATTGAAGTCGTCATCAATCGTGCCTCTTACGGCATTATTTTCATCAGTTAGGCTCTCTGCAAGTGGGTACCGACCAATGGCTCTTACCGCCCAGTACATTACATTACGCTATCACCGTCGATAGACGATTTACTGCTCATAAACGTTTAATTAAAGACTGTGTACAGTACTGTAGTAGTTATATAGAAGATGACGGACACTTTTGCTTCAAACAAATCGACACGACATATTGAGGTATTAACCATGACAGTGTAATAGTACATTACATCGCATTCTCAAACAGACCACTACATTACATATAGGCCTACCGTAACTTAGCCATAGACATTCAACTGCCACACGAATCAGACATGTAGGCCAAATTGGCCCTCATAAACCTTTACTCTGTTAGTCTCAACATAATTATGTGGTCCAGAGTTCAATGTGCCGCTTGCTCTGGATACCTCAGCCATAACTGTTCGCTCCCCACCCGAAGCAACAGATGTTTCATCTTTAATTTATCCAAGTCTGTTACCTACCTTGGCATCTAAAAGGCAATAACACTAACACATACATTATAGGAAACGTTCCTAAAATCAAACTCGTTGATTCTGTTTTGACGCATGTGTTGATTGAGTGACCATCATTATTATTATTAATATTATTATTAGAAATTTTACCAATTATGAATTTGTTGCCTCTGCAAAATAGGCTTCATGTGATTTTAACTATGGTTGCTATTAGGCCTATGTCGTGTTGGTATTATGTGCTCGATTTAGGCCTCATAAATTTTGCAAGAGACTTTGTAGCAAAGACAATGCATTAGTTGTTTGAAGCAATGAGCTACAGTGGATTTAAATGTTTGACTATTATTATATGTAAATGTTTGATCATATTAATATGTTTGTTTGTCTCATGCTATGCCTTATTTTACGTTTGTGTTTTGCTTATGTAGTTATTGATTGACCTATTGTTTTAATTGTTTGACATTACGCCTAGGTGGCGCAACACATAGACTATAGCCACTTTGATTTAGACCATTCAAAGGCACGGCTTCATTGGTGAAATCTCCAGAGATAGTATTCCATCCTGATATTCCTACAAGATAATGACAGAATACAATAAGCATTTCAACTTCTGTTCGTGAAGCCTACATGTTATATTCGCCTACTCCTCCTATTTACTCCGGCCTACTTTCTTAGTGCACGAGATAGCATATACGTGTGTACACATATATAATTATGTTCTAAACGCTGACCAGTTATTTAGGCCTACTTTCCACGATGCATAGGTTAATGAATGCACCAACGCTATTCATTCGAGACCGCCCGGGCTCCTAAAGCCTCCACCACTTCGTTAATTACCTCTACATTCTAAGAAACCTTTCAGACTCTCAGATCAAAGCACATCTGGCGTATGCATTTACAAACACACTAGACAAGGAGGTCTTAACAGATGTAGGCTAGATTTCGGTCTCCTCGCCTTGGCCGAGGACTTCGAGATACCATATGCTAATGTATTTAGACGTCTATGCCTTGGCCCAGACCTTGTCATTAAACCGGCGTCTACTCAGTGATTTAGAGAGCATATTCCCTGTATACACCAGTATCAATTATGTACATATCTGCCCCAGCATAATTCGCCAAAAGAACAGACCTGCTTAACACCCACTCCTCTATAGAGTCCGTTTCTGCGAATAGTATAAGTTAACGAACAAATAGAAGGCAAAATGTCTACTGCATTATAATGTGCTATTTTCTTATTCAAACTGTTATTAACAATTAACCATTTATTAAAGCAAGCAATGTCTTACCGCCTGTAAGACGTTCCTCCGTTGAATGATTATGAATCTTTTATGATGAGAATTTCTGTATGTCTACAAGCAACCACAGACATTTCTTGTATAATATTTGCATATACTCGTTAGGCCTATGTTTAATCGTGCGTGCTATGTTATTTTTAAATGACCAACTTGAACGTTCAGTGGTGTTAAACGATTTGCAGCGAGGCTAAACGACATTATACTATACTTATTGATTACTCGTTAACGTCTATTGTTTATTGTGCATTGTATGGTTATATCACACACTGCTTAAGATTTTATACTTAATAAGAAAACTGTCGTGCTATAAGGTCTTAGGCAAAACTGTTAGCACCTATAGTATACCGACTTAACGGTTCCATGTACTCGCATTTCTGGATATGAAGACACTATCACGTACCAAGAATGTTATTAATTCGTTCCGTCGCATTGTTACATCGCAGAATCACTGAAGTATAATGACATTCGTGCTAGGCCTTATATAAACTTTCACGTTGAAAACATGGTTTGCTGTATCATTGCGCACTTGTACCTTTAATTAACTAAGTGACACTGGCGGGTTTTACTTTACATTTGCACTGTTATTATATTGTATTCAGTTACAGTAGTTTAGAGTTTAAATTGTCGAGTATATATGTTTGCTTACCATAAGTTTTAGTCAAATCCATGTTCACGCAAGAATGCGTCTGAAGTCAGCGTGTTCCGTAGCAAGAATGCCTACCGAAGAGACCCCGAGTTCGAAGACACGCTACGACTCTCTGCACCTAATTGACCCAATGCACCCTGGGCCGGGTTAATGACACCAAATATAGATACAGTGGCGCAAACCCGTTACGGACATTGGGGGTGGCATATTTCCAAAACCCGTTATGTAAGGAAAGATCTTTGCACGGCGATTGTCATCGTCATTTCACGCTCTCATTTTTATGTTTTAAAAGTTGTCGCAAGTGCAAGCACCTTCAATTTTCTTTAAGACGTTGAATTTTTGTATTTTTCTTGGTATTGCTTTGCTGAAATCGCAGGTGCGATTCCTTTTGCGAAGGAGGAGGAATTGTAGGGGTGTGTATGATTCACACACAGGAATGTGAGAGAGGAATAGATGGAAGACAGACAGAGACAGCCAGACCGACAACTTAGTATACAGACAGACACAGTAATACAGAGACAGCCAGAAAGACACATTGACATGCAGACACAGACAGAGGCAGAGAGAAGGACACCGACAGAGATACAGAGCGAGAGGGAGACGGTTAGACACACATTCAGACAAACAGTCAGACAGACAGACGGACAGACAGACAGAGGCAGAGAGGAAAGGCAGAGACCTGTGCTATGCGTAGGCATTGCAGGAATGCACTATCGTGCGTAGCACAGGTAGGGGAATCGTGCCTGTGGTTAGGCCTGCACGTGAAAATATGTAGACAGAGCGACGCCGACCGAAAGGCTACTTAAGTGTAGAGTTTGACTGGAAGCTAAGCTCGGTAAGCTCGCTCAGCTCGGTCGGTCGGTGTCGCTGCTGGAAGATGTGCTCGTGGTGCTGTGAATAAACAACTCAACGTCAACCAAGTGTCGTTTCTTCTGTTGGTCGAAAACCCCGATCATCGGGCGAACCAGCAACGCTACATAGATATAGCCATACAGTTGCCACATAGATAAGCCACACAGGGCCCTTATATAGTTGTCATATAGATACAGCCATATGTAACCAGTTGCCAATTGCCATATAGATATACACATATAGTTGCCATATAGATAAGCCATGCCTTATATATAGTTGTCCTTGTATAGTTGCCCACTTGTCATATAGATACAGCCGTATATATATAGTTGCGTGGAATATTGGCTTATAGAAGCTGAACATGCATATAATGATGTAGGTTGTCTTACTTACCTCCGACGACGAAGAGAATTCCGGAGACGAGTATAGAGACGCTCTTCTTGAGTCGACAGTAAGCCATGAGACAGATGACTTCCCCAGACAGAAGGATCGATAGACTGACGAGAGGAAAGAGCACGAAACGCCGGAACGACACTGACCTCGTCACACACGAACACAAACACACACACACATACACAACCGTATATATATATATACACACAGTCAGCGATATTACTATACTATGCACTGCAAAAGCCATACAAATTAGCACTGCTTAGATCTATATGACTGTGTATGTGCCTTGTTTGCTAGGCATCGTTAGCATGTAGGCTACATCTCGTATAAAGAAAACATCTTAACGAAATACGCAAATGAAAAAATATTTTTTCCCATGTAAGTTTGGACCACACTAAGGCCTATGTATGATGTATGAAAGTATGAAAAGCAATGAGACAGACAACCTCTGTGTAGTCTGTTCGGTAGCACGCTTGGTCTTTAACCTAACGAAAGCGGTTTCGATCCTGCTGAGCATCCCAGTGTAACTATTGTTGGCAAGTTGATTTCGCACACGTGTCTTTGTTACCATACAATATTATTTGGTAGGGGGCATATACGCTGGGAGTAAGCCACAGGTACTGGTTCTGGCCCTGTGTCCACTCCACGACCTTGGGATACATGCATACCAGGGACCCAAGAAAAGCAAATAAACGCTTCCTATATACGCCCCATTGTACATGTAGCACAATATATTATTAGATAACGGAAGACGCTATAGACTCGTATGTAATTTCGGGCTACGGGGCTATAGCATGATCCGTACACGAAACCCTTAAATGGTGTGGCACCTATTCCAACGGGCAGCGGTGGTGAAGGATCTCACCTGATCAATTCATTGAAAAATTAGCAGGGTCGAAGCCATATTGTCGCCATATAAAACGTGTAGGACGCCTACTTTTATGAATCCATATTCTGCACATCGAGGAGGGTCGCTAAGACGTCCCTGTGGTGTGGATGTTGGCCTTATGTGGTAGGCCGACCGGTTCAGTAGATACGCTAGAAGGATGGTAAGAAAATTCCCGCACCGATTATATTATTATTGTGGACATGCTTCCAACAATTTTCATGGTGCTAACATAAGTATCGTATCTAAAAATTTGTATACAGCGCCTCTCGCAGCATAGACTATTCACATTACCACGACTAATGCCATTAGCCATTATAGTATCAGCCTGTGAAAACCGAGACTAAATCTAATTGTTCATGTATTATACCCTAAATGTAATTCCCAAGCTCTCTCTTGGACCTTAACAGCGTTCGACTCATTTTTTACGCTTAGATATGAACACGACTTGTCGACTCTTTTTCTCCGTTTGGAAAAACGTCCTATCCGTTCGTTAAATCGAATTATTTTGTGCAGTAATTAGACGTTGATGCGCACGTAACAGTCAAAAAACTATTCGGCGAGCGGATGAATATTTCATAGGAAATCTTTATGCCTTTGATCTGGGCGCTGCTGTCTCGTATATATATGCATCGGATGCGTTTTCGTCGCGTCAATTTTTCTTTGCGCTGTTAAATATGCAACACGCAAAGGTCGCGGTTCCTTCTGCCGACATTTTGCAATTCACGACGAAGCTGAAGGCGCACGTCAAAAAGGATGGCAGCTTATAAGGGCATCCATAATGGATGGTGGCTTGTAAGGTTATTCGCAAAGGATGGTATAGCCTTTAAAGGGTATTTACAGAAGATGGTAGCTTATAAGGGCATCCATAATGGATGGTGGCTTGTAAGGTTATTCACGGAGGATGGTATAGCCTTTAAAGGGTATTTACATAGGATGGTAGCTTATAAGGGCATCCATAATGGATGGTGGTTTGTAAGGTTATTCACAGAGGATGGTATAGCCTTTAAAGGGTGTTAACAGAGTATGGTAGCTTATAAGGGCATCCATAATGGATGGTGGTTTGCAAGGTTATTCACAAAGGATGGTAGCCTTTAAAGGGTGTTAACAGAGTATGGTAGCTTATAAGGGCATCCATAATGGATGGTATAGCTTATAAGGTAGGTCTATTTATATAGAATGGTAGCTTATAAGGGCATAATTTGATATGGTTATTTAAAACGTATTACAAATATGGGAGCTTTACGTAACACGTCATTGTACGCAGATAAGAAGCGAATATGTTGGTCCCTCTCTACGTGTCTCATAGAAACTGAAAAAGTGGAGCCTACAATCTCGTATTTTGTCGTTCACAGCGAACTCTACAGCCTTAATGCAAGCCTGGAACGCTTCCAACCGATTCATAAAAGGCACTATACACAAACTCCAGATACATGTTTGTATGAATGTGCGCGTATGTATGCAGTTTATGTATGTATCTATATATGTAGGCCTATGCATGCATGTATATATGCATGTAAGACATTGTAAGTAGGTATACTCTTTCATGAGAAGCACTAGCAAACGCACAGCACTGTACATGGCAAGCTTAATGCATTCAACAAACAATTTATATAGTTCTGTACAGCCCCGGAATTGATTGAGAGAAATTATTGTATATCAAGGGGAACATGGGGAGGAAGAGTTTGGTTAGTCATAGGGAAAACTGACGAGCTTAAATAGCCAGATCTAGGTAAACCTTGTTTATTTGTATGGCATCCTGGCAAGGAAGCCTTTCTGGGTCAGGTTGTCAGTGACTTGTCACACATGGGGAGCTCACGGTTATGGGACCGAGGCCATGTGTGTATACATATAGCAACTTACTATAGCATCTTAAAAGATACAAGCATGGTCAGACATACATGCGCATACATACAGGGATACCTATATAGAGCTGTCTGAGAAACAAAGGCGTGCTGATATGCCACAGAGATAGCGATGCAATCAATGACGTCGTAGGCTTAGAGGCGAAATTACTTTCGACCGGGAACCGTAGAAATGGCGGCGTCAGAGATTAACTGATGCCAATCGTATCATCATCGCTCCACGAAGTCGTAATCTCGAGATTTGCATACAACACCGAAGACAGCTAAGTCGCCGGAACCGGCAGCTTATTCACCGACGCTCACCAAAAATAAAATGGACAGTCATGGAAGGTCAGGTCTCGTTCCAAGTCGAGGTGCAAAGGTCAGGCAGGCAGGCAGGCAGGCAGGCAGGCAGGCAGGCAGGCACACAGGCAGCAGGCAGGCAGGCACACAAACAGACAAGTAGGCAGGCAGGCAGGCAGGCAGACAGACAGACAAGCAGAAGACAAGTAGGCAGGCAGGCAGCAAGACAGACAGACAGGCAGGCAGACAGGCAGACAGGCAGGCAGGTAGGCTGGGAGACAAGCAGACAAGTAGGCAGGCAGGCAGACAGACAGGCAGACAGGCAGGAACGGTAACGGAGGATGGTGTTTCGAATTGAAGCGACGAAAGAGAGGTTAAGGGAAGAAGAGGAATTGGGATAGGATTTGCGGAAGAGCAGTATCCAATATCGCATCATTGATTCAGTTTTTGAGTGAAAGACCTGTGGAAAGACGTGAAGTTTTGGTGATGTCGCAGGATGGATCAGATAATTGTCGTAATTCTGGCGGGAGTTTATTCCAGAGAGGCGGACATATATAGCTACGGGCTCTGGAGCGATTTCCAAATTTTAGTGATGAGGTGAAAGAATGGAGAACTGTTAGGGTGTAGGGTGGAAGAGAAGATGACTGAGCGAAGTGGTTGGATGGTAAATAACTGACGGGATAGGAAAGCTATAGGAGCATTGAAGTGTGCGCAGGTAAGTGATGGGAAGTAGTTGTTATTGTAATTACGACAATTTATATAGCATCGTCGGTAGCGAGCTACTTCTAGGATGCTTTACAAAGCTGTCTACTGCTGGGCTGTTCAAGGCTTGGTTTTTTGTTTTTGTTTTTGGGGGTTTTTTAATTTTTTTTTTACAAATTTAGAAATTATAAGTGCCCAAATGGCGTCTCTTCAACTCTCTTGGTAATCGTTGTATGGTCTTTGTTAATTTGGTTTTATGACATTCTAAGGTCCTACTGTTCTAGTTAATTTCATTTATAGGCATCTGATTAATTTGAACGGTAATAAGTCATTTTTATGAGTTTTGTGATCCGAAATAGGAAATCTTAAAATCAAAAAACAACAAAAAACAACAAAAAAACACCCAGAAAACCAACTTTTCATTTTGAAAAAGCTTGGTTTTTTGCACCTCTGTTATACTGTCAGCGCAAATGCTCATGCTCGGAGTTACGTAACAAGCACATTTTTCACTGTTTTTGAAAACAGAAAGGCTTTTGGCTTCCTGAATAGGTGCAGGAAGACTGTTCCAGGCACGTGGACCAGCGCACTATTTGCTCAGGTACGTCGACTTTTATACAAGAAGAATCGCATTTGGTGATCAACTCGACCGATAAAATCCGACGGAGAACCAGTATACTGTACATCGGTCTTCCGGGAACCAGCGTCTATTTCTCGAGAAACGACCGACTTCATACGAGTTCAGAGGACCTCACATTCCCAGTGATCTACGCGAGAACGCCCTCTTATATTTACACAGGAATGCAAGCACATTCAGCTGCAAACATACGTTGGCCTACATACATGCGGAGAAACACACATACATACAAACAGAAGCATACATCTTACATTCCATCATGCATTCACACTCCATACATGCATCCATGAATTCGTCATCTATCCATCCATGCATTCACTCGTCTATACAAGCATCACTCCTGCCATATATATCCATACATGCACCATATTGCATATACATGTCCTCTAAATTCAGATTATCTCAAAAACTCATATCAATTCACCTAATCTCACAGCAATTCACATCTTTTCAATTAATCTCACACAGCCTCACATCAATTCAGTTCCTCTCACGTAATTTAAAATTCCTCTTTTCCTCCTAAAACCTCGTATCAATTCATCTCATCTCGCCAACCTCACACACACACAACCAATATCGCATCATTTCATCGTAAATAAATATACGTAATAAAATTCAGAACTGCAAGTTTTATAGATATTCCAGGAAACACATTTCAAAATAAATATTACATACACTAATGCCATATGTTTATCCGCAATTAAATTTTATCTGGTGTGTGTGTGTGCGTGCGTGTGTGTGTGTGTGCCAACGGTGTTGTGTGTGTGTGTGTGTGTGTGTGTGTGTGTGTGTGTTGGGGACGGGTTATATCCTACGTTGGAATTAGTTCATAGACTGTAAATCTTACTTACTGCCTGAGGAAAATACAAGCGATCATTAATTTTTTGGGAGAGATTTTTCGTTTCCCGTTCGAGGTCATAAGAAGGTGAAAAGAGAAAAACATGATCCGGAAACATGGTAACAGAGAGGAACAGCCGCGGATGTATTCTAAAAGCAGAGAAAATTAGACAGAAAGAAAATGAAGACAGACACAGACGGACCAGAACGGGCAGACAGACATACACGGGAGACAGTCGCATGATTTTCAGCTAGACAGTCTAACCATGTCGCTAGCAAAACAGTCTGACCACGTGGCTGAGTATACCGACATTCAGACAGACAGACAGACAGACAGACAGACAGACAGACAGACAGGCAGACATACATACATACATACATACATACATACATACATACATACATACATACATACATACATACATACATACATACATACAGACATACATACATACATACATACATACATACGACAGACAGACAGATAGACAGACATAAACAAACACTGATAGACGCGCATACAAACAGAGAAACAGAAACACAGAGATATATAGTGGAATAGCCGACGGTGGTTGCAGAATCAGTCGTCTTCCTGTTGACCTACAGAGGGCAGCAGCGGAAGCTTTCATCTGCGGCGCATCCGCGATAGGTCGATGTCGGTCGAGGGGCATAAGGGGTGGGTGAGGAGGGAAACTGGAGAAAGATGGGAGAGCGAGGGAGAGGGTTGGGAATGCAGGGAAGGGAGGAAGAATGATAAACAAGAGTCGTATGGGCATGCGTACGTCTGCGAACGGCTCTCTAATGCATAAGATATAATATAAGAAGGGGAAGGAGCGAGAACAGGAAAAGATGTGGTAGATGTACTTGGAAGTACGGAGACGACATGGGGAGAAGTATAAGAATAGCTAGAAGGGGGGTTGTAGGCAGAGGCGAAATTCTGTACATAACTTTGGAGGACAGATTTTTCGGGGGCTTTGTATGCATTTTTTGAGGGGACAGGTAGGTCCCAGTCAAAACTTTGGGGAACAGTCCCCTTCTGTGCCCCCGTGAATTACGCCACTGGTTAGAAGGGAAGCGACTAAACGAGTCGAATAAATTTCGGCTGATATTCGGTGAATGGAGAGGGAAATAAAAGACGATGAACGAGCGCCGTGGGACTGGAGAAATTGTATTTCGAACGAATTCGTCGGAATGAAAGGATGCGAAAGAATGACTGAATGGAGACGAATTATACGTTCGTAACCGACGACAAAAGATGGAATGAATGGCGGAACTGCTTTGGGAATGATGAATGAAGGAGGAGATGGAAAGGAATGGTGGAAGGAAGGAAAAGGAATGACGGAGGACAGAAAGTAAGGAGCAGCTAATCAAAAGAGCAAAGCGAGAGAGAAAACAAACAAAAACAACTAAACATTGTCTTTTGTAAGGTGCCGTATTAAGTGTTTTTAAAACAACAACAGCAGCAGCAGCAACAACAACAAAAATTATCTTCGCTTATTAATTCAAACTGACAAGGAGCAGATAATCAAACGAGCAAAACGAGAGCGAAAATAAACATCTGGACATTTATATAGCGCATTTTAGAACCCCCAAAAGAACTGCCCTATGAGTTAGTGGTGTCTACTGTCTACCACTGTTGCCAGAATTGAGCGGGTTTAACGTTTTGGATATATAAACTATGGAATTGTTGATTTCCGATAATGTAACAGCCTGAATTACGAAAAGTGGGAGTTGTTCTCTCATACTCCAGGCGGAGGAGGGGGTTAGACACCATTGCTTTGATTACTGCCCTCTGTGTCATTTCGGTGGATCAATTTGTCTAAAATAATACAGAATCTGCTCGATTATTTCTGGCATGTTGTAGTTTATTCTCCTGCTCAGTTTGCGTGTTGGAATTATTCTTCGTTCTGCTGCTGACTGTGTATACGACGTTTTTATGGTAGGCTATTCTCCTCGCATATCATCTCGCTCTATTCGTGACTGCTCCTAACGTGCCGTCGACTCAGGGATCAATACGTACCACGTCTCCATGCAGTCGGGGTAATTTTCGTTTCCGCGGAGGAGGAGTGACGAGGGTTTTTGTACTGACCTCGGTGGTTAGTTTTTGTGTGGCGTTTGCATGTATCGACCGGGAGACTAAGAATACCTGTTCGACGTGTATACCTGCAGCCGTTCGAGGGATATCCGCCGGATATGCGTCGCTAATGAGGGAGCGCTCAGCGGTTGTGTTACCGTGTACAGCGATCCACAGCGCACGCTATCGACGCAACGTGGTCGAGACTCGAGACACTCGGAACAGACTTAGACAGCAGTGTGCTTTTGAGAGGTTCTAAAAATGCGCTCTGTAAAAGCCCTGATGCATACATATATTCATACATACGTATCGTATCGTATTTAAGTATTTGTAAAGCGCCTCTCGTAGGGTGAACCGTTCAGAAGCGCTCCCAGTGTGCTAAGCCCCGCGAAAATAAACAGGTTTTGAGAAAAGCGAAGGAAGAAGAGAGACTGCCAGGGAGAATTTTAGAGCGAACAGAAGGAGAAAGAGCATTCCAAAGAGAGGGACCAATTGAAGCAAAGGAACGAGCCTGAGCCATAGCAGTTCTACTACGGGGAACCAAGAGGTACATACGTACATACATACATGCATACATAGGCCTACATACACACACATACATACATACATACATAGTACAAACACACATAAATACATACACACACAATGTTATACATACATACATAGACAAATAAATAAATACATACATACATACATACATACATACATACATACATACATACATACATACATACATACATACATACATACATACATACATGCATGCATGCATGCATGCATTGCATGCACATACATGCATACATACATAAATGCATACATACATACATACATACATACATACATACATACATACATACATACATACATACATACATACATACATACATACATACATACATACATACATACATACATACATGCATACATGACGCTGTTAGCTTTAGACAGGAATACGTTTGTTAGGCTACACGTGTGTGCGTGCGACAACCGCTGGCGATTCTTCCAGTTTTCTGTGCATTGTTTTGATTACTGACAAAATTTCTCTTCTCCAGGATATTTAACATCATTTAGTCTGGTGTTACAGTAGTGAACGTATCTGATTTCGTTTTCTGGGACTGACGCTGTCTAAATTTCTAATAAATATGGCAATTACTGCAGAAGTAGACATGAAGATCTGAAATAAGAAAGAAACGCGTGACAGAAAGCAAGAAAAGGCGCCAAATAAATCGATAAATAAATTTTAAAAAAGGAACAAATAACAGAAACGAATGGATGAACGAAGGAACGAGTTAATTAGCAGAAGAAGCAAAACGAATCAGTGAGGCGAAGTTATGAACGTTGATGGATGGATGATCGTTGAACCTATAAAGCCACCGTCTGGCACTTGATGTTAGGAGAAATCGATGAGAAGAGTTCAATGAGAGACACTCAGATCGATTTATAAGGAAAAATTAATGCGATCGCTGGACCTCGAATATGATGGAACTCAAAATAGCGCCATATAATTACACGATTTTAGTGCATATCAAATAACGACGTCTTCTCAGAACTCGCAATCAGTGTGACCATTCCTTGTGATTTTCCCCAAGATCTTGGGATTTCGGGGGTCCGACTTCGGAGCTGGGGATTTTGCACAGCAATCTTGGGATTTTTTCTAAAGTCTACAGACTAGTTTTGTTTACCGTACTTTTCAACAGTGGCAGCGAATTAGATTAGAAAAAACTCGCTCAGTGGGTCTGTCTGAAAAACGTTTATTATTATTTTTATCCATCTAGTTTAACTTGCGGGAATCTTGCTTGCTTGCAATCTTGCAATCTTGCTTGATTGCTTGCTTGAGCCACAGGCTAAAAGTCAAATCTTGCGACGACTAGTTCGATCACTTACAATCATTCAATCGTCGTGAAACTTGGCAGACAGACTCGCCCTCGCACACACTTCATTCTATCAAAATTTCAGCTCCCCCAAAAATTGGCTAGCTTATAGAATCGGGGACTCAACTTTTCGAATCGGGGAATCCCCTTTTCCGACACGCAGCGTTGTGATTGGCCAGCGTTGCCATTGGCTGCAACAGAAACGGGTGCGGTGCTTGATTAAACGGACGCTATGTTGTAAAATGAACGCGGACTATATATTTGTAGAGGTAACTGCTTAATATGACGGATTATAGGATACTAGATGGATATAGTAAAAAACTTTGTTTTTACTATTGGTTCTTTTTATACTTATGAACATTGAAATTGGTTAATTCAACGTTATAAGCTTACTCCGTTTTTTCTTTGCCAGTTCTTAGCTACGATTTTTTGAATAATTGTGATTGTTAAAACGCATTTCATATTTCATCACACCTTTTTTCTTGTCAGTACCTTGGGATTTTTGGAACACTTTTGGCCAATTTTGCGAATTTTCTGGCAAGAGCTTGGGATTTCAGAAAATGGAGAGTGGTCGCACTGCTCGCAATTTCTTTATGCGTCGCTCGCATAAAGTATTGCACCATTACTCTGTTTATCCTTAACGAAAATAATGGTCAATTACGTTAAGCATCAACAGAGTTAGTGCACAAACAAGTAGAGTTAGGGAGACACAGACCGATATATCTGCAGTTACACAGACATAGGCCTACAGATATAGGCCTACGTACCACAAACAAGATTTGTATTTATAGAATACCTGCAAATTAGCAACGAGTAATAAAATTAGCCTGCAGTAGGGAATGCAAACCCGGGTTCCCCGAACCCGGGTAACCCGGGTTACCCGGCTTTTTTCCAAACCCGAAACCCGGGTTTGAACGCGATTGAAACCCGGGTTCGACGGGTTTGAAAATCGTAACTTTCACCGTCCTTCACGGTGTGAAACTCACAAATACAGAGTAATGGAAATATAACGATAATAGTGGTTGATAACGGGTTTACGTAATACAACTTCTAAGTACTTATTTATCGGCTCATTCCATATCTTTTTGGTGACTTCGTATGAGTGTAGCTTCCCATTTCACATGACCAGTGACTAATGTTGAGTGTTTTGACACGTCGGCGTCGTAGCTTCGATTTCGTAAATAATAGCAGTAAACTGTTTTTTTTAATTTAGTGATTTCAGACACAAATCCAAACAATGTCTAAATCAGCAAATGTAAAGGGTGATGTCTGGGATCATTTCGTTCACGATTCTGAGGGCCAGACGGCTCAATGTCAGTTATATAACTCGCAGCAAAAATTGTCAGCGGTGCAACAAGAAATATGCAAAGGGTATTCATAAGATAAACCTGTTGAAACACAAGGACGTCGACGGTGACCGTTGACGTTCTGAGTTTCTGACGAAGCCAATGATGGTAGGCCTCTTAGTCCAAGCACAATCATAGGCAGCGATGTCTCCAAAGCAGCATCTACTTTATAGTAAGTTCTGGCTCTGCCAAATTGGGTTGCAGAGTAACGATGACTAAAATTATTATCTTCTGAAAAATTGGCTGGCACTGGAAGGGCCCAAAGCTGAGATGTAGACGATTAAGCTGTCATTTGACAATTATTTTTATAGGCCTATATATGCAATGTTTCTTTCAGACAGAACGCTCCGGAACGGCATTCCGTGAATTTTTTCAAGCTGTAACAATTATTTTATTTACTTACATTTTTAATAAAAAATTATTTAGTTAATTTAATTTAATTTCAGCGTTTTCAGTGTTTATTGGTATTCAAGATGCTATAAAATTAGAGGCTCAGGTTTAGGCCTTCGGAACCCTTGCAATGTCTTCCATAACTGTTCTGGAATTGTTCAGTTCCGGAACATTTTTATTGAAAAACACTGCTTATATAAAAAATATCGCGATTATCCTAAAGTTTTATTTTTATGCAAAATTCTTGACTGTTGGAGAACGTTGGACTTGTAGCTGCATACGACGACGTTGTTCTTACGCAAGAAATAGTGCAGTAATAATATTTATCATGTAAAATTTGTTAATCCGTCCAAACCCGGGTTACCCGGGTTTTCACGGCAGTCAAACCCGAAACCCGGGTTTCGAAAAAACCCCGGGTTTGCATTCCCTAGCGTGCAGCCATGCCACTGCATTTACATGACTTATGTTCATTTGGGGGGCGATAGCGCATTGGATAACACGTTAGCATGGAGAGCGAGAGGTACCGAGTTCGAGACCCGTAGAGCGGATATGCTTTGTAGGCTGCTATTAGCGCCGTGTATTGCAGGCTGTCTGTTCTGTTAGTAGTTAAGATTTAAAATGTAAATGTACAGCGCAGTGCGTTTGTCAGGCGCTTCAATAAAGAAAAGATTAGTATTATTATTATTATTATTATTATTATTATTATTATTATTATTTCCTAATTGTGGCGAATAAATTATACTTACTTACTTAGGCAGTATAGTCATCTAAGGAGAGCGGTTCGCCCACATTGGACTCATAATACCTATATGGGACCCGCACAGAGCCCATGTGGGTCCCATTTAATGCTCATGGAAATGCTGGCAGGGTAAACACAATTACTAGCCCATAGAATATCGGATATGAAAGCACTGTTGACTTGGGTTGGTCTACTTTGTTGAGGAATACGATGATGAACAGAGATAGCGAAGCTCAACGGGATTTATAGGACATGGAATGGATGGACGATCGGAGGATTAAACGCACACATGTAAACATGCTAATGTCCGACATACTCAATCCGCTATCTGTCTGTCTGTCTGTCTCATACTAAATCTTGTCAGTCAGTCTCTGTCTGTCTGTCCTCACGGGGGTCTGATGAGGTCCGTGATGGGGGTCCGTCTGGGGTCTGTGGCCTCGGTTCGCTAAATCCGTTCTCTGTCTGCCATGTCCAACGACGAGTGATTCACCCACCGTCTCATCACCTTTACCGTTCTCTGTCAAGAGGGAAAACTCTGTCACATCACTAGTCAACGCTCGATCGATTTTTGTTGTTCTTGGACTCATGTCAACGAATGTCTGTCAGCCATGCAGTATCTGTTAGCGAGTATAGCTGTCAGCACTATCTGTCAGCGGTGGCCTTCATCTTTCTACACATGATTTGATTGAGATGTCACTGGATCAATCAATCAATCAATCAATCAATCAATCAATCAATCAATCAATCAATCAATCAATCAATCTGTCAATCAATCAATCAATCAATCAATCAATCAATCAATCAATCAATCAATCTGTCAATCAATCAATCAATCAATCAATCAATCAATCAATCAATCAATCAATCAATCAATCAATCAATCAATCAATCAATCAATCAATCAATCAATCAATCAATCAATCAGAATTTATATAGCGCAAGAGTACACTGGATAATGTGTACAACTGTACATGCCACTGGACAATGTGGACATGCCACTGGACAATGTGGACATGCTTCTTCAACTCATATAAGCTATTGGAGTTAATTTGACAATTGATTCTACAGCTTCTTACTATTTATTACAAGGTATTTGAGAACACTCTCTCCCATATATTATGCTATTTTTCAGTAAACCAAATTATGTATATTGGAGAGTATTCTCAAATATCTCGTAATAAATAGTAGGCCAAATCCTTTTAGTATATCAATTGGCAGAGTAAAAGGACGAAACAGACCCCGTTTTCCGTTTCCTTTGAATTCCTTTCTCTCTTGTCTTCTTCTCTCCGTCTCTTTGACTCCAAAGATTGTCTTTGTCTCTGGTCTGTCTGTATGTATCTTCAAATCCATCTTTCTTCTAGCACACAGTTATATTTCAGTTGCCTCTATATCGTGGGGCGCGGTTCGTAGGAGTATGTTCAAACCTGAGCCGGAGGGTTGCGGGAATCCACCTCTAGCCGCCGCGTAGGGACCCTGGGCAAGTCATCTGTCTGCTCACGTATCTTTAAATCCATCAGTTTCGTTCAGTAGAAATCTTGAAGGGGCGCTATAACAAGTGCCTCATTATATAATACATACTCATCTCTATATCTCTCGCGTACGCACTTACAGATCTCTACGTGACTCACTCTCGTCCCTCTTCTCTGCAACTCTCTGTTTTATCAGTGCATATTCTCAGCTCCTGTTTGTCTCCATATCTCTGTGCGTATACGTCTACTTAAGTTGTATCTGCCTTTGTCTCATGTTGTCTGCTTCCCTCGCTTTGCGTGTGAACCCACAGGCGCATTCACGGCACGCTACTCTATTATAGACGCTGTGTATAAAAGCTGGAAATAATGACCATAGTTTTAACAATAATTATACACGTACGTTGCAACCTTTCTACACCTGTCTACTATACATGTAGACCGAAATACTTGTAGACGTACATGTAGCTATAACCAACTATTCTGTCTCTTCCTACAGCCAAATCCCTCCTCAAAACCTTATTCTTCTCTAGGGGTTCTCGCACTGGGAGCGCTACTGAATGGCCACTGCTGTGAGCGGCGCTATATAAATTAGCAAATACAATACAATACACAATGCAAAATATATTCCAAATCCAGACCCAGAATGATGTACAGCAGACAACGAGAACAGCATACGATCAAACGGACGTCCAGAGAGAAGTACGGAGAGAAGACCGAACAGCCAGAAAGACGGATGGACGGACATGTGTACAGAGGGACGAATGGATGGACAAAGGACGGACGGACAAAGCCGCAGTGATGGATAATTAAGATTTTGTAACTAATTAATTGGAATTAGCATTAGTATCCAGCATAAACTAACTAAGCAAATATGTAGGCAGGTAATTATGAAACTAATTATTAGATTTTAATTAAAATTAGACAAATTTTAATTAGAATTAGCAAAGCTAGTTGGTTACTAATTAATTAGAATTAGAATTAGCTACCAAGCTAATTAGCTAATTAATTAGTTTCTAATTAAGTAACTGCCTATCTACGGTGAAATGTGCGGGTGATTCCTCTGGAGATTAGCTCAACAAATGCTCATCATAATCAATATAGATATTAAATTATTTAAACTTAGAGAAATGACCGTTGTTATAGTTCAACGCTAATGGAAGGAATGGCGAACGCTAGGATTAGAAGCAGAGGAAGGGTGTGATCTATCTTTCGTTGTCACTACCATATGCGACCTATGCACTGTCTCCGTATAAGTTATCTACCTCGACTGTATTCGTCCGGTGTCAAAAACTGACCGTCACTGGACACTATTCATCAATAATTAAGAAGCGGGGTGAGTGGATGAACGAAGGATGGATGGAAGGAAGGAAGGGAAGGAAGGAAGAAGGAAACGATGAATGATAGGTGGAATGATGGGAAAGCCCAGGGTCAGTGATCAGGGGTCTTGTCCTTTCCATTCTCTCATGAGTCTTCATCTGCTCTCTCTTCTCTCTCTCTCTCTCTGTCGCTCTCTCTCTCTCTCTCTCTCTCTCTCTCTCTCTGTCTCTCTCTCTGTCTCTGTCTCTCTCTCTCTCTCTCTCTCTCTCTCTTCTGTCTCTGTCTGTCTCTGTCTCTGTCTCTCTGTCTCTCTGTCTCTCTCTCGCTCCCTCTCTCTCTTTCTGTCTCTGTCTGTCTCTGTTTGTCTGTCTGTCTGTATCTGTCTGTCTGTCTGTCTGTCTGTCTGTCTCTGTCTCTCGCTCTCTCTTTCTGTCTCTGTCTCTGTCTGTCTGTCTGTCTGTCTGTCTTTCTGTCTCTCTCTCTGTCTCTCTCTGTCTCTCTCTCTCTCTCTCTCTCTCTCACCGTGCACCTTGTGTCCCTGACAATCACCTCTCCAACCATTCCCTTAAATGTCCTCATCATTTCTCATCTGTCTCTGTCCCTCTTGTCCTGCTCCGTGTCCTCGTCTCTGTCTGTCGTCTTGTCTCTGTATGTCTTTCTTTCTCGCATCATGCGACACTCTCTCCTCACTCTTCCAGTAAATACCTTCAATAGTTTTTCCCTGTCATTATGTTTTTTTCTGGCCCTCTGTCTCTCTATTCGTCTATAGTGTCCGTCTGCATGCATATCTGTGTCCACGTCTACAACTGTCTCATTTTGCTTACACATCTCTTTTAAATTGTTAGTTCTTTTTATCCTCTTCCCTTTAAATGATTCTTTGTTGCTTTCTTCCCCTTAAGTCTTCATCAATCTCAATCCATCGTCGCTACTCAGTGCCTCCCATTCGCCCTCCTTTCATTTAAATACCCCGTAAATGAAGTCTACATCTCATACAGTCCAAAGCTCTAGCGATCCATCCGTCCATTATCTCATTTGCTGTCTAAAACCTACACCCATGAAAGTGCGAATTTTATAAGGAAAGGGGAGCTTGTTACTGACTCTAGCTATCTGCACACAGGATGCATTCTACCATACATCTCGCAACTCTACAGAGATCTTGCACCGACTGCAGTCAACTAGTTAACGCATACATACATACATATACATACACATACATGCATACGCATACATACATGAGACACACATACATACATACATACATACACACACACCTACATGAGACATACATGTACATACATACATACATACATACATACACACATACACCTAAATCACACATACATACATATTACATACATACATACATACATACACCTACATACAGACATATACATACATACATACATCCATACATACATATACATACATACATAGACATACATGCATACTACATCCATAAATACATACATAGTACTTAAGTACTTAAGTAGCTAAACGAATCTCCATGAATGCACAATGCTTCCTCGAATTAGAATAATACCAGGCTGCAAAACTGTGCCTTAGCGACTCGTACTCATACCATGTCACTCTTGTTGGTGTGCGTCACCGCTTCAATCTGGCACTCCTCATATACGTGCAAATCATTTGTATGGTAACAATTATTGTAGCTCTGTTAACAGACCGATCTTCTCTTCGATCAGCATCTGTTGGAAAGTATGTTGCTCAATGTATGTTGCCAGACATTTTTTGTAACCAGGGCATAACCAGGGCAATCATACAAGTAACCAGTGCAGGGGCGATTTATGCCCCAAATAAATTCTCGGCAGGGCAAAAATTCTGGCAGGGCAACGACCAGGGTAAAGGCAAAGGCCAGTGCATTTGCCCTTGCTTGCCCTGGTGTAGTGCGGCCACTGATGTTGCTCCTCGTACACGTCTTGTCTTTGTAATCGTTAATATTCACAGTTACCGGTCCCTCCATCTGGAACTCTCTACCTCTCCTATGCGCAAAGCGCCACTCTAAAAGCCAAGCGCAAATGGCCTGGTTTCACTGTGTACTTCTGAACTTCTGAGGAGGACATCTTATTCACGAATGTATTAATCTTGCCATGTACAGTGCAGTACTTTAAAAAATAATATTCCCTTTACTTGTATTGTATTGAAATTTGAAGTTTATTAACCCTGGTGTAGTGCGGCCACTGATCCCGATTTTCTGCTAGCTGTGGTAGGCCAAACTGCTTTTTAAAAACTCGTATTTCACGTCTTGATTTTACTGGCATCTGACGTTAATAATCTCACAGTTGCCGGTCCCTCCATCTGGAACGATGTGTTTCCTCCTGTGCGCAGCTCTCCTACCGAGACTAAATCCTTCGTTATAAAATGAAAACTAACCTCTGAAGGCCAGTTTACCTGTAGCTGTTAATGTTTGCCTGGTTTCACTGTGTCACTTCTGAACTTCTTAAGGTTAGGACATCATCAAATTACAGTATTGTATTGAAAGTTTGGAAGTTTATTAACCATCATCAGTCATTTTTTGGGAGAGAGATTGTATATCATATAGCCATGGATTTGTGTATTATAGATATTTATATTGTTCTATGCGATTATACTGAATTAAAAGTTATACGTTTTGTAGGAGACAAACATCCAAGCATCTGTACTGAACACAGTGAACAGTTCCAGTGTTTCGTCAGGTCAAGTCATTGGAAGGAAGATACAAGAGAAGTGCAGCAATATTAATGGTGAAGGACGAAAAACTCTGATGGCTGCAAGATGAAAGCGGCAGAGGAAATGGATTGATCACGTTCTGAGAGGCGACTCTCTTCTAAGAATTATCTTAGAAAAATGGCTGGCTAAAAAACACCAGGAATACGTAATAGACAGATGTAGCTGGACTGAAAATCGTTATCGTAATCTCTAGATTTCTACCGCACCCAAAGAAAACTAAGTCGCGGGAACCAGCTTATTCAAAGGCGCTCGGTCAAGACAAAATCGATAGGCATGTAAGGTCAAGTTTGATTCCCAGTTAAGTTATCTATTTATCTATCTATCTATGGAATTTATATAGCGCCCCTTCAAGATAACTACTCAGAGGCGCTCCCGACCCAAGAAGCTCAAAGAGGAAGGTCTTAAGTAGTCTATAGAAAGATTCAGAGAGCTATAAGGGTAAGGCATATTGACAATGAGACTCTACCGTGTATGGTATAAAGAAGCTCACTGGTTCAAGCTGGGGGCCTCCCTGCATCCTATATCTACAGATACACTGCAATACAATAGAATCGAAGCGACAAGAGAAACAAGTATAAAATGAGTAATGAAGATAGCATTTGTGAACGAGGAATATCTTCTGCCATGATTAGAGAACGACACAGAGATTGCAAGAGATGCAATTTCGCGAGTTTGCAGAATGAATTAGAAAATTACTGTAGGCATAATTCTGGCGGAAGCTAATTCCAAAGGTCGAAGCACCTTAGCTAAGAGGGCGGGATTGAAGGGCGAGGTGACGGGAGAAGGAAGGGTGGAGAAGAGTTAGGGCGGAAGAGGAGAGCGCTGAGCAGAGTGGTTGGGTTGTAAATAAATGACGAACCTCCCTTAGGATAGGATATTTGGAGTGATTTGTAGGTAAGTGAATGATGACGGACAGTTACAGTAATCGAAAGGAGAAGGCAGAACGTCGTGAGGAGTGGCGTCATTGGACACAGACGGGAGGGGGCACAAACAACCTTGAGATGCAGACGGTAATCTATTTCACGGCGCACTGAGTATAAGATTTCCCTGTTGGTCTAGTGTTGTCAGTTCGGTATTGTGCTTGCCTTTTCCAGAAGCATTGTCACCCTATTTCAGCTAAATCTATGTGAACCTAGTATATATACCCGGCTTCGCCCGGGTTTTCCCCAGGCGTAATTTTTAACGGCTGCAAATAAAATATATGTTAGAGCCAGCACATGCTTTCATCTAGTCGTCGTATTGCCTCGACTCTGCTCGTGTTTTACAGAATTTATCATCAGGGGGTTCGCTTGATCATCGCTGCCCATTTCCATAAGCGCCAGCCACGCCATTTTAGTACCGTGCCAGCCATCGATACGGATCTGTGAAATACAGTCACCATCGGTATTCGAATCGACGTCCTCGAGCACATAGGAGCCGTGACGTACGCTTCAACCGATGCAACTATACATGCCAGTTTAGCCGCAAGATTTATGTCTGCGATAAGTACATCGCGAGCGATACACAGCAAAAATACATGAAATTGTACAGAGTCGCCAAACTATAAAAGTGCTACATTAACATATATTATATAGAGGTTTATACTATATATATATATATATATATATGTGTATATATATATATATATATATATATATATATATAGCTACGTTTAGCACTGATCGATGTGTCTGAAATTTCAGTTTAGCTTCGAGATTTATATTTACGATAAATGAGAATGATTACCGTATTGCCGTTTGAGAGGGCCTTTAAAATTAAGAATCCTTTAAAAATAGCATAAGACCCAGGCAAGGTATGCATGTTAGTTTGCATGTATGTATTTATAGGCATATGTAACAGTCAGGTTGGATTGCATCTAAATATACTAGTGGTCGCCCGGGTTTTGCCCAGGCGTAATTTTTAACGGGCAAGGTATGCATGTTAAATATTTAAAAAATGTTTGAATGGAAACGTATTTAGTAACATAGTTATGTATGTATATATTTATGAAAGGGTTATGACTGGGGTTACTGGAAGCACAATGCATATAACAATTAACAACAATTATAACTTGACTATTACATATCAGTGCATTGGCTAGGGAACAGGGAAGACCCAAAAGGGGCACAAGCCCCGCTTAATTAGGGTCACCCCTTTTAACAATAATCATTTATGGCTGGTTAGTCAGTTGAAAGAAAGAAAGGTTCAACTCAATAATGTTCTTAACTAAATAATAACATTGCAATTTACTAAGAAGATCAATATGTAAGAAAGAAAGGTTCAACTCAATAATGTTCTTAACTAAATAATAACATTGCAATTTACTAAGAAGATCAATATCTAAACAATTTGATGAAACAGTGTTAAATGAAGTATGGTTAATCCTTCAAGTAACTATTCCACAGCTTCTTAAATTGGGTGTATGTGGGTGCATTCCGAATACTCATCGGTACTGCATTCCAAATTTTTGGACCACTACAACAAATTGAAAATCTACGATAATTAGTGCGTGCATATATGACATATAAACCACCAGAAGAAGATCTTGTACAATGACCATGCATCTCTACTACCTTCGTAAAATAGTTTGAAAATGAATCAGGCAGCAAGAACTCCACAAAGGTAGCGCAGAGGAATGTAGGCTTCAGATGCGCATCAACGTATCTGAAACTGTACTAAATTCCGCGGACTTGTAACAGGAGTCTGATTTCGCATTAAGTTGGCAATTTCTTTTAGGTAATTGGGCGATCCCATTTCGGATTGATTGATAGGCGTAGGCCAATATGCTATCTCAATCAGCTGCTACAGCGTCTAGAAATGGACAGGGTATTTCTGTACTCACGTAGAATGGATTCGGTTGATCCGAGTCCCTCCCGGTCCACCGGAGTAAAGTAGCTGATGTAGTCGCAGTACTTGTGCGGACGCTTCGGATCTGTGCAGCAAACCAGAAAATTATTTCCGTTATGGCCGCTCTGCGCTTTCGTACGTACGCCTAGAGTCTACATGTACAGGAGGCTCAGGAGCTACATAATTCCGGGCGACTAATTCCGCGGCTTAGGAATGTAGGCTACGTCGGTTCCCACTTGTGGGACCATGGTCCCGCTGGTGGGACGGAAAAACAGGAGCCGAGGAAGCTATAGGAGGAAGAGAGACGGAACGACGTCTCATTTGTGGGCAAATTAAAAGGCAAGTCCCACGGAAAGTCCTTCTAATTGAAGACATTAGTGAATGGACGTTTGCGCTAAATAAACAGACATGATGTTGATAGATGTCGCTAGGTAGGATAGATGTCGCTATAGGTAGGATGGATTGGAGAAAGCAAACTGCAGAGTATGGCTTGGACTGGTGCTTTTGCTGGAATTGCAATTATGTCTATGTTCCTATGGATCCTATACGCCGTGGCAGCACGCTGTTCCGATAGAAATGCTGCAGCGCCTTTCTGAGGGCGCTCAAAAAATGCGCTAATAAAATGTTCTATGACCTATTGTGGCACACGGTAGCCGACTGGTTAGAGAACTCGCCTGTAACGCGGAGTACAGGTTCGAACCTTCCTTAAGACGGTTAGTGTACTGTGTTAGGATCTTCAGTCCTTAACTTATAATTGTATACAGTTGTCCCGAGTCATCGATTGATGCTTGCCTAATCATTATGTAGTAGAGCTTAATGAGTGCAGATATAATAATATTCGTCTAACTAATAACCAAAGCTGGACAACTTACTGTAACTTAAATCTGAATTAGGTTCTTGCCTCGTTTAATGGCCCACATAATCCAATGTCACATCATGGTAGGTGGTTGAACAATGGCAAAAACTTCTCTATTTGCTTCAATAATTTCTTCAGCACAGTCTTACTCATCGATATGCTTTTACTGCATTACACTGCTAACGTTCTCTCCTCCAGTAGAAGTGACCGTTTCATATCAACCAACAACAACAACAACAACAACGACAACAACAGCCTGTATTGCAGGCTGTCTGTTCTGTTAGTAGTTAAGATTTAAATTGCATAACATGTAAATGTACAGCACAGTGCGTTTGTCAACGCTTAGTAAAGAAAAGATTATTATTATTATTATTATTATTATTATTATTATTATTATTATTATTATTATTATTATTATTATTAACAACAACAACAACAGCAACAGCAGCAGCAGCAGCAACAACAACAACAATATTGTTTATTGAAACAATCCGGTTGACAAACCGCAACCGGTTACAGTGTACAGTTATGCAATTGAAACAATTCACAAGAACACAAATGACAGAAGACATAAATCTTAACTACTAACAGAACAGACAGCCTGCAATACACGGCGCTTTACAGCAGCCTACAACGCATGTCCGCCTACGGAAATTGATCTCGGTACCTCTCGCTCTCTATGCCAGTGTGTTATCCAATGCGCTATCGGGCCCCAATGTAAATGTGCACGTTTTTCTCTGGTGACAGTATGGCCTCGACCCTACTAATGTTTCAGTCAACTAATCTGGTGAGATCCGTTTCAATGGTTGCCACGCCTTAAAGCCCACCTGTACGGACCTGTTAGCATGGGCGTCCACAGGAATTTTTTTAGGGAGGAGCAACGTTTTAAACTGGTGGCACGGAGACTATCGAGGGTGCCGAAAGTAACTGATTCGTCACCCTTGGCGCTCGCTCCGGCATTTAATAGGGGGTCTATTTCACCATTCATGAACAATTGACAACTTCAAAAATAAATAATGGTCAAGAACTGAACTGAAATAATTAAGTGTTTTTGGCAATGAAAATCGTGTTGCAACAATCATAATAATCAAAAGATTATATTTTTGTAAAATAAGCGCAAAATCCAAGGGGCAATTGCTCCCCTAACTCCCCCTCCGGACGCCCATGCGTGCTAGCCCGATAAGTAATCTCCGAACGGGCATCCTCATGCTCTGCAGGGGCGTCTTGAGTCTTGACGTACGCTTTAATTAATGTAGGTAACTGGGCAAACGTATCGATCGTAAATGCCAGAGCTGTACCTGCCGCAGGTCTAGAAATCCCACGGGCAATCGTCTCTCGTCTCTTCATGAAATCCGCTCCATTGAGAAGAAAGGCAGTTGACAAGCAGCAGAAGGAAGAGGAGGAGAAAGAGGCGAGGAAAATCAGGGAGAGGAAGTGGAAGAAAGAGATGGAGGAGGAGGAGAAAGAGGAGGAGGAGGAGGAAGAGGTGGAGGAGGAGAAGGCATAAGAGGAAGAAGAAATGGAAGCAAGGGAGGAGGAAGAGGAAAAGAAGGAAGGGATGGAAGAGGAGGAGGAGGAAGAAAAAGCGTTTGAGAAAGGGCACCCATGTTTCCAAGGGAGACGACAGCTGCCGCTGATGATGATGATGATGATGATTATGATGACGGCTGAGCTATCAGAGAAGGTGGGAGTAATTGGATAGGAATTGGCTGCGTTTAAATAAGCCGAAGCAGTAATCCATGATTGCTAGGGAGATACTATTCCATAGCAACAAACCAGATCTTGAACAGTGGCCAATCTCCTCTTGTGAAAACAACTCAGTGCACTGTGCAATAATAGATAAGCCCACCGGTTATGGCCAATTGGCCATCCAATACAAAACACTGTGACTGACTAAGTTCAAAAGTGCATACCAAAAACGGGTTACACCGAGAACCACAAGTAGAGATCAAGGTCAGAGATACATTTTCAGACTACAGAGCGTCTTCTTTGGACACGGTCGCCGGGTGGCAATATAACTGTAAACGTTTACATGTACATTACGTTTTGTAATGTAATGTAAACATATGGCCCCCGACCTTGCTCAATTGTCAAGAATTTAGGTTTGAGCATGTCTCCTGTGTTTCTTGGTTTTTTTGCATTTCAACTGAGAAAATATAAAAATAAAGTTTGCTTAACATAGAAGAAGTAACGTCCACAACGTTAATAGGTTAAATGAAGTTTATTTTCAGTGTGATAGGTCCTACTCTAGGCTTGTTTCATTGTTCAAAGATGCTGTAGGCCTATTCTTGGCGTAGGCGTTGCTTTTTTACATCAGCACTGTAGCCAATTAATTACATAAAATTATGTATTACTCCTCATCGTTACTTTCACACCGTGGTTAACTTCAGCCGGATCTGAGATCCAGAACCTCGGATTTGAGATCCGCCACCTAAACTTTGAGATCCGCCACCCAACAGAGGAGACTCGTCACCTAAATGTGCTTATGCTACAATGACCGTATGCATCTTCATTTTATGAGTTTCCGATTAGCGAATATCAAAATAAAGTTTGCTTAAACATCGAACAAGTAACGTTCACAACTAACGTTAATAGACTACATAGTTTATTTAGAATGTGATAGGCCCTAATTCAAAATTGTACAAAGATTATGTATTCTTGGGCGAGGCGTTGCACATCTCACTTTTTTACATCAGCACTGCAGCCACTTAATTAATTAAATACCCATCATCGTTACTTTCACACGCTGGCTAGCCGCTTCGGAATCTGCCGCATAATGCACTAATGCTTGTTTAAGTTGCGGCTGTCAACTTGATTTTTCTTCTAATAAACGAATATTTGATGATGACATGCAGTTACATGTATATGCCTTTGCAGCCGGTTCTGAGATCAGCACCTCGGATTTCAGGACCTCGGATTTTAGATCCTCCGCCTAAACTAAGAGATCCGACACCCGAAAGAGGAGACTCGTCACCTAATGTGCTTGTGTTACAATGATCGACCTTTTGCAGCTTCATTTTATGAGTTTCTGAATAGCGAAAAGGAGTATCGAACACAGAGGCGTCAGAGAGGCCTAGGTTTGAGATTTGGTTAACTTCGGATATCCACGCCCTATAGGGCCTATATGGACAAGCAATTTGACCACTGAAAGTTTCACAGAAACTGCTTCTCGAACACACACGCACGCATTTATACACGCACGCACTAACATCACTTCACACACACACAGTCACACACACACACACACACACACACACACACACACACACACACACACACACACACATAACAGTCAAACACACACACACGCACGCACAGTCACACACACACACAAATTTGACAGTCACACAGCACGCACAGTCACACACACACACACACAGTGTCTGGGCTGTCTCTCTGTCTGACTGTCTCTGTCTGTCTCTGTCTGGGTCTCTGAAATGTTTTTCTGTCTGTCTGTGTGTCTGTCTGTCTGTCTGTCTGTCTGAAAAATGTGTCTGTCTGTCTGTCTGTCTGTCTGTCTGTCTGTCTCTCTCTCACACTACACACACAACACTTTCTCTCTCACTCACACACACACACACACACACACACACACACACACACACACACATTTTCACACACACACACACACACACACACACACACACACACATCACACACAAAGAAAGACACACATCTCTAAATATGCGCTCATAAGTACAGCCCTGGAGTCGACAAAAAACAGCTACGTCCTCTTGCCACGTACGAAAAAAATCATCGTCGTCAGATCTTCGGACATGATTTAGCGCCAACTGGACAGTCCACACCGGGTGCTAATATGCGTTTAGGAATTTATGTAGCGCCGCTGTATCCTTCTCGCAACGCGCAACATAACTATCCAGAGACGAGTCTTCGAATAAGAAGAAGAATAAAATACAGCCCGTAAAAACAAAGTTTTTTACTAATATCCATCTAGTATCCTATAATGCGTCTTACGAAGCAGTTACCTCTACAAATAAATATAGTCCGCGTTCATTTTACGCCATAGCGTGCGTTTAATCAGGCAGCGCGCCCGTTTTTGTTGCGGCCAATGACAACGCTGCGTATGGGAAAAGGGGATTCCCCGATTCGAAAAGTTGAGTCCCCGATTCTATAAGCTTGCCTTTTGGGGAGCTGAAATTTTTATAGAATGAAGTGTCTGCGAGGGCGAGTCTATCTGCCAAGTTTCATGACGATTGAATGATTGTAAGTGATCGAATTAGTCGTCGCAAGATTTGACTTTTTAGCCTGTGGCTCAAGCAAGCAAGCAAGCAAGCAAGCAAGAAGATTTCCGTAAGTTAAACTAGATGGATAAAAAGAGAGCAGCCCTCAAACTATCCCCAGAGACAGCCATAAATATGAAGTGCTAGCGACTTAATTTTTCTTAGCCTCGGCATATTCGGCGTCCATAAATGACGTCACGTACCTGGGGTAGGGGTAAGAAATTTGTGACAATGTGTGACATGAGGGGATGAGGGTTTGAGAAATGTGACGTCATATCAGGTCTGTGTACATGCAATTAAAATTAACTATAAATTTTAAAAACAATTGAATTTTAACAATAATAACACTAATTTGGAGTATTAAATTTTCTTTATAAATATTTTTATTGTTTAGATATACAGTTATACACGTCTCTCTCTCTCTCTCTCTCTCTCTCTCTCTCTCTCTCTCTCTCTCTCTCTCTCTCTCTCTCTCTCTCTCTCTCTCTCTCTCTCTGTCTCTCTCTCTCTTTCTCTCTCTCTGTCTCTCTCTCTCTCTCTCCTCTGTCGCTGTCTCTCTGTCTCTCCCTCTCTGTCTCTCTCTGTTTCTCCCTCCATGCTCCGGTCTGCTACTCCTCTTCCCGCAGATGAACTGCACCGTCTAATTAAGAGAACAAAATGACCTATGGGCCTATGGCTTTAAGAAGACCACTCCAGGCCGTCAGTCTGTCTATCCATCCGTTCATCCGAACCGTCTGCGCAGTAAATACAATACTCAGAAATGTCAATTGAACACTATTCCTAAAACTGTCAGAATCTACTTGAACTGGCAAGTAAAACTGCAGGTTTTAGAATGAAATCGCGTGTCGCTGACTTGAGCTAAAATGTTTCGAATCCGTGCCATTGTCGTTTTCTTCGGCATACTACACCGACGCTGGCGTTTTGCACGATCCTGCTTGTTGAAACGATGGTTCCAAGAACTTTCTACGTTGATTATAAATCAGAGGATGTATGAAGGGCCACCTGGGGGCTGTATTATTAAACAACGAACGAACGGCTTCGACTAAAACTCTCAAAAGACAATGAAAGATGACGGAAGGGAAGAACGAAGGAATTGAGGAAGGAAAGAATGCAGGAACGAACAAATAATAATAATAATAATAATAATTTTCTTTATTGAAACAATTCGGTTGACAAACGCAACCGGTTACAGTGTACAGTTATGCAATTGAAACAATTCACAAGAACACAAATGACAGAAGACATAAATCTTAACTACTAACAGAACAGACAGCCTGCAGTACACGGCGCTATAATAGCAGCCTACAAAGCGTGTCTACCTACGGAACTCGAACTCGGTACCTCTCGCTCTCTATGCCAGTGTGTTATCCAATGCGCTATCGGGAAGAGAGAAGGAAGGAGAGAAAGAGAAGGAAGTAAGAATTATTGGATCGAAAGAAGAATGGAAGGGAAAAGGCGACGGAAATGAGATATTCCTTTCAGCTAACGACAACTATTTTAATTTCCAAAACCTATATCTAGTCAATGACCTTGATTTTCAATTACCTTGATTTTCAATGACCTTGATTTTCAATTACCTTGATTTTCAATGACCTTGATTTTCAATTACCTTGATTTTTGAACAAAACCTGAGCATCCAACTTATACCTGCAGGGCCTGCTCTAAATTCTCTTGCCGAGACTCTCTCTCTCTCTCGCTCTAATCTGAAAACTGATCTATTCCAATCTACTTATGGCACTTAATGGTTGACCGGTTACAATGTGCACTTCTAGACTTTACAAGGAGGGCATTGTCAAATTACGGTTGTATTGTATTGTATCTATTTTGACTGGCAGGCATATATTTATGAGGCCACAATCTCAAGCCTGGATCTAATTTAGGGCGACACTAATCATCTTTGTTATAGACAATCAGTGTCGTTAAACAGCAATCAAGAATTACGGTTGTATTGTATTGTATATATTTTGACTGACAGGCCTTGAAATTGAGGCCGCAATCTCATCTAATCTAATTTATAATTAATCTAATCTCTAATCTATTTTACATTTCATGCCTCGTCTAATCGAGTGACTTCTATTGCGCCACATTTGCACAATGCACAAGGAAACAATCGATGGACTGTCTCCTCAAGTGAAACACCATATTAAAAAATCGTAATCTGCTGCATAAGCCCCATTGAATTCCGAAGGGTTAAACAAACAGACTGATTGATATCGCCACAAAATATATCAGACCACGAAAACATAAAACATGGAAACTTAATCGTATCATACGACAAACACATAAGCCGGTACCAGGCCACAAAACATGATCATTTATGGTGCCTGTGATACGAGGCGAGTCCTTGTGGAAGAATCCTCGTAGCTAGCAACCTCAAGGGGATTGCTATCAGTCAACGTTACTCATTCTTTTCTGTTTTTCCACCAATAAAACAGAATTGTGATGTCAACCGATGAGTAGATCCTGCACGCTTTGTATGGAAGCAGAAGTTTTTATTTAGCGCATGTACCTACTGATCTCGCGCTAGACTTATTTGTTATCTGTTCTCGTATACAAGAATGACAGGACTTCACGGAATCTGGACATTTTATGCTTCTGTGGAACTTCGCCGATATCTCGGCCTACTGCGTGCATAAAAAACAAGCGGCGTTTTTTCTTTCAGCTGTAACTATTGCGATTTTATGTGGATAGCGCCCCTTCAAGGTAACTACTCAGAAGTTTTCTATATATACTGCGCGCATAGAAAACAAGCGGCGCTTTATCTTCAGCTGTAACTATTGCGAATTTTTTGGTGGATATTTTTATATTTACGCCTTTGCAAGAGATGGGCTCCACGTAATGTAGGCTAATGCGAAATCCGACCTGTACTTGCCATCTCTGGACAACCCCTCAGACAAGACGTAGCGTTTTCGAAATTTCGACACCGCGATAACTATTAGCTATAAGAAAGGAAGAAGTCTCTTATGCAGTATAGTTCATTACTGTAAGATATTTAGACGGAGTGGGGCTACTAGTGGCGTATCAAGAGCTTCCCAAAAATTACGCAGATTCCAACTTCTCTGAGGGATGGGTCTGGGAAGGGGCTGTAAGGAACGTTTTATTTGGGGGTTTGTAATTGTGGATTTTGGAGACCATCTTCTTGATTAAAAGTAATAACATTCTACATCAGTTCTTTGGAAAATTATATAATTTCATAATTAAATTATATTATTTTGGTTTTTAAAATTGACTCAGCTGAAAAGTCCGAGCAACCAACGTAGACTAAAAACAGACAGACTCAAAAATGAACTGCAATAAACTAAAGCATTGACATTTTTTAATTTGTACAAAGTATAGGATGTATGCTTAGGCCTACATGTACAGTAGTTGTCAGTTTTCTATGCACCGTCAGACTGTTACAGTTATAAAAAAATTAAACTAGCAGACTAACTATAGACAAAGTCGTTCAACGAAGACTCCGATGGTTTAGACATAATTATAGAGAATGCCAGTTGACCACACACTGCACTACATGCAAGATTCGAAAGAAAAAGCAACAAAGGCAGAGCCAGACAACGCTGTAAAAACCATATAAATTCTATTGTATTGCTTGTATTGTATTTAGGAATTTAAAAAGCGCCTCTCTCAGTAATACCCAAAAGAGGCGCTCTGATAAAAAAAAATCACTTTGACACTAAGGGAAACAATGGACATGACAATTGACCGAGGAAAAGAAGATCACTTATTCGTACCCATCGCCGCCAAATGGCTGGCGTCAGAAACTGATGATGGTGGTGGTGATGATGATGATGATCCAATGCATATACATGGCGATAGGCGTCTCACAATTTCAATATGATGTACAAACATGATTATCAAAATGTTCAATAAAATAGCAAAATTACAGTAAAATCTGAGACACGGTCACTTACAAGGCATTGCACACATTAATTATTACACATGTATTGACTCTCACTTCCTCCTTACCCTCCATTCGCACCTCCTCCCTTTCCTCCATTCGCACCTCCTCCCTTTCCTCCATTCGCACCTCCTCCCCCTTTCCTCCATTCGCACCTCCTCCCTTTCCTCCATTCGCACCTCCTCCCATTTCCTCCATTCGCACCTCCCTTTCCTCCATATTCACCTCCTCCCTTTCCTCCATATTCACCTCCTCCCTTTCCTCCATATTCACCTCCTCCCTTTCCTCCATTCGCACCTCCTCCTCTTTCCTCCATTCGCACCTCCTCCCTTTCCTCCATATTCACCTCCTCCCTTTCCTCCATATTCGCACCTCCTCCCTTTCCTCCATTCGCACCTCCTCCCTTTCCTCCATTCGCACCTCCTCCCTTTCCTCCATATTCACCTCCTCCCTTTCCTCCATTCGCACCTCCTCCCTTTCCTCCATTCGCACCTCCTCCCTTTCCTCCATTCGCACCTCCTCCCTTTCCTCCATATCGCACCTCCTCCCTTTCCTCCATATTCACCTCCTCTCTTTCCTCCATTCGCACCTCCTCCCTTTCCTCCATTCGCACCTCCTCCCTTTCCTCCATTCGCACCTCCTCCCTTTCCTCCATTCGCACCTCCTCCCTTTCCTCCATTCACCCTCCTCCTCCCTTTCCTCCATTCGCACCTCCTCCCTTTCCTCCATTTCGCTCCTCCTCCCTTTCCTCCATTCGCACCTCCTCCTTTCCTCCATATTCACCTCCTCCCTTTCCTCATTCGCACCTCCTCCCTTTCCTCCATTCGCACCTCCTCCCTTTCCTCCATTCGCTCCTCCTCCCTTTCCTCCATCTTTCGCTCCTCCTCCCTTTCCTCCATTTCGCACCTCCTCCCTTTCCTCCATTCGCTCCTCCTCCCTTTCCTCCATTCACACTCCTTCCTCCCTTTCCTCCATTCGCACCTCCTCCCTTTCCTCCATTCGCACCTCCTCCCTTTCCTCCATTCGCTCCTCCTCCCTTTTTCCTCCATTCGCACCTCCTCCCTTTCATCCATTCGCACCTCCTCCCTTTCCTCCATTTCGCCTCTCCTCCCTTTCACTCCATTCGCACCTCCTCCTTTTTCTCCATTCGCACCTCCTCCCTTTCCTCCATTCGCACCTCCTCCCTTTCCTCCATTTCACCTCCTCCCTTTCCTCCATTCGCACCTCCTCCCTTTCCTCCATTCGCACCTCCTCCCTTTCCTCCATTCGCACCTCCTCCCTTTCCTCCATTCACCTCCTCCCTTTCCTCCATTCGCACCTCCTCCCTTTCCTCCATTCGCACCTCCTCCCTTTCCTCCATTTCCTCCTCCTTTCCTCCATTCGCACCTCCTCCCTTTCACTCCATTCGCACCTCCTCCCTTTCCTCCATTCGCTCCCTCCTCCCTTTCCTCCATTCGCTCTCTCCTCCCTTTCCTCCATTTCGCACCTCCTCCTCTTTCCTCCATTTCGCACCTCCTCCCTTTCCTCCATTTCGCTCTCTTCCCTTTCCTCCATTTCGCTCCTCCTCCCTTTCCTCCATTTTCTCCTCCTCCCTTTCCTCCATTCGCACCTCCTCCCTTTCCTCCATTCGCACCTCCTCCCTTTCACTCCATTCGCTCCTCCTCCCTTTCCTCCATTCGCACCTCCTCCCTTTCCTCCCTTTCGCTCTCACCTCCTTCCTCTTTCCTCCATTTCGCACTTCCTCCCTTTCCTCCATTCGCTCCTCCTCCCTTTCCTCCATTCGCACCTCCTCCCTTTCCTCCATTCGCTCCTCCTCCTTTCCTCCATTCGCACCTCCTCCCTTTCCTCCATTTCGCACCTCCTCCCTTTCCTCCATTTCGCACCTCCTCCCTTTCCTCCATTTCGCTCTCCTCCTCCCTTTCCTCCATTCGCACCTCCTCCCTTTCCTCCATTCGCACCTCCTCCCTTTCCTCCATTCGCTCCTCCTCCTTTCCTCCATTCGCACCTCCTCCCTTTCCTCCATTCGCACCTCCTCCCTTTCCTCCATTTCGCTCTCTTCCTCCCTTTCCTCCATTCGCTCCTCCTCCCTTTCCTCCATTTCGCTCTCTCCTCCCTTTCACTCCATTCGCTCTCTCCTCCCTTTCCTCCATTCGCTCCTCCTCCCTTTCCTCCATTCGCATTCCTTCCTCCCTTTCCTCCATTCGCTCTCCTCCTCCTTTTCCTCCATCTCCTCCTCTCTTCCTCCATTTTACCTCCATTTCGCACCTCCTCCCTTTCACTCCATTCGCCCTCTTCTCCCTTTCCTCCATTTCGCTCTCTTCCTCCCTTTCCTCCATTCGCATTCTCTCCTCCTTTCACTCCATCCATTCTCTCCTCCTCCCTTTTCCTCCATTTGCTCTCCTCCTCCCTTTCCTCCATTTCGCTCTCCTCCTCCCTTTCCTCCATTTCGCACCTCCTCCCTTTCCTCCATTTCGCACCTTCCTCCTTTCCTCCATTCGCACCTCCTCCCTTTCCTCCATTTCGCACCTCCTCCCTTTCCTCCCATTCCTCCACCTCCCTTTCCTCCATTCGCACCTCCTCCCTTTCACTCCATTTCGCTCCTCCTCCCTTTCACTCCATTCGCACCTCCTCCCTTTCCTCCATTTCGCTCTCTTTCCTCCCTTTCCTCCATTTCGCTCCTCCTCCCTTTCCTCCATTTCGCACCTCCTCCCTTTCCTCCATTCGCACTCTCCTCCTCTTTCCTCCATTTCGCACCTCCTCCCTTTCCTCCATTCGCTCCTCCTCCCTTTCCTCCATTCGCACCTCCTCCTTTCCTCCATTCGCACCTCCTCCCTTTCTCCATTCGCTCCTCCTTTCTTTCCTCCATTCGCTCCTCCTCCCTTTCCTCCATTTCGCACTCTTCCTCCCTTTCCTCCATTTCGCTCCTCCTCCCTTTCCTCCATTCGCACCTCCTCCTTTTCCTCCATATTCACCTCCTCCCTTTCCTCCATTTCGCTCTCTTCGGCTCCCTTTCCTCCATTCGCTCTCTTCCTCCCTTTCCTCCATTTCGCACTCCTCCCTTTCCTCCATTCGCTCCTCCTCCCTTTTCCTCCATTTCTCTCCTCCTCCCTTTCCTCCATTCGCTCCCTCCTCCCTTTCCTCCATTTGCTCCTCCTCCCTTTCCTCCATTCGCACCTCCTCCCTTTCCTCCATTCGCACCTCCCTCCCTTTCCTCCATTTCGCTCCTCCTCCCTTTCCTCCATTCGCTCCTCTCCTTCCTTTCCTCCATTCGCACCTCCTCCCTTTCCTCCATTCGCTCCTCCTCCCTTTCCTCCATTCGCACCTCCTCCCTTTCCTCCATTCGCACCTCCTCCCTTTCCTCCATTCGCACCTCCTCCCTTTCCTCCATTCGCTCCTCCTCCTTTTCCTCCATTTCACCTCCTCCCTTTCCTCCATTCGCACCTCCTCCCTTTCCTCCATTTCGCACCTCCTCCCTTTCCTCCATTTTCTCTCCTCCCTTTCCTCCATTTCGCTCCACCTCCCTTTCCTCCATTTCGCTCTCTTCCTCCCTTTCCCTCCATTTCGCTCTCTTCCTCCCTTTCCTCCATTTCGCTCTCTTCCTCCCTTTCCTCCATTTCGCTCTCCTCCTCCCTTTCCTCCATTTCTGCTCTCTTCCTCCCTTTCCTCCATGTCGCTCTCTTCTCCCTTTCCTCCATTTCGCTCTCTTCCTCCCTCCATTTTTCGCTCCATTTCGCTCTCTTCCTCCCTTTCCTCCATTTCGCTCTCTTCCTCCCTTTCCTCCATTTCGCTCTCTTCCTCCATATCCTCCATTTCGCTCTCTTCCTCCCTTTCCCAATCGCTCTCTTCCTCCCTTTTCTCCATTTCGCTCTCTTCCTCTCTTTCCTCTCCATTTCGCTCTCTTCACTCCTTTCCTCCAAACTCTCTCTTCGTCCCTTTCATCCATTTCGCTCTCTTCCTCTCTTTCCTCCATTTCGCTCTCTTCCTCCCTACCCTCCATTTCGCTCTCTTCCTCCCTTCCCTCCAATTGCTCTCTTCGAGTCCGACCTCAGATAGTTGCTGCTCGACGATTGTCGCAATAGTTTCGCCATTGGCGTCACGAGTTGGGATGAAAGCTGTAAATTGTTCTTTTACCACATTCTGAGAACCGGGGTTGTTACCGCCATCAACTTTGATAAGCAGACAGTCTGTTCTGTGCTACTGATGTCTGCGCTCATATCAAGCAATATAGTGTAGAACTTGCCCATACGACATTCTGCGACCATACTGTCTCGAGTTTACTGACCACACAGGTGGATCAGCTCATTTTGAATCAACATACTTATGTACTGGGCATTGCGTGGAACAGATGACATTAGCCTACGATGATTTAAACTACTGTCGGTCTGTGATCGAAATTTCAGAAGTGCCACGAAATTTCCAGAGTCATGAGTTAGCGTCCGCGAAGGAAAATGTTTGCCGACCTCACAATAACAAAGTCTGCACAATAGAAATTCAACGAATAATAGTAATCTAGAATGTCAATAAGTAATCTAAACGGTTTGCAGTTTTTGGAAGCTGTTAAAATCTTAACGCAGTTGCGTAATTGCGTAATTCAAGTAACGCGCCTGGGGGTTAGGGTAGCGGTAACACCCGGGCACGAAAAGCAGAAGATCAGCACGGACGCGGGATCGCTTCCCGCTATCCTCCCAAAGGTAGAGTCAGCCTTTCATTCGCCGGATGGCGTTGGTAAAAATGACCAGCAGGACGTGATGGGCGCCTTGCATGGCTGCCAAAGCAGTTAAATTCGACTCCTCTAAAAACGTGTGATCATCTGTTCATACTATAAATAATATTGTAATTAACATAACTCAATCAATTGCGCTTCGCGCTTCATATACGGATTTACTGACCTCGCGGGCGAAATAAATGCAATATAACAATGACCGTAAAATAAACTAGAACAGGAATTTAATTATTTCAGCGGAATTTAATAACACTTTTGTATAATTACAGCGTTTCTTTTGGTCATAAATTGTCAGTTATATTTCGTCGCCAATGGAACCATAACATCCTGCAGGGAAGTTTGGTTGTGTAGCGGCGCACACCATAAGGTTTTACGTTAAGCGATACTTCAGGGAGATAAACAGAGTGGTGTAACGAGTTTAAAGGGCGAAATTTATGTAGAGCCAAGCAGACATGGACCCTACATCATGCTCGCGTTGTGTTTGTATATGGAAATAGTTGCAAATTTTACCGCTGACAAATACACATGACCATCTCCTCCTATAATTTTATAGGCTATCTATTAATCCCTTCGCACAACAGACCGCCGCCCTTAGGCCTGTATTTTGTAGGCCTACATAACATCGAATTGTAGCCAATTAAAGTATCTTATAATTATCCTTCTTTCTTAAAGTTATAATTACTCAACTAGATCGTCTAATTGCCTTTCTAATAACAATCATCGTTCATTATATACAATTCAAACCGAAACATCGCAGTATGATTACAATTCACAGTAAGCTTATAAACGGATGATCACAAGTTATTACAGGAGTTGAATTTAACTGTTTGGCAGCCACGCAAGGCGCCCGTCACGTCCTACTGCTCATCTTATCAACGCCACCTGGCGAATGAAAGGCTGAGTGGACCTTTTCTCTTAATGTAGCCAACAAAGAACTATAGGTCTGTTCTTGATGAGTGAACGACGCAGTCGAAAATTTCGTGACACACCACTGCGCGCTATAAAATATATGACGTAATTCAACACAATGAGGTGACGTCACTCGAAAACTCGATCGATCCATCATCAACGTTGAAATATTTTTTAGTAATTATTAACTATTATTTTTTAATTTTCATTCGATATCTTGATGATTTTGTTATCCCAGTAATTCTTAAAGTTTAGTTTATGTAATCCAGGGGTGTCAAACCTTTTCTAATGGCGGGCCAGTGGCAATATTTTCCAGCAAGTGACGGGCCAAAGTGCCGAAGGCGCCTGAGCAAAATGGGCAATGGGATCTGGGTGGGGGCTCGGTGATCCCGTCCCCCGAAAATTTTTGATAAACTAAATCTTAAACGATGCATTTTTAGCATACAAACAGTCAAATTAGGCTTATGAAATCTGAAATTTGATCTTCATTATTCAGTCACGAACATCATATAAAATTAAAAGCATATGGTGCCTCAAAATGAAATATATAAACTTTTATTCTTAAATTGTGTAGGGCCTAGTCTTCAGGCAATGCACCGCGGGCCAGAAAAATATCTTCGGCGGGCCAGAAATGGCCCGCGGGCCTGCTCTTTGACATCCCTGATGTAATCGATACCGTTAGGATGAAGAAACCGAATCCGAAACCGTCGAAACGCCCTCGTTTACCGTCCGACGATGGTAAGTTAAGTATAGAACTTATAGAAATAATGTGAATAATGCAATTTACATTTAATGTTAGGCCTAACTTCGGCTGCCATAATATCTGGCATCTGCCAGCCTACGGGGCCGTCCAATAAATGACGTCACGCACCTAGGGGAGGGGTCGGAAATTTGTGACGATGTGTGAGCAGTGTGACGTCACACCAGGTATATGTTATTAAATCTAACAATTAACAACAATTTAATTTTATTAATAACAGCACTAACTTTGAGGATTACAATTTTAATTATTTTTTAATTATT